>SKCR01024009.1:0-258994 GCA_019454045.1 Zanthoxylum bungeanum | reverse complement strand
TTTCTTTTCCTTTCTTACCCTTCTCCTCTCCACAAATTCCCCGTACCTCTCTTTCCCATTTTGCCCTTTCCCTCCCTTTCTCCTCTTCCCTTTCTCCATGGCCTCCTGCAAAATTACCAAACTATCCCCCCCACTCAAACTCCTCCCCTCCATGTCTTCCACTTGCATGCTCACCTCCCTCACGTGTACCCCGCCTCCCTCCTTCCCCCCGCACGTGACCACTACCTCACACTTCACATACTCCATCTCTGAATCTGAATCTGATGATGATGATGATCCTGACCGTCCATTATTATCTCCCGCCATGATCGTCGCGAACCTCGCCTGCACATCACCCGTCAACCACTGCCGCTCCACCGTAACCGCCCTCCTGCTCGATAAATTCGCCGCACGTTTTTTTAACGGGTCAATTAATATCCAACTCAAAGTCAGATTTTCCTCGAGATCTTTGACCGACGTGCCACCTTCGCCTCCATGCAAAATCGGCATCGAAACCGATTCTTTCAAATCAAACAACTCGACCAGAAACGGCGAGGAATGAAACCAATCGGTTGCCGTTTCGGTCACGTGGGTTTTGGTTATAATGAGGGTATTTTTGTAATAAACATCGATGCAAGAGATGAGCTCAGTTGTGAGAATTGAATGACGACGACCCAGATTGAGTTTCGAGGGCTGTTGGTGGTGGAGAACGGGAAATGAATCGGAGAAGAAAGACTGGTGGCCGGCGGGAAAGGTGGAGATGACGTGGCGGACAGTTTCATCCTTGATGGAAGGCCACGTGGCGGCGCATATTTGGTGCCAGAGGTGGTCTTGTTTGGAGAGGGAGTGCAGTTGGGAGGAAACGCAGGAGGTGGCGGCGAGAGTTGGACCGTCGAGGCGAGTTAGGATATGGGTCTGGATGATGTCTTGATGGAGGGTGGAGATTGTGGTGGTGCCGCCGCGATCGTCGGTTGTGATTGATGGTGAGGAATTGGAAGACATATTATTTGAAAATGTCAAAGTTTAATAAAAGAGGAGGGTGTAAATTTATAGGGAAGGAAGATGATTGGAGTCAAAAGTGGCTGACAAAATCTAAATTGTCTCTTTCTTAGGAAAGTTCTTGGTAACGGTTTTTGTTGTCTCCTTCCTCTCATTAGAGAGAAGTGACATACATATAAAAACTCTTATTTAATTATGTATATAAAATTTTATTTAATTATAATGAGTTACAGTAATTTACTGTAGCTACAGTGAGGGGGTGAGAAAATTTTAAATAAGAATTTATGTATGTATATTATTTTTTCTCTTTAGAAAGGAGTAACATACTATTTCCATTTTTCGGATATTTTTATTGGTAAATTTCTTTTTAGAGAAGTAAAATAAAGATAAAAAAGGGACACTCAAAAAGTATCTATACATAGTAATTGAAATTATTTTTAACAATAAAATATCATTATTTTGTGAGGGATTTCAATCCCTATTTAGTCCATTTTTAATCTTTTTTTTGTCGTATTTCCTTTTGTTTTTTTTTTCCCTTAAAATTTGAGCTAATTATTTAATTAAAAAATATATATTTCTTTAATATTACTCAAAACGTTTATATAGTTAGGGTGGACAAAAAGTTTCCAATCCATAATGCATATAGAATTATTACTTAAAATTAAAAATGTTAGTTCCATATTTGTTGTCAATATCCGTAACAAAACAAATTTAATTGAGTTGTAATGAGTCTTGAAGATCTCGGAACAGTTGGACTGGTATTTGGAATATTGTGAAGATATCAGATATGCATTAGTGCTGCATTCTTATTTGTGTTTGTGGCATTCATGTCGTGTTCGATATTGAGTTCGAACGAAACTTTATAGAAGGTTCCCATGCGTAGTGCGTTCATCTTCCCGTTCGAACGAAATCTTCCAATGTGTTTGCGTTCGAGACTACGTTACTCGTTTACAGAACAACGCGCGTTCGTCAAACGTTCTTGTGGCGTTCAAACGCCCGTACGTAATTGGGTAATTTTGGACTTGTTTTTAAACCATATTTTCACATGGAAACTCTGACATTTGCCCTACCTTTATAAATAAATATAGAGCCAATTTCACAATGGTTGGAAACACATTGTTCAGAGCTGCACCATCTTTTATTTTCAACCTGGTAGTGAAATCACCTTGAAGACTTTATTATTTCCATGTCTTCTTTATTTTGGTGATACTGATCCATATTTAACCATCAACATAAAAACACCACCATAACACATTTCCTAAGCCTTCAGAGTTCTCAAAGATAAAGATTGGTAGTCAGAGTTTCGGCGTTACGAGGTTGCAGGGTTGATCCGTTTAAAGACTTTAGAGGTTCTGAAGAAGGCTATTTGGTGCGGGCCCATGGAGTTCTTCGAAGTGATTACAATCTAGAGGTATTCGAGTCGGCGGAGTTGCTGCTGTAGGTCTTATACCATCACTGTAAATTTGTCTCGTTATAGTGGATTTTGGCTGGTAGCATAGATACCGCGAGTGGTTTTTTTACTCGCATGAGTTTTCCACTTCGTTAACAAAATTATTTTGTTGATTTTATTTTCTATATTGTTATGTTTATTTGAATTACAGTTGTTAAAATTAAGGGTGTTTGTTGGTAATCCATATAAATAATAATTAGGACTTACCTTAAATTATTATTGTTTGATTCCGCATAGGGTCAGAACCCTGGAGTAAAATCGAATTTTCAATTAGTATCAGTGTCTGACCTCGATCATTGACCCATTTAGCTATGGAGAGAAGTCAACCCTTAAAATGTCATTTGTTCTTTGATGGGACTGAATACTGTATTAGAAAGTTCACATGAGAGGTTTCCTCAAGTCCCTAGATGAGAGGGTCTGGATGTCAGTAGAATACATGTGGAAACCTTTCGTGGTTATTGTTGATGAGGTCTCTCCCCCTAAAGATAAACTGACCTGGACTGAGGAAGAGTTTGATGTTAGCAATAGGAACATCAATGTCATTGACGCCATTCATGCTGCTGTTTGCTCCGTTGAGTTTAGGAGAATATCAAAGTGTGAGATAGCCAATGATGCATGAGACATCATTCAGACTGTACATGCGGACATTGTCAGTTAAGAATAACAGATTCCAAGAGGTTTCCACTAGGTTTGAGGTAGCTAGGATGAAAGATGATGAGATATTTGATGAATTTTACGCTAAGATTAACAATATATTTAACTCCAATTTTAACATATGCGAGACTATTCTTACGAATAGGATAGAATAGGATAGTTAGGAAAATATTTAGATCCCTACCTGACCAGTTTTTACCAAAGATCACAGCCATCGAGGAAAGTAATTACTTAGATCACCTTAAACTATAGGACCTCATAGGAAAACTTCAAGTTTATGAGAGAAAACTTCCTGGATATAGAAATCCCAAGAGCACAGCGATGAAGATCGCAAAGAAATTTAGACTTAATCCATCAAGTGATGATAATAATAATTCTCTTATAGATATTGATTTGGCCATGTGTGCTAAAAAGTTTAAGAAATTTCTTAAGATGAAGAATAGTGGTCGTAACGCTGATAGGGAAGAGATGACAAACCTAGACAGAGTAGGCATAGTAATAGGGAGTCTAGAGAGGATAAGGATAGCAAACCTTGTGCTATCCAATGCCATGAATGTGAATGGTATAGGCATATTAGGTCTGAATATCCCACTTATCCAAATTGTAAAGGTAAGAAAGTTATGACAACCACAATTAGTGATTCAGAAGGTGACTATACTTTTGATGAGTCTCATAAGGATAAGAGAAATTTTATTGTATTTTCTGCTAGTGAGACAGGTGAGAGAGAGGATTATGTTAGTGATATCGATGCTGGATCAGAATTCTCTCACGATGACTTTATAGATGAAAATAGTCTCCAGGTAGCATAAACCAAATTGTTTAAAGAGAGCTTAGCTATCAAGAAGACAAACATTGACGTCGGTAAGATGATAAAGGAAACTGAGCTTGAAAAGAATGAAGTTGAAGCCAAGCTTGACAAAAGTATTTTTGTTATTGATGACCTCGAGGAGAGGAATAAGAAGTTAGTTGATACGGTTAAATTCTTAGAACTTGAACTTTAAAATGCTAAAACATAGTTGTCTGTATTTTCTAGTGGGACTAAAAAACTAGATCACATGTTGAGGTTTAATATGTCTCTTTGTGAGGAAAAAACATTAAGTTTCGTTGAGTCAAGTTGTGACAATGTGTCAACTTCTAAAACTGTATTTGTCATATCTCAGTCCAAGTCTGGACATGTTAAACTAACTCCTCCTCGTGACTTAGAAAAGAAACCCATTGATGAAAGTCATGTAATTGATAAGTGTGGATTATACCCACTTATTACGGTAATTTTAGCTTACTGTTTTGTTATATTTCGAGCTATTTAAATGTCATTTATAGCTTATTTTTTATTTTTAATTGTAGGAACATTATTACATGGATCCTGGGAAAATTACACGTGTTTTGGGGATCGTACGGGAGCATAGGACACAACGCAGGAACAAAGTTAATCATTCGCGCCCCAGCGCGATATAAGCAAATAGAAGATACAGCCAAAAGGCTGAGAGAATGGCGCCATGGCGCCAATTGAGTAAATGATCAACAGGCGTCATGGCGCCTGTTGACTTAAAGGCAAAGTGGCGTCTTGGCGCCAACAAATGAAATGACTAATGGCGCCATGGCGCCAATTTGCCATACAAAATACAGAGACTTTGGCGCCATGGCACCAACTTAAGAGAGCCATGGCGCTGCGGGGCAAATACACACGTGCTCCAGGATTTACTTTTTAGGGTTTCTAAGATCCCTAATGATACCCAATGACTCTCTGCCTCCACTATAAATATAACAGTTCGTCCAGAATTTAAGGAGAGACTAATACACTGCACAAAACACAGAAACAAATATTTTAGAGATCTAAAGAGGAGGATTGAAGAGCAACAAGAGGAGATTAAGACGGTGACATCCGAGGAGGAAGAGATTCAATTCGGGTTTTATCTTATTGTTTCTTTCTTAGAACTCTAATGATTTCCTTAAGATTCATAGCTTGTTTATTATTGTTTTTATCTGTTGTCATGAATTAACTCCTTAATTCTGGAATGATGTAATCTATGCTTGAACCTTGTATTGTGTTTATCATTTTGTTATGAAGTTTTATTAATTTATTTATATTCTTTTGAGTTTAATACTTTTTGATTGCTGGCCACAATTTGAGATGATGAATGTTTAGAATCTATCACTCGAGAGAGGGGATTTTGAATAGATCTAGTGAATATGACCTAGGATTTTATAGAGTTCGAGAGAATCTGTAGTCCTTTGAAGTCGTTAATATAGAATCACAAAGAGTAATGAGTTGTTAACTATTTGATTTTTATAGAGATATCGAAGTTTGTAGTTAATGATATTTTCACTTGGCACTCGAGAGAGGGAGTGGATATTTTAGGAATCTTGACTTATAAATAATATAACTGAACAAAGATTAATTGGCATAGCAAATACATAGGCGACAGCTAGGTGAAATCAGGATCCAGAATCTCTATCGTATTAGTTCCTCATATCAAATTATTTTTATATTTTATTTATTTATTAAAATATTTATTAATTATTTTCTAAATAAAGTTAGGATTATCAATTGTGGTAGTTAGTGCGAGTTCATGCAATCTCTGTGGGGTCGACACTCTTTCACTGATTTATACTAAAACTTGACATCGTACACTTGCGGTACGATATAAAAATATCACAACAGTGATCCCTCATGTGTATCCTCTTTTTGTGACACAACCTTAATATAGAGGTGTGGTAGGTATACCTCACTCTCGTCCGATGTTTGTGCATGTATGCCATCATTGTTGCAAGGTATGACACATTAGGCTTAAGTGCTTCATGTTTCACAAACAAAATAAAAGACCTAAGAGTATTTCACATAGATTTGAATCTTCAAATCTAGTTTCTCAAGTTTCTGCACTAGCTAAACAGACTCCACTCAATAATGAGAAACTTGCACAGCTAACTAGGAGTTACAAGTAAAAGATGTTGGAGTTGGTTCTTGGAGCACTAATCTGAATAATGTATTATGCATGATATGTTATTAGTTATTAATAAAATAACTACATTTTCATTTCAACCTTATTAATGGTAATATCATTACGCATATTAGATTGATATATAAATATACTGAGAATGACATCGATCTTAGAATAATCTTGTAGTAATACTGGACACTGAGTGGTAAGACATTGTGATAGTATTACTATTATAAACTATTTTTAAACTATTATAAACTATAACCTAGAAGACTAGCACATATCATTTATTGAAATTAGAGTTCCAATGGTTTAATCCATGTACCATGAGCATGGGAAGCTTGTATAGACATGTGGGTATACGTTGGAGTGAATACTGAATGACTCACAGGCGATTCCTAATAGTTAGAAGTACATACCACCGTTAGTTGGATTAAATCAAAATGGTAGACAATGAACTAATCCATTTATTAAACTTTGTCTTGATTTAATTGGATTAAATCAAAGTGGTATACAAAGGTGATTAGTCACACCTAATTATATATATTTGGAAAAATTAGATTAAGTCCATATAAAAGTTGATTAGAATTTTTATTAATTAAAAATTACCTAAGTTTTGCTATAAAAGGAAAGATTGAGTAAGGTTTTAATCAAGCTTGAGAAAGTTAAAACTAGAAAAAGTTAGAGAAATTAGCCTAAGTAAAAGCTTTTGTGAGAGAAGCTTTGGAAGTTCTCTACATCAACAAGGAGAAGAAGATTCGATCTTGGAACCAAGCTCGCTAGCTTTGGGAATTCTCTACAATAACAAGGAGAAGAAGATTGGATCTTGGAACCAAGCTTGCTAGCTTTGAAAGTTCTCCACAATATGTTAACAATGAGAAGAAGATTGGATCTTGGAATCAAGCTTCCTAGGTTAGTTTGATCTTCTACAAAGCTATAGTTTTCATTAGCGAGTTATCATTAATGAGACATATAGTGCAATTATGTATTTGATACATAATAATTTAGCTTGATGTTGAAATTAGGCTAATTAATTGTGTACGAATATTTTGGAAGTATAAACACAATTTGCTTTTGATTGGGTCAAAAATGTTTATGTTGACATGAAACATAAATTAGAGTTTAAAATCTAGATGATAGCTTGGAGCTATGGATATCATTCTAGAACCACTTAACCACTTTGAGTGACCTAGAACTGTTCATGAGTCATTTTTTTGTGGGATTCTATTTGGTTTATGATTTGATTCAAAGAAATTCATATATATATATATATATTATATATATATATATATATATATTATATATATATATATATATATATATCGAATACATGTATGTTTGTTATATAATATGTGTTGATGTTGGTTCTGATGTTAAAATTATTTTTAGGTGTATTGAAGTGTTTGGAGAAAATTAAAAGTGTTTTGAATTCAATTCAAAGCAAATTTGTTCACTGCCAAAATTTACACAGGTCAGCATCGTGACTCTTACTATTGCTCATCATGACGCTGAGCATTTATAGATTGAGAGTCATGACTCTAACCCTTTCATGTCGTAACGCTGATTGGACGTTGCGACGTCAAAGCCTTTGCATCGCGAAGTGCCAAGACTTATTGCACATGAACGTTAAAACTTTTTTTCTCCGTTCCGGAGTTTCTAGACTCCAATTTGGTCCTTTTTTTTTTCCTACGGACTCGTAACGAAATATAATATTCTATAAAATAATTTAAAAATACACATATCCTTGATATCCATGGGTTAGAACCACTACCGCTGTGCAGGGTACCAATCACAACAGCCCAATAGAATGGTATGAGAGTAGGTCTTAACCGCACAACATATGTTACATGTTTGACATGTATTTGAAACTGTGTTTGTATATTTTTAATTTAAATATGCATGAGTCATATTAGATATGCATTACATATTTTAAATTAAAATTTTTATTTTGACCTAAGCAAGTTAATGACTTGATTGTCATAAATCTTTTGTGATTAGGTGATTACTTTATTTAAGTAATAATATTAATAATTTTAGAGCATTATTGGATGGTTCATCTTTTCAATACGGAAATGAATGAATTCTTACTACTTATGCACGATACCATCAATATTGTGAGGGTAAAAGTGCTCAGAACTTGGGTCGTTCTGGTAAAATATTAGATGTAGCATGATGAGTTAATGTAGTCACCCAATACCATCATTATTATGAGGGTGTACTTACAAAATGCATTAGTGCTCCTTGACAAGTATACACCTGTAACACATCTTAATCCAATATCGTCATTATTGTGAGTATAAAAAATGGTTCAGGACTAAACTTAGGAGTCACATGAATGTGATTAACTTTGGAAGTCTACCTAATGTGTTTATGAGGCCAAAACCGTCATTATTTTGAGGCTGGAGTAAATATCATAGGATCCACTTCCCGCTATGAAATTCTGATTGTCAAATTTATATTTTTTTCGTTAAAAAGAGATTACAGAATTACGTAAAGTAGTGGGGGGACACTAATAGAATTAAAATCCATAATCGTATTAGTGTTTTTATATTAAAATAAAAAATATTCTACTAGTGTTTAATTGTTATCTTGTAGATGGCTGTAACAAATCTATTAGCGTGACTTTTGGATTCTATTAAACTGAAGGATTCGATAAGTACTTTGAGTGGGAAATGAACATCAGCATTGCCGTGGAGTCAGAGAAGTTGAGCTATTTGACGCTCAATCTATTGCCTGTTGAAATCAATCTTTATTCCACTCCCGAAGAGCAAGAACTTTTAAAAATGGAAGGATGATAACCTAAGGTGAAATCCTATATTTTAGGATCGATAGTTTTAGATTTACTCAGACAGTACATAGAGGTACTTGATGCTTGGAGTATTATGAGAACATTCAGTGAGTTTTTCAAAGCAATCAAGAAATTGAAATATATTAGAGATCTAAGAAATGATTCATTGCTATACTCGAGGATGGAGGAGCTGTCAGAATTCATGTTTTGAACATGATAGACTATATCTGATATTTGGAACGACGTGGCATAATGATCGATATATGGCTAGGCTGAAATTTGATATTATCTTCTTTGCCTGGTACTTACGGTGGCTTAGTGTTAAATTTTCTTATGCATTTGATGCAAGCTAGTTATGAACAACTTTATAATATATTACACTCGGTGGAACGAGATTTGAAGAAAGGAACCTCCATGGTGGAGCAAGTTCTTCGAAGACTTCAAGAAAGTCGAAGAAAATCAAAATGAGAAAGAAGAAAATATCAAAGAAAAACTGCAAGAAGTACAAAACTATAAGATCACATATAGCTTGTGACGCATGTCTACACTACAAGAAGTCTGGACACTGGAAGAAAAATTATCCAGAGCTAAAAGGAAAGGCAAAACCCTCAGGTATGCTTTGTATTTTTCCTATTATTGACATCATATTAACCTTAGAAGCAAATAGTAGATGGATGTTAGACACCAGTAGTCCCACTTATATTTGCAACTTCATGCAGATCATGAGGGTTAAAAGAAGACTGGACAAATGGGAGATCCAACTTAGAGTTTAGAATGGCAAGACATTGGATGTCAAGGCCATATGAACTGTTGTTCTAGATCTCTTTAATGGATGTAAAACATTTTAAAAGTCTATTATTATATACCCTCTCTTATTAGACAGATAATATCATTACCGATATAGATAGATAAAGTGTATATAAAATAAATATTAAAGATGATACTTTATGTTTATATGATAAAAACAACTATTTGATATGTAGATGTTCTTTATTTAACAGTCACTATTTTGGAAACATATCGAAATGTATTTAATATAGAGAAAATACAAGTAAAAGATTTGAATTAAATAATACTGAATTATGGCATATGAGATTTGGCCACATAGGTATTAAACGTCTATCAAAATTGGTTAAATAAGATTTGATTGAATATCTTACCTTAGATCCTTATCTAATTTGTGAGTCATGTATCTATGGGAAAATAACAACGACCCTATTTCTTAGTGTTCGATATTATGCTAAAAATTTATTGGAGCTAATACACAGTGATGTGTGTGATCCACTAAATCATGCCGCTCATGATGGTTTAACTAACTTCGTGACTTTCACGGATGATAAGTCAAGATATGGATATGTCTATTTGATGAGACATAAATCAGAAATATTTAGAAAATTTAAAATTTTTCGAAACGAGGTAGGAAAACAAACCGAGAAATTCATCAAGTGCCTTCGATTAGATTGAGGTGGTTAATTCATGAGCAATGAATTCAGAAGTTATTTAAGGGAGAATGAGATTCTCGCCCAATATAGCCTACCAGGGACTCCTTAATACAAAAATGTGTCTAAGCGGTGAAATCGTACTTTATTGGATATGGTACGATCTACGATGAGCTATATAGATCTTATGCATTACCTTTGGGGTTACGCTTTACTTACTGGTGCTCACATACTTAACAGAGTTACATTGAAAGCCGTTTTTATGACCCTATATCAGATATGGAATGGTAGAACTCCAAGTCTTAGATATTTAAAAGATTCCAAGAGAATATAAATATAGGTTTGCCGGATATCCTAAAGGTAAAATTGTACCTTTTTAACATCTTATCTATGTCTTATAGAATTATCGCAATCGATGTACATAGATAAGATGTTAGAAAAGGGATAATTTTATCAACTTTAAGTTAGCAAATGTACCTTTCCAATATGACATATATCTTTCGAAGAAAATGACACATTAGACTGAGGAAGAAAAGTTAGGATGTCTAACTTGCCATATGCTTCTTGTATTGGAAGCGTAATGTATGTTATGCTATGTACTAAGTGTGACCAGCCAATATCAATATGATCCAAGTATGATCATTGGACAACCATAAAACATATCCTGAAATACTGTAACAGTATTAGGGATAAGTTTCTGATATATGGAGAAGATGAGCTACAAGTTAAGGGTTATACAGACTTCGACTTCCATGGAGATCTAGGTGATAGAAAATCTACATCATGATACATATTTACCCTTAACGGTGGTGTGGTTAGATGGCGATGTTCAAATCAAGGCTCAACAGTTGATTCCACCGCTGAGATGAAATTTATAGCAACTTTAGAAGATGCTAAAGAAGCTGTATGAATTAGAAATTTTATCATAAAACTTGGTGTTGTGCCTAGTATTACGGATTTGGTCCCACTGTAGTGTGATAATAGCAGAACTATTACGTAGGCTAAGGAGCCAAGTGAGCATTTCAAGTCTAAGCACGTGGAAAGGAAATATCACGTAATTAGAGAGATTATTGAATGAAAAGACATAGTGATCTTGAAGGTTCAATGACTAGACAATATAGCATACCCGCTTACAAAATCCTTACCTCCTAAGCTGTTCGATAAACATGTGGAGGAGATGAGACATCGGTACTATCTGGATTGGCACTAAGCAAGTGAGAGTTTGTTGGAGTTGGTGCTTGGAGTGTCAATCCAAAAATGCTTGTACATTGTATTATATTATTTATTAATAAAATAAATAAATTTTCATTTGAACCTTGTCAATGGTAATGTCATTACACATATTAGATTGATATATAAATATGTGACAATGACATCGGCCTTAGATTAGTCTTGTAGTAATACTGAACACTGAGTGGTCAGGCATTGGGATAATATTACTATTATATACTATTTTTAAAGTAGATATTCATAGTCGTTGGTTTCAGAATGCGGTCGAATTCCTATAACCTAAAAGACTAGCACATTTCGTATTTTGGAATTGGAGTTCCAATGGATTATCCCAATATATCATAAGCAAGGGAAGTTCGTATATACAATAGTTAAGATTTTATATATTGGATATAAGGCTCTACCAGGATAGAGTTAGGATGCTTATAGGGTTGTCACAATCCATGTACATAGATAAAATGTTAGAAATATATGGTTTTACCAAATGCAAGGCAGTAAATATACCTTTCTGATACAACATACATCTTTCGAAGAAATGACATCTCAATTTGAGGAATAGAGAGTTAGAATGTCTAAATTACCATATGATTTTTTTATTGGAAGAATTATATATGCTATGGTATATAAAAGACCTGATATCAGTTTCAGCGTTAGTGTTACTAGTCGATATCAATCTAATACGGGTAATAATCATTGGACAGCCGTGAAATATATCTTGAAATATCTTAAGGGTACTAAGGATAAGTTTATAATATATGAAGAAGATGAGCTATAAGTTATGGGTTATACAGACTTCGACTTCCAGGGAGATTCAGATGATAGAACGTCTATATCCAGATACATATTTACCCTTAATTACGATGTAGATAGTTGGCAATGTTCAAAGCAAGGCTCAACAGCTGATTCCACCACTAAGGCGGAATTTATAGCGACTTCGGAAGCTGCTAAAAAAGCTGTTTGGATTAGAATTTTTATTATAAAATTTGGCATTGTGCCCAGTATTGCAGATTCGATCCTACTGTACTGTGATAATAGCGGAGCCATTGTGCAGGCTAAGGAGCCGAGAGCATATTCTAAGTTTAAACATGTGGAAAGAAAGGTTCAAGGACAAGACAACATAGCAGACTCGCTTACTAAAGGCTTACCTCATAAGTTATTTGATAAACATTTGGAGGAGATGAGACATCGGTACCATCCGAATTGGCACTAAACAAGTGAGAATTTGTTGGAGTTGGTGCTTGGAGCGCTAATCCGAAAATATATTTTACATTACATTATATTATTTATTAATAAAATAACTACATTTTCATTTCAACCTTATCAATGGTAATGTCATGACACATATTAGATTGATATATAAATATGTGAGAATGACATCGACCTTAGATTATTATTGTAGTAATACTAGACACTGGGTGGTCAGATATTGGGATAATATTACTATTATAAACTATTCTTAAACTAGATATTCATAGTCATTGGTTTCGAAATACGGTCGAATTCCTATAATATAGAAGACTAGCACATGTCGTATATTGGAATTGGAGTTCCAATGGATTAACCCAATGTACCATGAGCAATGGAAGTTCGTATATACATATGGGTAGACTCATATGTGATTCCTAATAGTTGGAAGTACACACAACTATCAATAGGAATCTCCTTGAGTCGAGTAGCATATGTGATCCTTTGACTATATGATAGCATTGATTTTGTGTGTGATCCTCCATACTTTGATGCTATATATTTCAGAGACCTTTCACGGTCTAACCACTAGATATTCGTTGGGTGGGACCTATATACTCATTAATCAAGTGCGTATCAAGATAGGATTCATCGGCCCGTATGTGTACCATAAGAGGTTTAGGTATTCATGTGAGTAAGTCACGATTCTTAAGACTTTTGCCAAAGCCAATCACCTAGGGTGCATCACATATATCAAAAATGGTTTCTGACTAGTTGTAAAGGATCATGGACATGTAGACATGAGATGTGCGCCTCGAAAACTTGACGGTGTAATCTATGTTTCTTAAGCATAGCTCGGATAGCCTATGACGGAGGGATTGTTAAATATATATGATGACCTCAACTTGTATAGTTCAGAAAGGTCATTCGTGTTTTTGTGAATTCGAAGGTGGCCGAATTACGTACATATAATCTAGGCTTATATAACGAATATGTCTGAACTTAAAGAGTCCCATAATTTGAAATGTACTCATTGAGCACTTGGGTAGTATATAGTATTTGATATTATAAACTAAAATAATTAAGTGTTATTGGATAACATTAATGAATTACTTTGACTCAATTGGATTAATTAGATTATTCCAAAATTACAAAAGGGCTTTATTATAAATTCTTAAATATCTCTACCATTGGAGGATATTTTGGTAATTACAAATATGTAATAATAGGTGTATTTATCTTGATTTAATTAGATTAAATCAAAGTAGTAGACAAAGATGATTAGTCGCACCTAATTATACATATTTAGACAAATTAGATTAAGCCCACATAAAAATTGATTAGAACTTTTATTAATTAAAAATTACCTAAGTTTTGCTATAAAAGACAAGCTTGAGCAAGGTTTTAATCAAGCTTGAGAAAGCTAAAATAAGCCAGATTTAGAGAAATTAGCCCAAGTAAAAAACTTTGTGAGACAAGCTTTTGAAGTTATCTCCAACAACAAGAAGAAGAAGATTCGATCTTGGAACCAAGCTTGCTACCTTTGGGAATTCTCTAAAATAATAAGGAGAAGAAGATTGGATTTTGGAACCAAACTTGCTAGCTTTGGAAGTTCTCCACAATATTTTAACAAGGAGAAGAAGATTGGATTTTGCAATCAAGCTTACTCGGTAAGTTTGATCTTCTCCAAAGCTATGTTTTTCATTAGTGAGTTTTCATTAATGAGATATGTAGTGCTAAATTATGTATTGGATACATAATAACATAGCTTGATGTTGAGATTAGCTAATTAATTATGTACGGATGCTTTAGAAGTATAAACACATTTTCTTGTGATTGGGTCAAAAATATTAATGTTGGACATGGAACATTAAATTAAAGTTTGGAACTCTAGATGATAGCTTGGAGCTATGACTACGATTCTATAATCACTTAACCATCTTTGAGTGACATAGAATTGCTCATGAGTCACTTTATTGTGGAATTCTTTTTGGTTTATGTTTTGATTTAAAGAAATACATATATGTATTTAGATTACATGTATGTTTGTTATAAAACATGTGTTATGTTGGTTTTGATGTTAAAATTATCTTTTAGGTGTATTAAAGTATTTGGAGAAAATTAGAAGTGTTTTGAATTAGATTCAAGGTAAATTTACTCACTGCCAGTATTTTAAACAGGTCAGCGTCACGACTCTCACCCTTGCACGTCGCGATGCTGAGCATTCAGAGATTGAGAGTCGCGACGCTAACCCGTTCACGTCCCAACGCTAATCATTCACAGATTAGGCGTTGGGACGCCCAAGCCTTCACGTCACGATGCGCCGAAAGGTGTTGTCCATGAACGCTGAAACTTTATTTTCTCCGTTTCGGAGTTCCGGACTCTGATTTGGCCCTTTAAAAGTACACCTATCATTGATTTCCATGGGTTAGATTCACTTCCGCTGCATGGGGCACCGATCCGACCCTAGTGGTCCCACAACTATCTTAACTAAAAGGACTCATAAGAAAGTTTGGGTGAGGAAGCGAGATGACTTCCCATCAACTTTTGAATGCCTTGATCCTATATGAGAGTTCACTTCGGTGTACCTCCACTTAGATCTTGCATTCATTTTTGTCATTGCATATGTGTGTTTGTTTATATTTTTGCACAACTGTATCTTTTCATTTTCACTACATATAGGTATGTGTGCGCGCTTTGTTTTCGTTATATGTCTCTTGGTATATAGGATGAAAACCCGGATATAAATTTCATAATCGATTCCGAATAAACAATAGTATGATCTACACTCGGAAAAATAACTTCATGTACCATTGGATAATTACAAGCCATGTTGTGCCTTTTATTATTATTTTTTTAATGATAAACGAAGAAAAATACAAATATATATATATATATATATATATATATAATGAAAAAGATCAAAAATATTTTGTGGCTTGCTAGAGCATGAAAAGCTTGTTGCATGTGATCATGATATGTAGGATATATGGTTATGCATGTATAATATGCTTTTACTTTTCTTGATGTTCTATATGCATTAGTGTGTAATATATATCTTGTGCTTACTTTTCACATACACTTTTTTTTTATTGACGAGGAATGGTCGCATGTATGAGTTTTTGGACTGGCAGTCTAATCTCAATCATACTTATATCACTAAATAGTGTGACCTTTGACTAGATAATCTTATGTCATCCCTTTGTAAAATTAATAGAATGAAAATAATTCTTACGTGAGTCTCAATTTTAAAAGAGAGGACAGGCCAAATTCAAAAGATAAGGGCAAAAAAATCTTCACTCAAAATTTTTTATTTAAGAGCTTATATTTAAGGGGAGACTACTATAGCATGTAACCAATGTTATTTATTTTCAGGTCCTAGTAGTGCTGAGTTTAAACACCTATATTGTGGACTTGATGTGACGTAAGATGAGATTTCTTTGATTGTGTCCCGCTCATAAAATAAGGTCTTAAGCCTTGACTCGTTGTGCACTTATTGTCATGCAAGTGCTTGCTATGTTTTGGTGTTTATGTCATAGACATATGTGTATTATTTAGCATGACCAAAAATGGTGCATATAATTTTATGGTATAAATAACTGAGCACTGAATGGGTATCATGGTACTTGCTTGAAGTTATATTTTGAGTCGTTTTTGACTTATTTTGTTTCTCATTGTGTGCTTGTGTGTGCTTTATGTTATTGCATTCCTTTTAGCATTGCATAATTATGAGTTTTTTTGTTTAATTCTCATGTGTTCATTTTGCTAACTAAGTAGGGTGGTTAGGAATGGGGAGTAAGTTCAGTTTGCATTAATTCTGCCTATTCTCTTGCATGTGAGTTTTAATTGGTATTTTGACATATTTTTCTACCCATTTTTATTTCGTGACAAAAAAAAGAGTTGAATATCCATTTTTTTAGAATATCCATTTTTTTAGAATATCATTTTAAAGGGGAGTATGATAGCTACTTTTACATGCAAGAGATTATCATTTCGTTTTTATATGCTCTCTATACTCCTTATGCTTTTCACGGTATATTGTTGTTTGTGGATATTTCAGGTGAGCAGATTAGTGGTTGTGTTGGCGTCAACTTCAAGACTATTTGGTTAGGTATTAGATCGAGTCATATTGTAATAAGTCATTGTCTTGATGGTTGACAGTTGGCTATTTTATCTTTGGGTCTTTCACTATAGTCTTTGAATTAGGTAGGATTTTGTCAAAGAATGCCAAACGGGGAGATTGTTATATTCATATTTGTTGGCAATGTTCGTAACAAAACAAGTTCAATTGAGTTGTAATGAGTCTTGAAGATCTCAGAGCAATTAGATTGGTATTTGGCAGACTGTGCATGAATATATTAGATATGCGTTCGTGTTTGTGTTCAAATGAGTGGCGTTTGTGTCACTTTCGATATTGAGTTCAAACGAAACTTGAAGACTTTATTGTTTCACTATCTTCTTTATTTTGGTGAGACTCATCCTTGTTTGACCATCAACACAGAAACACAACCCTAACCCAATTTTCTAAGCCTTCAGAGTTCTCCAAGAGGAAGATTGGTAGTCGGAGTTCTGGCTTTGCGAGGTCACAGGCTTGATTTGCTTAGAGGCTTCAAAGGTTCTGAAGAATACCGTTTGGTGCGGGCCCGTAGAATTCTTGAGGTGATTACACTCTAGAGGTATTAGAGTCGGTGGCGTTGTTGTCACAGGTCTTGTACCATCACTGTAATTATTTCCACTTCAAAGCCTAGATACCCAGAGTGTTTTTTTTTTCACTTACAAGAGTTTTCCACTTCATTAATAAAATTATTGTGTTGATTTTATTTTCTGCATTGTTATATTTATTTTGAATTATAGTTAGATTTAAGGATGCTTGTTTGTAATCCATAAAAATAATAATTATGACTTGTCTTAAATTATTGTTGTTTCATTCCGCATAGAATCATAACCTTAGACTAAAATCAAATTTTCAAAAAATCCTGAATTCATATTAGGATTCAGAATCTTATATAGTTCGATATTGAATTGGATTGGAATTCTTATTAATTATTATGAGATTCAAGATAATTTTTTATTTTAATTGAATAATTCAGTATGGATTGGAGACTATTTTTTGTTCTGATTACAAGCATGTCAGGATTATTGAGATTGAAAATTTCTGGCTCAGCCAGACTGGTTATCAACCCTATAGTAACTGTTTATGGATTAATTTTTTCAAAAGGAAAAATAAATATTTTTGTCTGATATAATTTAAAATTTTAACAAATCAGACATAAAAATTTAAAATAAGAGAATAATGCAATAAATTTTAATAGAAACAGAGATACAGCGTTTTTGTTTGTTGTTTTTTTTAAATAATAAATGTCTCAATAGATACCACAGTACAAATACAATAATTTGCAAATATTATTTAGCAATTTAGTTACCCTCTTGTAATGTTTTCTCCTTTGCTGCCTGTTTGGCATAATTTCATTTCACTTTTTACCTATTTAAATTTCCATTCAATTATTGTATAATGTCTAATTGAACAATTAATCAATAATTGATGAAAATCTCACAAATATATTATAATAACACCTGATTTTACTTTTTTTTTTTTTAATTAAAATTAATGCTTGGACCAGCTTCTATAATATATAAAAACCCTATAGTGATTCATTTTTATTTTTCTAATTATCGCATCATAACTAACAATTAATCCGCCCCTACACGAGGTGGTATATCATGTGCCGGATGTATATGTCATCTCTCTCACAGCAGGCGGGTCCCGCACAGTTGTGGGGCCTGCCTGCTGTGAGAGAGATGGCATATACACCCGGCACATAATATAATTTTCGCCCCTACACACAATCCCTGTGGTTTACCCAAATCTCCATTCGTATTTAATAATGAAGGTGAGGTTGACATAATCAAAGGAGAACAACTTGCTACTTAACCATTATTATAATATAAATTTGGTCTAACTCCAACTGTTTAATGACAAAAGAAAGAGACGGTAAAAAGATCGAGTCGGTAAAAAGATCGAGTTGCATGTATTTTCCTTCAAATTTTTTGGGATAAGATTTCTCCCATGATCAGTTATGGACCTGCTCATCCTTTGAGGGTATCTGAGCTTTAAAAGCCCACAATTCGTATAATCATGTGTGTCAAATTTTAAAAAGTATATAAATTACATGTTTAATAATTGTGTCAAAATTATTAAACACGAACATGAGCATAAAAGGATGGATATGACGTGAGAAGTTAACACAATTAATAAATGAGTCAGTTTCATATCTGATACAATTAAGACATGATTAGAGATACGATTACTCGAATAACATGATTACATGATTAATAAATGAGTTATCGTAAACGGATAATCATGTCGTGTTCACATGATTATACGAATATTATTCATGTTATTAATTGATAAATATGTTTGGTAGTATAATATGCATATAACCAGATTAATAAATAAATTGACGTGGCAAGAAATGAATATAAATCATGTCAATTTATATCAACATTATATGAAGAATTCACGTCATATTTTCATCTTATAATCATGTCATGATCCATATTGACATCTTTAGCTCCTATAAAACATGTGTGTATTTTTTTTAACATATATTTCGCTTTATACATATATATACTGATTAGAGTGAGACCAATAATTTTAGAGAAATGATAGACAGACACAAACATTTACTCATAAAGAAACATAACGACAGCACATGCTGTTTTTTGATTTAAAAATTCTGACCCTAGGTTTGCCTTGCTCCCGTAGCCAAACAAGATAGATTTATAACATGCCCTAATCCCCAAATCAATTCTAACGATTTCAATCCTAATTCCTAACAGCGAAAATCAATTCGCACAACAGGGAGATCATCGCCTCCAGCACACCATTTCTCCAACCATACCAAATCGTACCGTTTCCAAAAAATTAATCCTCCACCGTCGCCGGCGAACTGAATCCAGAGCCTTCGCGCAAAGAAGCATCGCTTATCTCAGGCAAGTCATTGTCATGTGAAGCAAAATAGAGTTCAAATGTGTTTAAATTGAAAACATTTATTTTGCTTGATTGGTTTCCTTTTTTACATTCGCCGACCTTGAAAACATAAACGTCTTTCTTCTAGTTGATAATTTTGGGTGCATGAAATGGGGCATCAATGATGAATTAAATAAAATTGTTATCCTTGCACTTTGATTTTCAATGAAGAAACTAATGGGGAATTTTTCTTGATTGGTTTCCTCACATGTAATGGCATTTTTGCTAGTGGGTTGGTGAGATTGGAATCAGTTTCATCTGGGTTTGGTTTTTTTCACTTGTTGTTAATTGTTCTTGATAATGTTGATTGACGAATAGTGAATGGGGGCTTGTGTGATATCTATTTCTGTAGTAATAGGATTATTTTATTGTTCCTTATTAAACCAAAGCTCACTTGGCCTTCTGGGTATTACTTATTTTTGCAAAATGTTTAAGGTTTTATTGCCAAATTGGCATTCGTGAGCATCCTCTTAGAAATTTTGCTTGATTAGAATTGGCCATTGTTTGAAACCATTGCTGATTTTCTCGGATTAATGTTGCTGTTGTAATTATAATTCATCAACTTGGTTGAATTTTATTTTTTTTTTTTTTTTTTTAGTCCACTACCATCCAGTCCACTGCCAATCATCCATAATTTGGGGGTGACATAGAATGAAAAATTTAGAATTGGACACTGAATTCAATGAGTAAAAGCGATGCTTCTTTAAGTAAAAAAAGAAATCAGATTTTATTATATCATAACAGTTTTTAAATGTTTTGTCAACTGATGTCTTAAAATTCATATGTTTTTTTTATTACAAATTTAAATGATTCATCATAAAAATCATTAGAACACAATATGATCAAACATAAAATTCATTCTATAAAAATATTTATGAATTTGAATTTTTCCATACAATTTTTTTCTTTTCATCATCATTGAAACCCTAAGTTTTAAAAAATCACTTGAACAAAGTAGTTAAGTTATAAAAAATAAAAATTAAAAAAAAAATCAACAAATTTAAATTTCATATCTCTGATGCTACAAATTCTGCCCATTCACTTCGCATCCCATCAATTTCTTCTTGAGTATAAATATTCATTCCTTGAAACTGCAATAAGAATACCATTTACCAATTTAAGATTCAAGAACAAAGAACTGTGACAATCATTCAGATAAATGCAGCTAAAATCAAGCTGACAAACCTGAAACTGATGCACAGGTAGAGCATCATAAAACTCATGGGCAACAACGATTGTCGGGCTGTGACAAAATTAAACAAACAAAAGTGATTTTACAAGATGAAGCTGTCACATAATCATTATTTATAGAAGCAATAACATGCATATTCAACCAAAACTAAAAATATATACTTGATAAAGTGGATGAAGGATCATTCTACTAGTATTCCTAGATTATTAAATCATTTTATTCCAATAATTTAGAAGTCATTGGCTAGCTCTCAAACAGGAAAAAGTTAAACTTCATACATCCTGATGGAACCTGCTCCAATGCAGCATGCCATGACACAGGTGTTCCAGCCAAAGTGCTAACAGTCTTTTTCTCAACATCATCATTGGTATTTTCTTGATCCATACATTTCAAGTTTCAGTGCTGAAGCTTCTGTAATGTCGGACTTCATTCTACCATGTGTATGTGCAATGATTCAGTAAAGTTCTTAAACTTTGATGCACCCTGAAAGAAGAAACTACATTTAAACATAATAACCAATATCATGACTTAACAACAATATCATCTACTTCAATGAAACTAAATACATGAGAGAATGCACCATAAAGACACAAGATGAAAGCCCTTTATCATGACTTATGAAACGTGTTAATTAGCTTCAAGACTTTAGCACCTTTTTTTAAAAAAAAAAAAATCGAAAATCACATGTAGTTTTTCTCTCATAACATCTCTAATGATTATAAGTTAACATTTTAAACCACTTCAATGAATCATCATCACTACAATTAGAAATTTCTACAAAATATAAACCTTTCATGTTAAACTAAAAAAGCCTATGCAAATTCAATTTCCTAGCCCACTGCCTCAGACATTTCGTTAAACAAGTTATGTAATTCAGTAAGATCAATAAAAAAGCAAAAACCCCAAGCAAAGCAAGAACAAATTCAAACCTTGATGATCCCTTTAAGATGCCTAACAAGCTCAGACTCTAAATTTCGTTCATGTGAATGCTCTGCATGCCCCAAAAAAGGCCAGTTTCAAGTTTCACGAATTTAAAAAAGAAAGAAATGAAAATATAAACAAATAAGCGTAATAAGTAAACCAGGAGGATTGTAGAGGCCAGATCGGTCAATGGAAATGGCGGTGGAGGTGTGTTCATTCTGATTGTCATCTAACTGTTCGACGAAATGACTATTTCGGATTTAAAACTCTGAAGAAGAAGAGGACGAGGAAGAAGATAATTCAGATCCCTTTTGAAGCGAAAGAAATGGGTATTTCGAAGAGTGCACACGACGAAATCACATTTATTAAAAGAAAATATTTTAATATGTGATCTATTTCCTATTAGATTTAAAGATAATTATCTTTAATTATGAGATTTCTTTCATATTAGGTAAAGACAACGATTATTAATATGTGATTTCTTTCCTACTAGGTAAAGATATCATTTCTTTCATATTAGGTTAAAACTGATTGTATTTAAAAGTGATTTAAATTCTATTGCAAAAGAAAATGGTTTAAAATAAAACCGATATTTTTTACTTACAAAATCGGTTAATTGGTAAACCGATTTCTTTTAAAGTATTGGCTATTCCTATTATTGTAGTAGTGATCGTTGGTTTTAGAATACGGTCGGATTCCTATAACCTAAAAGACAGCCACTTATCGTATATTAAAATTGAAGTTCCAATGGTCTAACCCAAAGGACCATGAGCAAATGAAGCTCATACAGACATATGGGTATTTGTTGGAGAAATTATTGAATAACTCATATGTGATTCCTAATAATTGGAAGTACACACCACCGTTAATAGGAATCTCCTCGAGTCAAGTAGCATATGTGATTCTTTAACTATATGATATAATTGATTTTATGTGTGATTCTCCACACTTTGATGCCATATATGTCAGAGACCTTTCATGGTCTGACCTTTAGTTGTTCATTGGGTGTGGAATGATGCACATGTTATTTAAGTGCATATCAAAATATGATCCATTGGCGGGTATGTACATCATATGGGGTTTAGGTATCCATGTTAGTGAGTCACAATTCTTAAGACTTTGGCCAAAGCTGATCACATATGATTGATCACATATATATAAAAAAATGGTGTTATGATTAGTTGTCAAGAATCGTGTACTTGTCTACAATATGAGATGTGCGCCTTGGAAACTTGACTCTGTAATGTATATTTCCTAAACACAACTCGGATAGCCTAAGACGAAGAGATTGTTAAACATATATGTTGATCTTGACTTATATAGTTAGAAAAGTCATTCGTGTTCTTCACAATTTCAGAGGTGGTCAAATTGCGTACATATAAGTTAGGCTCATATGACGAACGTGTCTGGACTTAGAGAGTCCTATAATATGAAGTGTACTTGTTGATCACTCGTATAGCCGATTATGTTTGATAATAAATAATATTTGATATTATAATTATCAATCAAAGTAATTAAATGTTATTGGATAACATTAATTATTTACTAGACCAATTGTGATTAATTATATTTATCCAAATTTATATTCACACAAGGTCGTTATTGCAATTTCATAAATATCTATACAATTAAAGGATATTTTTTTCATTACAAAATATGCAATAATATGTGTATTTGTCTTGATTTAATTAGATTAAATCAAAGTGGTAGACAACGTTGATTAGATGGATTAATCAACTGGTTAGACTTTTGTGCTGATTTAATTAGATTAAATCAAAGTGGTAGACAAAGTTGATTAGTTACACCTAATATGCATATCTAGACAAACTGGATTAAGCCCTCCAAAAGGTTGATTAAAACTTTTTTAATTGAAAATTCAAAGCTTGATTATTTAAGACAAGCTTGTGTAATTTTTGTAAATAAAGTTTCAAGCAAAAGAAAATAAATGTGAGAGAATTTTTGGAAGTTTTCTATATTTTATCTTAGAAGATTTAATCTTTCATTCAAGCTTGCTAGTAAGTTTGGTATTTTTCTAATAAGCTATACTTTCATTTGTCATTTGATATCATTAACGAAATATATAGAGATGTATTATGCATTTGATGCATAATAACAAAACTTAAGAGGTTGAAACATCGTTAGAAATTTGTGTTTAGATATTTTGGAAACATAAACACAATATACTTATGATTAGGTCAAATTTGTGTATGTTGGACATAGAATACAAAATTGGAGTTTAGAACTCTAGATGAAAGCTTAAAATTATGGCTACCATTCTAAAATCACTTGTCCACCTTTGAGTGACTTAGAATTGTTCATGGGTTGCTTCTTTATAAGATTCTTGTGGTTTGTATTTTAGATTAAAATTTATGCATATATTTATGTTGAATAAATTTTTATTTTGTAAGAATATTTGATATTTTAAAAAATATGATGTTGTTGTTTAGTATATGTTGATGTTGATTTTAATGTAAAAATTAGATTTTGGGTGTTTTAAAATGTTAATGAGATTTTTATTGTGATATTTTATATCGTACCGTAAGTGTACGGTGTCAAGTTTTAGTAAAGATAGGTGAGAGAGTGTCGAACCCATAGGGATTGTAATCAAACTCGCACTAAGTATTATAATCAATAATCATAACTTTATTCAGAAAACAACTAAATTTAGAATAAACTAATATTAAAAATAAAAAAAACTAATGAAAGAAGATAGTAAAATGTTCATTAAAGGTAATTCAAGAAGAGATAGATTCTAGAGTCTGATTTCACCTAGTTATCCTCTATGTATTTGTCATGCCATTTAATCCTTATTCAGTTGTATTTTTTAAAAGTCAAGAATTTTAAAGTATTCAACTCCCTATCTTGAGCAATAGTGAAAATATTATCAATTATAGATTTCGATATCCCTATAAAAATTTAATGATTAACAACTCATTATGTTTTATGATTCTTTGTTAATGACTTTGAAGGAATTATAGATTCTCCCGAACTCTACAAATCTCATAAGTTATATTCTCTAGGTCATATTCGAAATCCCTGTCTCCATAGTGATAGATTCTAAACATTCATCATCTCAATTTGTAGCCAATAGACAAGAAGCATTAAACGCAAGAGAATATAAATAAACTGAATTACAACTTCATAAAAATCACACTGGCAATCAATACATAGGTTCAAGCATCGGCTACACCATCCTCTAGAATTATAGATTTAGTTCATGATGAAAGATAAAAAAAATTGAAAATATGATCATGAATTTAATAGAAATCATTACAGTTTAAAGATATAAACTAGAAGATTAAACATAAATTGAATCTCTTCCTCTTGTCACTCTTCAATCTTTCTCTTTGGATCTCTCTAAGAATATGTATTTTGAGTCTTTGTGTTGTGTATTAGTCTATACTTTAGGGTTTTGGACGAGCTTCTATATTTATAGAAAAGTCTTGGAGTCCTTGTGCGCGTACAATCTTGATTTCTGATGATTCTAGGGGTTTGACGCTGCGCTGTGGCACTGGAAAATGGCGTTGCGGCGCCGGAGCTGGGGAAATTACTATGGCAAGATTTTTACTAAGCATAGCGACGCTAGGAAGTGGGTGTCACGACGCTAGAGTAATTTTCTGGTTTCTATTTTCTGCATTTTCCACTATTCCCGCATCCTTCTGATGCATCCGTAAGGTCCCAAAACAAGTCAAATTACCTCAAGATCCATGTTCCAATGCTTCCTCTAAATAAAAATAAAAGAAACTGCAAAATACATTAAATGAAACGAAATCTAACAAAGTAGTAAGCTAAGAATGCATGATTAAATAGGTATAAATCGCACTTATCAAACACCCTCAAACTTAAGATTTTGCTAGTCCCAAGCAAAAAATAAATAAAAACTAAAAAAAAATAATAAAATTAAATAGGCCACTTTCGTATGGATCACGATTACATTTAGCGTATGTAATAAGCCTTTAAACCTCTTGGCGACTATAATGGACGAGTTATAGTCTTTTGAGAACTTAAAATGACGATATCCACAAATGTTATTCACAAACATGCAATAGTATAAAAGCAAATAAAATATTCATGATAGTTACGCATAATACTGTTCTCAAAGACTGCTTACCGATGAAATCAAAGAATCTTCAAAGTACTCAATGCAACTAAAATCCAAGTTCTTGAATTAAGTATCTAAGCCAAACTTACAGTGTGTGTGTGTAAAGTTTCATTCATGACTCGATTCCTAAGTAAGACAACTCGATAATTCGTCTTAAAAATTGAGATCCGCTGGGTCAAACCAACCTAGCTATCTCAAAAGTATCCTGCAATTGCCTTTCTTTGCTTAGTATGGAATGGATTTTTCCTTCCGTTTTCTTTCTCTTTTTTTTTTCATTTTTTTTAAACACACCTACCTTTTAAGGTAGTATTTCTCCTCATGGTGGTCCTAACACTTGCCCATGGATAGCTTCACGCTTATCGGTTATATGTGGTTTGCCTTCTTTTTTCTTTTCAATTTTTTTCTTTTCTTTCTTTTTCAACTAGTCATGTTATCAATTACTTAGGTTCTTACTGCTAAAAACCTATTGTTAAGTGCTTACGAGTCTAACCTATATCACTTACTCAAGGCATCAGATAAAAATCAATTGGGAACTTATCATTTCTAAGACTTCATCGAAAGCAACCAAAATTCATCATTAGACTTATGCTTTACTATTTGAGATTAAAAACTAAACATAATTTTTTTTTATTAAATAGTAGGAACTATCACTACATGCACACACCCCCAAACTTAAAACTTGTATTATCCTCAATGTAAGATAAATATAAAGAAACAAGAGTGAGGAGCAACACTACCATGTATAGAGTTGACCAGGCTCCTACTGGTTAGAATTTGGTTACATGGGTTGTGTGGTCGTGCTACCTGCATAAATAACATACAAACTAATAAACAAACAAATAACATAATAAAATAAAGTAAAGTAAAGAAAATAAAATAAAAATAAACAAATACAAGGGTTGCCTCCCCGCTACTGCTAAGTTTAACATCTTCAGCCAGACGTAACCACCCAAATCGTCATGATGGTTTCAATATAATGGACTGACTGTTATGGCATGAAAAAGATAGCTTGGTGGGCTGTGGTAATTTATCCATGGATGGTCCTCCAGGGTCTGTATATTTTCCCACAGTTTGAAATTCTGGATTGTACATTCGGTAAAATTTTCCCGACCATGTTTTTAACTTTGCAGGGATCATCTTCAGGTGATCACTGACTTTTTATTTCCTCATTTTTTTGTGCTTTGGGAGTGGTTTCAGAATTGGCTGTGGAGAATTTTCTTCTATGCACAACTACACTATCTTATAGGTTTCTGAAATACTGATTCATACTGATTCACCCTGCGTGTCTCCATATTATTCACCATTGACTCATTCTTCTCAAACCTCTCTAAATATTAGTAACAAACATGCTCATAAGGTTTTCTAAGGAAGTTTTTTGTTCAACAATTGGATAGTTGAAGCCAGATAAAGGTTACAAGACATTCTATGTATTAGCATATGATAAATTCGGATGAGTAATTTGGCATAGGGTTTCCTCTATATTTATTGAAGTTTCGATTGTTCACATACTGGACTTGCTCATATCATCAATCAGGTAAGATCATTTTATTTGCAGCAGCAATTTTAATATATGATTGGCTCTATTGAGTGGTCAATACTGCTAGATGAGTCGTGAGGGATGACATTTAAGCTGTAAGTATAATAATAGAATCCATCTTATATATAACCGCCATCTTAGGCACATTAGTGCGTTCACTTGGCCATTGGTAGTTATTAATGGCCATCTCCTCTAGTAAAACATAAACGTCTTCAGCAGATTTTTTGAACATGATTCCTCCAACAACTGCATCAATTGTGGTCCTTTTTGGACCAGTCAACCCATTATAGAATACCTGAATCTGAATGTAGTCTTCAAAATTATGTTGTGGGCACCTCCTCAGTAGATCTTTAAAGTGCTCTCAGGCCTCATATAGATTCTCAGTCTCCAACTGCCTAAATATGCTAATTTATGTTCTCAGTTGGGCTAATTTAGTTGGTGGAAAGAACCTCGCAAGAAATGCGGTAGCTATATCCTGCCATGTCATGATGGTCCATTCAGTATTGATTGTAGCCAACCTCTCGCTCTATCTCGTAAAGAGAATGGGAACAAGCATAACTTGATGGTCTCTTTACTGACTCTATTCATCTTTATTGTATTTGTCATCTCCAAGAACATGCTTAAATGTACATTGGGATCCTCTAGATGAACCTCCGAACTGGTTCTTTTACACCATGTTGATCAATAAAGGTTTAAGCTCAAATTTGTTGGCGTTGATTGGTTGATGGGCAATCCCCGAATAATTGTCATCAATGACTGGCTTAAAGTGATCATGTATTGCCATCTAGCGTGGATTGTTCTCAATTTTTTCAGCTGTCATTGCTTCTTTCTAAGATTTCCTTTCTTTCCTTAGTCTCCTCACTGTTCTTTCTATTTCAGGATCAAACAAGAGCGAGACGAGACTTGTGGATATTCGCATTCACTAAAGTACAAAAAGACAGAAAAATAATAATTAAAATAAAATAAAATAAAAACAAACTTAAAACGCAAATAAATTACAAATAAAAATAAAAATCCAAATTAAAGCTAAAGTTACTTGGTAATAGTATTAATGTGAATTAAATTAACAATCCCCGGTAATAGAGCCAAAACCTTGTTGCGATATTTTATATCGTACCACAAGTGTACGGTATCAAGTTTTAGTAAAAATAAGTGAGAGAGTGTCGAACCCACAAGGATTATAATCAAACTCGCACTAAGTACTATAATTAATAATCCCAATTTTATTCAGAAAATAACTAAATATAGAAAAAAAACTAATATTAAAATAAAAAACTAAAGAAACAAGATAGTAAAACGTTCATTAAAGGTAATCCAAGAAGAGATAGATTCTAGAGTCTGATTTCACCTAGTTATCTCCTATATATTTGTCATGCCATTCAATCTTTATTCAGTTGTATTGTTTATAAGTGAAGAATCTTAAAGTATTCAACTCACTCTCTTGAGCAATAGTGAAAATGTCATCAATTACAGACTTCGATATCCTTATAAAAATTTAATAATTAACAACTCATTATGCTTTGTGATTCTTTGTTAACGACTTCTAATGTATTATAGATTCTCCCGAACTCTACAAATCTCCTAAGTTATATTCTCTAGGTCTTATTTGAAGTCCCTCCCTCTCTCGAGTGATAGATTCTTGACATTCATCATCTCAATTTGTGGCCAACAAACAAGAAGCATTAAACGCAAGAGAATATAAATAAACTGAATTATAACTTCATAAAAATCAAGTTGGTAATCAACACATAGGTTCAAACATCAACTACATCATTCTCTAGAATTATAGATTTAGTTCATGATGAAAGATAAAAATAATGAAAATATGGTCATGAATCTAATAGAAATCATTAGAGTTTAAAGATAGAAACTAGAAGATTAAACCCGAATTGAATCCCTTCATCTTCTGGCATTACCGCATTCGTCTCCTCTTATCGCTCTTCAATCTTTCTAATTGGATATCTCTAAGAATATGTGTTTTGAGTCATTGTGTTGTGTATTATCCTCCCCTTTAGGGTTTTGGACGAGCTTTTATATTTATAGAAAAGTCTTGGAGTCCTTGTGCATGTAAAACCCTGATTTCTGATGATTCTGGGAGTCTAACGCAGTACGACGGCACCAAAAAAATGGCATTGTGGCACCAGAGCTGCGAGAAATTAATATGGCAAAATTTTGGCTGCGCGTAACAACGTCAAGAACTGGGCGTCGCGACGCCAGAATAATTTTTTGATTGCTGTTTTCTGTGTTTTCCACGCTTCTCACGTGCTTCTGATGCATCCGTTGGGTCACAAAATAAGTCAAATTGCCCCAAGATCCATGTTCCAATACTTCCTACAAATAAAAATAAGAGAAACTATAAAATACATTAAATGATACAGAATCTAACAAAGTAGTAAGCTAAGAATGCAAGAATAAGTGAGTATAAACCGTACTTATCAATATATTTATGTTGAATAAATTATATTTTGTAAGAATATTTGATATTTTGTTATTTAGATGTGTTGATGTTTATTTTAATGTAAAAAATTAGATTTTGGGTGTTTTAAATTATATGGAAAAAATTAGAAGTGTATTGGGTTAAAAATAAGTATCAGCTCGTTGATTCCAGATAGTTGATACTATAAGCCAACTTAAAAATAAAAAATAAAAAATAAAAACATATAACCAGCTTTATGCACTGCGTGCACATTGCGCGCATTGTCTATGTGCATAGTGCATGTGTCGTACATTGAATTTATTTTAGTTTGTTTTTGAGTTTTCAGACTCCGATTCGTCCCCGATTTTCCTATGTTCTCATAATGGAATAAATTATACAATTTTATTTTTTAAAAATACACTCATGCTCTATATCTACATATTAGACCCGATTCCACTATAACGGGCACCGATCCGACCCTAGAGGTTCCGCATCCGACTTAACAACATTAAAGTTGTCAATTTGAACTGTTGCTAATGTCTTCCTTTTTTACATAGGGAATCAGGTCACAGAAGAAGCTTGATTCTGACAAGCAAAGTATTTTGGACACCTTAATTTACTCCAACGACCTCAAGGTCCTCAACCAGATAAGGGAGGAGTGCCTTATGAGCTTTCGCCTTGCCCCTTTCACATGTGGCTGAACTTTTACATGGTTCCATGAGGTCAACAAGAATTTATCTTACAAGGAATAAGTAGGCACCAATATGCTCGAGTCTGTAGAACGCATACAATAATTTAGTTCTAGCAGCACGATCTTGAGCATGTCAATGCCTTTTAATATCATCAGCATGAAAATAATGAGGTAAGCTAGGGACCCGACGAAGCAGACACCCTAAAAGACCTTTCGAGTTGCTATCCATATAGCCTCTCCTCATGTCCAGTCACCGCCGTAAAAAAGAACTTGCACTGAGGTCGAGAGAGGCAAAAATGTCTCAAATAACACCTCATAAGACATACCTCTCCCTTTTCTGCCCCCTCAAAGGATAGCGGTGACGGGGGAGGAGACCATAGATATAGACCGAACAATAAGGGAGCTCGAAGGGTTTCCCGACGGAGCCGATGCCCTCAATGACCTCTAGAGCTGCTATCCTTATTGCCTCTCCTCATGTCCAGTCACCACCGTAAAAAAAAATTGCATTGAGGTCGAGAGAGGCAAGAGTGTTTCAAATAGCACCTAAGAAGACACGCCTCTCCCTCTGCCGCCCCTTAGAGGATAATGGTCACAGAGAGTAGACCGTGGATATCGACAGAATAATAAGGGAGCTTGAGGGATTGCTCACCAATGTTGTCGAGTCACACTTCAATGCAAATATTACAAATATTGTGATTGGTTGCAACATGACACACTCACAAAGTTATTCTTTACTCCCAAGTATAAGAGTGTCAAAGTAATAAAATAACTCAGGAAGTCCGAGGTCGATCCACAAGGAATAGATTTAGTAAAATAAAATAATAATTCAAGTGATAAAAAATGCTGAATTATTTGAAGTGATAGATAATTTTAAATTGAAATACAATAATTTTGGACCATTGAACCCGGGATCCATTGCGTAAATTATTTTGGACACCTTACTTTGCCTGAACGACCTCAAGGTCCTCAACCAGATAAGCGAGGAGGGCCTTATGAGTTTTGGTCTTGTCCATTTTTTCGGTGGCCGAATTTTTATGTGGTGCCGCGAGGTCAACATGCATCTTCAAGAGGTTGCTTCCATTGAACCCTGGGTAGAGAGTTTATCTTACAGTGAACCAGTACTCACATTTGTGCTCGAGTCTGTAGAACGCATAAAACAAGTTATTTCCAGCAGCACGAGCTGGAGCATGTCAATGCCTTTCAATATCATCAGCACGAGGATAAACAAGTAAGCTGGGGACCCGACGGAGCCGACGCCCTTAAAGACCTCTCAAGCTTCTATCCCTATGGCCTCTCCTCCTGTCCCGTCGTTACCATAAAAAAGAACGCCCACTGAGGTCGAGAGAGGTAATAGTATCTCAAATAAGACCTCACAAGACACGCCTCTCCCTCTGCCACCCCCCATAGGATAGCGGTCCCGGGATAAGAGACCGTAGATATTTACCCAATAATAAGGGAGCTTATGGGGTTGCTCGCTAATGATGTCGAGTCCCACTTTAATGCCGATATTAGAAATATCGTGGTTTGTTGCAGCATGATACACTAACAAAGTGGCTCTTTACTCCTAAGTATAAGAGTGTCGAAGTAATAAAATAAGCTGGTAAGTCCGGGGTCGATCCACAAGGAATAAATTTAGTGAAATAAAATGATAATTTATGTGATTAAAAAGGTTGAATTGTTTGAAGTGATGGATAATTTTAAATTAAACCGTAATAATAAATTAGAATGTTAGGGTTAAGGGGATCCATTGAACTTAGGATCCATTGAACAAAGAATTTTGGACACTTTGCTCTACCTCAGCGACATTGAGGTCCTCAACCAGATAAGCTACGAGGGCTTTTTGATTTTTAGCCTTTCCTTTTTCATCTGTAGCCGAATTTTTACGTGGTTTTGTTAGGTCAATGAGTTTCGTCAAGAGGTTGCTCCCATTGAACCCGAGATAGAAAATTTATCTTGTAGTTAATCAGTAGGCACCCCTATGCTCGAGTCTGTAGAACTTATACAACAAGTTAGTTCTAGCAGCACGAGCTTGAGCATGTCAATGCCTTTCAACAACATCAGCACGAGGAGAGGGAGGCAGGTGATAAGCGAAAAATATATCAATATTTATCATCATTTTTACTTCATATTTTGTATAGTTTCTTGAGTTTTGTGAATATTTTGATGTGTTTGTGTTATTTTATAGATAAATAAGATTTTAGGACTCACTGGAATCAAATCAGGGCCAAAACAACGAAAAACGAACAAAAATGGTAAAATTAGAATTTCACATCCCGGCGCGCACAATGTCTGCATCACAACGCACTGACGTAATGAGCCTGCCAACACTTATCATTGCCACATCATCACATGTGTCATCATGACATCAGCCAGCCTCATCACACGTCATCACTTACGTCATTATGTCGTCAGTATAATAATTCACTCTGCTGAAGCGCGTCATTGCTTATGTCAGCATGACATCAACATCGTGATGCGCAAGCCTTCACATATCGCAATACCGAAATAATAATTCTGCTGACAGCCATATGTGATCATCTCGTTGAAGTCGCGTACACGTGTCATGAATCAACAGCGTGTCACGACGCACAAGCCTTGACGTGTCGCGATGCATATACCAAATTTTACCTATAAATTGAGGCCGAATCATTTGAAATTTTCATGCTTTCTTCTGGGGATTTCCTTAAGAATATTAAAAAAATTGTATCTTCTTTGTTTATCTACAGATTTCTTGTATTTAATTTTTATTTTAAGCAATAAATCTTTCTTTATTTTACTTTTCAGAATGAGCATGTAACTTCCCTCTATTATGGTGAAAGGAAAAGTTTTTTTTATTATAATCTAGATTAATCTCCCTTAGTTATAATATATAAACTGTCTTAAAACCTGACTTAATGGGATACCGCCTTATGTCGGTTGGACTTAATGAAATTGATTTTAACCTGACTTAATTGGATACCGCCTTTATGGTCGGTTGGAATTAATCAAATATCTGACTTAATCAGGATACCACATATATGGTTGGTTGGTAATGTCATGCAGATTTATATATTATAATAAGAGAGATTTCTAAATTAGAAATAATGAAAGTGAATCCTTTAACCCAATATTTTATTTTATTGTTTTATTTTACCTTTTTAATTTCAAAGTTTAATTTATGTTTTTTTTATATATATTTAATAGTCCTAGATATATGTGATAACTAAATCTCGTATCTAGGGTTGTGATGAATTCCAAAATCACCGGTTTATAAGTTGGTTGTTTTATGTTTTGGGTAATATATTGGTTTGTTTATTGAGTCTTAGTCTTGATGCTTCTTGTTAACTGACCATTAATAAAATTGATTTGGTAAACTTAAAATGAACTTGGAAAAGGGATTTTAGGTTTAGCCTTAGACTCAATAGCTCACGATCTCACCTTTGGGTAAATGTCTATTAGGTAGATTTCCTTATAAGATAGGAATATACCTGTCGGGCGGGGGTAGCCATAATTGGAACTTAATATTAGTGAATTCAGGTAACTTGGTTAACATATGAATATAGTTAATTAGGTTACTTTGGGTGTTCGCATCTGACCATCAAGAGAGGCTTTTGCATAACTTCGTATTTGAACGGCGTAATCACACGTGTATAACGCAAGAGCACGTATCGTTCAAGTAGTATAAAAATATCGATCCCACGAGGACTTAATTCCTATTTTTGTTATTAATTATTGATACTATTTATTTACAGGTATCTAATTGAGGGAGAACAGTTTGATCACTTGATTGGTTGGTTGATTGTGGATTTGCTAAATAAATAAAAACACAAAAGAAAATACTAAGGAAAATAAATAAAAGTCACAAATATCTAGATGTAGACACTGCATTTTTACGGAATTCGAGGGAAACGGACGTCGGAAGGGAAAATTTTAAAAGTAATTTCTTATCATTTTAACTCATTTGTTTGGCCTCGGGTTCGCTCAATTGATCCATGTTTTAAAATTTTAGCCAACTCATGAAAAGCCCATTTCGCCCAAAGCCCAATCCAAAAATATTGAACACATTAAACACATGTCACAAATTAAATTAAATCAAATTAAATCAAATCAAATCAAATCCAATCAAAACAAATCCCCTACCAAATTAAATAAATCACCTACCAATTTAAAGATATTCCCCACCAAAATTGCATAAATTTGTTTCCCTTTTTAAATTAATTAAATACATCCCTTTTTACTTGATTTTGTTTCCTTGTTTAAAGATCTCATGCACAAGCAAACCCTAGTGCACAACTATATAAAGAGACATATGCCAACCCTATTCCTCTTAGACACTCTCCCTTGGCTCTCTCTCCAGCTCTCATCTCTCTAAAAAACGCAAGCAACAAACGACTCCCCATCTCTCCTTGGCTCTTCATTCACGACATCACTCTCTCTCAACCAAAAAAAAACACAAACCATAATCATCTTCCATCTCTCCCTCTCGGCATTCACTAAGAAAATAAACCATACACACAGCAGCCCCTCTCAAACTACACGCACATCAGCCCATCACGCTCTTCACAAACACTATTCATGAATCTCTCAACCCCCACTCACTCACCGACAGCAACAAGCCAACCTCACCTAAACTACAGCATTCAGCAAGCCATTCTCAACCGATTAAACACACAAAAGCCACTCCCTCACGTCATTCCCTTGGTAGTCAACACAGCCCCCGCCGACTCACACATAGCCGCAAAGCCCCAGCCATCGAACACCAATACCACTCACATGCATCCCTCATTTGCTGATCAAAACAAACAACAATAATAACCCCTACAGCGAACCAAAAAAACCCCTTGAAGCAAAGCTGAAACTGCTCATGAAATAACCCTTCAACCAAATCAATAAATAGTCCAAAAACCACCCACAACTGACATAAAATAGTCCCCTAATAATCGAATAACACAATAAAAAACAGCCACCAAATCGAGACAAAAGGTCCCCAAACAGCGAGTGAAACAGCAAGGAAAAATAGTAGAAAAACAATGAGGAGAACAACGGAAACGGTAGTCCAAAACAGCGGCAAACCAGAAAAATAACGGAGAATTAACCCTTCCGGCGACGACGTAATGCACTTACGAATAGCATCTCAAAAGGTAAGACCTGAGGGCCCCCTTTTTATTATTTATCTTTTCAGTTATTCTTTGTGATCATTCGCATGCATCATTTGTTTGTGTTGGATTAATGATTGAGTGTTATCCTTTGCGGTATATCGGATGGAAACCCATACGTAAATTCCGTAGCCAAATCCGAATGGACGGTAGTGCGGTCTGTACTTTGGATACAACTCCACGTACCGCTTGAGGAACTTTCAAGCACGTGTTTCATTTTGGTATTTAATTTCGTGTTTATTGTTCCGCCTTTCATTTTCTATGTATTTTTTCCTTGTTCATGCATTGTTACTTAATGCACATGGGCTTATCACGTGGGTTGAAGGTCCTCTATTTGAGGGAGAAAAAGCCTAAAAGGCTACCTCTACCACAATATTTTACCGCGCCTTTTTATTCCGTTATTTACTTTTCACATATTATTTCTTTATCTATTCATGCATTGTAATATAGTGCGCATGGGCTAATCACGTTGGATTGAAGGTCCTCCGTTTGAGGGGTAAAAGCCTAAATGCTACCTTTACTACGATGTTTTGCCGCACCGGATGAGATATGCTCGATTGAATGTGAAATACGTTCAATCGGGCATACGAGATCCTATATAGATGTCGTCCTTGGTCGCATCTCTCTTAGTTAATTATGCATTGCTATTTAGTGCATTTGTGCTAATTACGTTGGTTTAAAGGTCCTCTATTTGAGGGAGAAAAAGCCTAAAAGGCTACCTTTACCATAATATTTTGCCGCGCCTTTTAGTCCTTTATTTACTTTTCACATATTATTTCTTTATTTGTTCATGCATTGTTGCTTGATGCTCATGGGCTAATCCTATTGGTTTAAAGGTCCTCTATTTGAGGGAGAAAAAGCCTAAAAGGCTACATTTACCATAATATTTCACCGCGCCCTTCCCCTATTGACTTTGCTATCCATCTTTATCTTGGTTGTTTTACATCTTTTCATTTTTTTACATTTGTGCTATGTTTATGTTTGAGTGTTTGCTTCTAACGGTATATCAGATGGAAACCCAGACGTAAATTTCGTAGCAGAATCCGAATGGACGGTAATGCGGTCTGTACTTGGGATATAACTCCACGTACCACTAGAGCAACATTCATACATGTTTCTGTGTCATTTTAGATGCCACTTTGGTAATCTTTTTCGAACGCGTTATCAAACGCTACTCAAATGCATGCATTATGTTTACCATTCAAACACATTATCAAACGCTCCACGAAACGTGCATGCAGTGGATCGACTTCTTTTCCTCATATTTCGTGCATGCATGTTTACTTATTTAGTCATTTTCTTTCGCATTACATGATTAACCGTATCATTTCATTATTGGCACTTTTATCGTTATTAATTATTTATATTTCCGTATTTATTTATTTGATATGTTCATGAGATTGTGTGCTCGCTTTTATTATTAATGCCTTTATAGTCGTTATTAATTACACTATTACGCTTCATCGTTTAATAAGTTTATGAATTATGTATTTTGCCTTCATTTTTTATTTACGATTATGGGTGTGCAATCTTGTGTGTTGATTATATTATCTTGCATGTGTTACATAAGACTCGGTTATACTATTGCATAAATCTTTTCAATACAATTGGCATAAGTAAGGGACCATTCTGAACCCAACGATTTGAGGTCTTCTCTTGCGAGGGGTGAGTGCGGCCTTAAATCACCAGTTCACACTGGGTGGCGACTCCATTTTATTTCTCCGGTTTAGTCCCCCGAGGGCTACTCAGTACTCCCGACCGGACCGCGAGCCCGGATAGCGTCGCACACCTCTGTGGCTTATGTTCCCACAGTCTGGCGACTCTATTAGGGATAAAGAATCGGCCCCGAAATAATGTCTTGTAATATTTGTGATTTTTGCTTTAGTTAACCTTGTCTAAAGTTGATTTAACCAAAGGTATTATTAGAGTTAGATAATGATTTGGTGTCTTCTTTCACTCACTACCTTTTTATAGCCAAAAGGAAAAGCTGTGAAGACATCTAGATAATCATTTACTCGAAGCTTACCTTAAAGTATATTTAAAGTGATGGACTAATTTGGATAATCTGTTGTTTATTCCTGTCATCAAGGCGATAAGAGCCTAAGAGGTAAGGGTATTTAAGAGAGTTCGCTCCACCCTCCCTATGGGGAATTTTCAATAGAGGAATCTATTTGACAATTATTCATGTATCGTGAAGTCATTTTCACTCGAAGCGGCGGATTGTTATATGGTACCATCACTCATTGGCACGTACCTTAAGGTATAAAAAAGGTGCGCTCACTTGGCCGCTCGAACCCTTGAGTGGGGAGACCTAGTTGTGGGCAATCCTTCGTCGGCGGGAGCCTTTATCTATACTCCTATAAACCCACATGTGAACCGTAGTTGTATGACCTATAGAAGCCACCCTTTATGCTTGTTTTTGGGACCATCATCATTTGGATTCATTTGGACTTTTTATCATGAGATGTGAACTTGTTGGGCCATTTAAACTGGGAAGATTTTATGTCTTATGATGATTGGGCCAAAAGCTTCAAAAATACCGATGGGCCACTTTGTGTTTGGGCCCCCTATCATTTGAAGTTATTTAGCCATGTTTTTGCAAAAGTGTAAACCTGTTGGGCCTTTTTCAACTGGGATAAGTTTACACCTTGCAATAATATGATTGAATGCTTTGAAATGATAATGGGCCAACTTGTATGAAAACCTTGATGGGTTTAGAAAGTCCAAACATGATCCAAATATGCTAGAAGCATAAGTTTGATATCCGCACTGGCTTTCATCCAGAAAGGATACGCCTTGTTAGGACATATTTGTATACTTTTGGACGCTTCTAAGTTCATCCTCATGACCACGGTTTCCAAAAGCTCAATTCTTCGTTTCTAGACAATGGCATGATCTCATAATCAGGTTAGTCCATGTTGTAAATGGGCGGTCTTTTTCTTTTACCGATGAAAAGGGACAGAAGCAGCCAAGGTCCACCCCGTAGCATAGGAGAGAGCAATTTTGTGTACCTTGCATCGGAGCATAAAATAAGCCATATCTAGAACTAAAAATAGGCTTACCACGAGTGTGGGAGAAATAAGGTCAGAAGGATATATTATGTTTGATTACCTCACGCGTTTTATATATTTCATGCATCACACGTATATATGTACCATGCTAACTCGTAGTTTTAAAATCCGTCATATATTTCCGTTGGGTTAGAGAGGAAGAGAGACTCGTCAAAACACCGTTAGCGAAAATGAGTGAGTCCGATAATGAGGATTCTCGCATGGATCTGCTAGAGACTAATCTCACTAAGATTACCGAGCAGTTGCAAGCCTTGACCGCCGCTGTGGTCAATATGGTAGTGCCCCTTGCAGGAGAGGCATGAAGCTCTGAGAATGTCAGGCATGATGATCCCCGATCAGGATGAGTGATGAGATCCATGTTTTCGATGATGACATGGCTGAGTATGCAGAGGGAAGGGTAGCCGGGTCTCAGGCCGAATTACAGAAACTCAGGGATCAGGTAGAGTCAATTACCCGTAAGATGAGGGGTAACCATGAGGATGTACTAGACTACGAGGCGATGACTTTTGAGGAACAACTGCCTTCTCAGTTCAAGATGGCCGACATAGCCAAGTTCAACGGGAATGGGGATCTGAGGGTCCATATTTGATAGTATGTTTCTGTGATGAGTTCGGTGGGTCTGTCGAAGCGTCAGGTTCAGAAGATGTTTCAGATGTCACTATAAGGAGCGCACGTGGTGTGGTATCACGGCATGGAGAGAAAGGTCAAGGATGATTGGAGGGCAATGGCGGAGGCCTTTCTGAATCAGTATGTCATGGATTTGGAGATCGACTTGTCACTTCGCGACTTGGAGAATACCAAACAGAAGCCGGATGAGAGCTTCAAAGATTATGTAGATCGCTGGAGGAGCCAGCTTTTGAAGATGCAGACTCGGCCCTCGGAGAAGGATCAGATCAAGATGTTCATCAAGGGTACTAAGCCCTCTATTTATGGTAAGCTGAGGAGGATGACCTTTATGATTGGTGACTTTTGACAGTTGAGAGAAACTGTTATGGACATTAAGGAGGAAGAAGCTGAGAAAATGAAGTTCTATGGCCAAAATAGAAGGACTATTGGGGGGCCTTCTGGGACCAAGCCCGCTACTGCTGAGGTCGCTGCCGTCAAAAATAGGTGATTCTCCCACCTTGGTATGCTTCTGTCAAAGGTGCTTGAGAAGTTGAAAGGACAAGGACTCCTGAAACCTTTAGAACCTAGACCAATTCCAGATCCTATGCCACACTACTTCGACTTAAACCAATACTGCCACTTCCACCAACAGAAAGGCCACGAAACGGACAACTGCACCCGCCTTAGGCATGAGATCCAAAACCTCATTGACACTCATAAAATACCCGACCCAGAAAAAGAACAATCCAGCATACACAAAAATCATTTACCTAACTACCACTCTGTTCCACCACATACCTACATAATCAACTCCGGCCTACCCGAAATCTTTGTCCTCCAAACTCTCAACCATCAAGCTTCTTGTATGAGGATAGGGGATGGCAGCAGTGAAGAACCATAGGCCAAGGAACAAGGCAATGCTGCAGACGATGAAGATGTTTTCCCTGGATTATTTGATTGCAATCCTGTATTTTTCTTTCAATAATAAAGACTTTGACTTTGCCTATTTGTTCGAGTATTTTCCTCAATAGTTAAGAATGAGTCCGATAATGAAATTGTTTGCTGTAGGGTGAAACCTTAAAAATGATAAGTGCGAGAGGTACTCTCATTCGATATTTTGAGTAGTTGATCTTGACTAGACTCGTGAGCACTTAATTATAGGATCTTAACAGTGAAAGCATGAGTAGTCGACAAGGTGACTAGTTGAAGAGATTGCGGATCGATGAATGACTGTTCGCTTAGATTTCCATCCTGACTTACTTGTGTTACGATATGTGGTATGGTTATATACGAAAGAAAAGTCTCTAAAGCAGAAAATATAAACCATCTGTAACCGATGAGCGTGAAGCTACCCATGGGCGAGTATTAGGACCACCATGAGGAGAAATGCTACCTTAAAGGGTAAGTGTGTAAAAAAAAAGACGAAAAAGAGACGAAAGAAAAGGAAAAGAAAATCATATCACATTAAGTACGGAGAAGTAATTACAGAGTATGATCAAGACATCTAGGTTGGTTTGACCCCTCGATCTCATTCTTTGAAACAAAATCATTGAGTTGGCTTACCCCAAGGATCAAGCTCTAAAAGAACCTTAGCGCGCACACACTTTAAGTCTGGTTCAGATCATTTATTCAAACAGTTGGATTTGAGTTACATCAAGTACTTTAAAGGTTCTCTAGTTTTGACACTGGGCATCATTTGAGGACAATAATATGTATACTATTGAGACTATTTCGTAAAAGGTATTATAGTATGTTGATATGGAACGTCACATCACATGATCTACTTTGACCTAGTGCAAGTAGCAAAGAGCATAAAGTTAAACCAAGTCTGGGGGCGACCAGTCTACCACCTCACGAATAAAGGACATAATGGAATCTTGAGTCATGGGATCAAAGAAAACTAAGCAATCACCAGAAGAGAACTGGCAAAAGGAAACTGTAAGTATGCCCATGGGGCGACTAGAGACATTAGTAGGCGAAGGGTGCCAGAAATCACAAGGAAGGCCTAACCTAGCGGAATAAGAAACACATCAATGCATACATGCATAACATGCACGCAATTTTTGTCTTGTTTTTATTCATAAATTTTGAAGAAAAGGAAAAAATGGGCAAAGATAAAGCAGCATTGGGAATAAAGCCTAGGGAACAAAGCCCACTCTCAACTCAAATTGGGAACAAGACCCATAACTCAGATCGAGAACAAGACCCACAACTCAATTCGGGAACAAGACCCACAACTCAGTTCTGGAACAAGACCCACAACTTAAATCGGGAACAAGACCCACAACTCAAACCAGGAACAAGACCCACAACTCAAATCGGGAACAAGACCCAGAACTCAAATCGGGAACAAGACCCACAACTCAAATTGGTAACAAGACCCACAACTCAGTTCGGGAACAAGACCCACTCGATGGTTCGGGAACAAGACCCACTTGATGGTTCGGGAATAAGACCCGGGGGTCACAGCGCCTCGCCATCAATCTTAACTCAAGTAACGGTTCGGGAATGAACCACCTCAACTCAACTCAGTAACGATTCGGGAATGAACCACCTCAGCTCAGTAACAGTTCGGGAATGGACCATCTTTCATCAAGTAACGGTTCGGGAATGAACCAAGGGTCAAACACCTCGTCATCAAATCAAATCGAAGCATCTCGCGAAGTAATAGGTAAGTACGACAGCTGACAAACCAGGTAAGTAAGTAAAAATACATGCATGACTTTGATAGGATTGTCAGTGTCACACACTGCACAAGTCCCATCAAAGTGGGGGTGACTATAGACACTGTATTTTTGCATAAAGCCCAATGATGAGCCTCGTATGGTGGCACTACCCGATAAAATTACGGAAGTCACGGGAAATGGACGTCGGAAGGGAAAATTTTAAAAATAATTCCTCATCAATTTTAACTTATTTGTTTGGCCTCGGGTTCGCTCGATTGATCCCTGTTTTAAAATTTTAGCCTCGGCACAAAACCCTCGCAACTCACGAAAAGCCCATTTCGCCCAAAGCCCAATCAAAAAATATTGAACACATTAAACACATGTCACAAGTTAAATTAAATCAAATCCAATCAAATTAAATCAAATCAAATCAAATCCAATCAAAATAAATCCCTTACCAAATTAAATAAATCACCTACCAATTTAAAGATATTCCCCACCAAAATTACACAAATTTTTTTCCCTTTTTAAATTAATTAAATACATCATTTTTTACTTGATTTTGTTTCCTTGTTTGAAGATCCCATGCACAAGCAAACCCTAGTGCACAACTATATAAGGAGACCTATGCCAACCCTATTCCTCCTAGACACTCCCTCTTGGCTCTCTCTCCAGCTCTCCTCTCTCTAAAAAATACAAGCAACAAACGCCGCCGCCTCTCTCATTGGCTATCGATTCACGACATCCCTATTTCTCAACCAAAAAAAACACAAACCATAATCATCTTCCCTCTCTCCCTCCCGGCATTCATTAAGACATACACACAGCAGCCCCCCTCAAACTACACGCACAACAGCCCATGACTGTTGGACAATTATGACCCATAGTGTCACTATTTGTAAAAGACATTGTGGTTTTTGTACAAAATTAACTATGTGACAATGGAAATTGCATTTTATCATTTTGTAATTTGATTACTTTAATATATAAATGGTAAATGGTCCTTATGATTAGTTCCGGATTGATAAGATATGAGACAGTATCAATCCATATTGGTTTAATCATTAAACATCCCTAGTTGTAGTATTATCGAGATTGGACATCGATAATGCGGAATAGACTAGTATTGCACTTGTGTGTGTTATAGAAGCGTAACAACATAGTTCTCATATATTTAAGTATTATATACTTATGCAAGTGTGATATGAGGTTGTGTTTACCGATGGTACGGAAATAACTTCACTCTGGATAGACCCCGCGGAATCCCATTGGTAGTATGACTATGTGTCTATGAGAATCCGCATAAGGGTATGTGTATTTGGTCTTAACCTGAGACTTACATCGCTAGTACTTGCGATAATCAATACACTTTAGTTTTGGTCGTTCGGGACTTTAACAGGTTCTGTGTACGCCTCTTCTGGGTTTATTGAGAATCGTAGATGTGATGTCAAGACGAAAGTATCACTTTAGTCAAATTGAGATGATGATCACGCAGGGATACAGAACTGGTTCTCTTTTACGTTGCAACCATCCGGATAATATGACAAGGTCATGATTATCCGATTAAAAGAGACTAGTTACTAGATATCCGATATATGCTTCGTACAGGGCATACACTATTCCAGCCACATGCCTTACATGTGACATCCGATACTGGATCGCTATACACAATACTACGTATACTACGTCTGACAAAGATCATATATTCCATTAAGAATATTTCTGGAGAATTGGGCAGGCACGGTGCTTTGCTAGAAGCCAACCATGTCTCGTAAATCGGTAAAAATGTAGTACGAGGTACGTACGTGTTCGGATAGTCCGACGACCGGATTTACTGCCAACATATCTAGGGAACTCTTGGGTCGCTTCCCGAAGATTCACTGATGACGAATGATTCGAACATAATTAATTTGGGTAAATTTGGGTAAATTGGATTTGAGCATGATTTAACCAAATTGATTGTTTGAGCATGCTTGTATATGAATAACTTGGAGTTATATATGATCAATTTTATGAAAAAAATAATTGGATTAATTTTTGCCCAAAATGTTGGCTTGGCCGAATGGTATGGTACCCTAAAGACATGGTATTTTTTGTTTTTTTTGATCATTGGATGAGTTTAAAGATTTGGGAAATGTTGATTTGAGATTCAATCAAATTGAAATCAGAATCGGACACCAAACCCTATCAATACCGTGACCTTGAGAAGCATGAAATGAAATGATTTTGATTCAATAATGTTGGACATGTGTTGATGTTAGTTAAGCATGATTAATTGATTAGATTAGTATTTTGGAAATATTAATTTAAATGGTTAATCATGGCTAAGCACTTTAATTAATTAAATTATGAAATTTGGAATTTTAAAATTTGATTAGTTGGGCTTAATTTAGAATTGGGCTTTAAATGTTGTATTCGGGCCTAATGGGCTTGGTTGGGCCAAGTTGATTTAGGTCAATTGGATTGGATCCAAATTGGGCATAAACCATTCCATTAAGTCCAAATATAACTAATGGGCCTTTTGATGTTTAAATGGGCCTAAATTGGTTTCTTGGAAAATAAGGGTGATTCCTTGATTGGGCTTTGGTATTTGGGTTTGACCCATATTGACAAAGTCCAAGCCTTAAGAAATTAATTGAAAGCTCATTGGACTTTAATTAAACTACATTGGATGTTAATTGGGCTTTGAGACCCATTAAGATTAGATTTAGAATCTAAATCGTAAAGGCGCATTAAAAATGTAGTTATTTAATTTGGAATTAAATAAAGAATTAGTATTGAATACGAATTAAATTAGATTTAAATTGTAGTTCGATATAATTCAAGAATTCGTACTTCCAGTACTTATTCTCAAACGAGTTGGACTCGTGTAAATCAAATCGTTGTTTGAACATTGGATGATCACTTAATTCAAAGATTAATTAATTGGATTAGATTGATTGAATAACATGCTTTGTGTGAATACATTGATGTGTTGAATGAATAATGTATATCAGATGGATATTAGAAGGGAAATGCCAATTTTGGAAATTATTGTAAATTTAGAATTTATTAAATTGGACCTGCGTGTCCAGCCTTATCTCTCGATTCTTTGTAATTCTCTTCTCACATAATTCCCATAAATGTTAATGAGGTTTATTTCATTGTATTATGTAATTGGGTAGAAGTTAGAATAGTGCTAGCCGGGGAGAAGAAATGAAGTGATTTGTTCTAGAAATAATTTTTGAGATATCCATTCGCATCTCATTATTAATTTATTTTCCGCACCTTATTATGCTTTTAGAATGCATGCTTAAGGGTGTATGATGAGACCTAACAAAGATAATAAATTGGTTGCCAATTTACGCGAAAAACCCTTAACAAATATTAAGCGTTTTCCTTCCATTGAGTGATTCTTACTCAATATCCAAGATTGGCACTTGTTTGTTGGCCAAAGTTAAGAACTTTATCCATCGCGGATGTGTTTGAATCATGAAGGCTTTGTTGCATATCGTATGTCTTGTCCAAGTTGTGATTTGTTGGCCAAAGTCAAGATCACTTCTTGTCCATCGACATTGATTACGAAGCTTTCCAAAGTCAATGGGTCCCGTTTAATTGAAATCATTAAGCTTGTTGTGCCAAAGCCAAGGCTTAGTTGATTCAGAGGAAAAAAGTTAGGAAAATATATTGAATATATTGGCATATATTTGTATATATGTTTCGGAATTGAAGGTCCACCTACCGATCTAGGAATTGGATGAGATCCAATTTATCTTAGAGATCTACCTAGTTAAATATCATACAGCTTGTTGGCCAAAGTCAAGGTTGTGTGTTATTTAACGGGATCCTAGCCCACTAGGAAACTGGGTTTCCCGAGTACACAACAGAGGGTTAGAGGCTTGCCGAAAATTAGTGGGAGGCTAGTATTGAATTTGTAAATTCATTCAAATACTTAGCTTTATGCGCTTTCAAATTATTTCGTCAATTATTTTATTAGTTGGACTAATATATTATTATTTTTCTTGTAACAGTTAGGCTGTACCCATACATTGTTAATTGGATAGTTTGACTATCGCAGTTAAAATGACAAGAAAGAATAGTGTCAGAGACATTATCATGGGCGAAAATGTTTTCAATGGCACAAACTTTTCTGACTGGGAATGAATCTCAAGATTGTCCTGGGATCCGAGAAGTTAATCTATACTATAGAGAGACCTCTTGAGCCTGAGTCTGGACCTGATCAGTTGCTTGAGCTAGAGCTTTGGAAGACTCATAGCGATGACAACTCTACTGCTCAATCCATTATGCTTGCTGCTATAACTCAATAATTATGTCGAAAGAACGAGGGATTGGATCCCTATAACATGTTGGCGAAGTTGCATGATCTTCACCGATCTAATCTTAGATCGCAAAGATATTAGTTACAGAAAAAGCTCTTCCGCGCTCGCATGTCAGAGGGTACATTTGTTGAGCACCATGTGTCATAGATGATTACTGACATCGAGCAGCTGGCTCAGATGGCCATTGTCTTCGAGGCTGAGACTTCGATAGATTTGATCTTGCAGTCTCTCCCCGACACTTGGAGTGGGTTCATCATGAACTATAATATTTTGAACCAAGATGATACTCTTGGAGAGTTAATGTCCATTCTGAAAGAAGCTGAAAATGAGCTTCTAAAGCGCAAGGCGCACTTCGCTTCGACATCTTAGACTTCGAGGGCTTGCCCAAGGCGACTGGAGGTGTGAACAAGAAGAAGTATAAGAAGAAGGGTAAGGCCAAATCGACAAAGGGTTCTGGTAAACCCAAAGACAAATCCCAAGATGTATGTCTGTAGTATGGGAAGCGTCATTGGAAGCGTGACTGCCGCGAGTACAAGGAGCACATGAAGGAAATCAAAGCGGGCAAGGCACCGGCTTCAAGTATGTTTGTTATAGAAATAAACATGTCTACTGCTAGTATTAAAATTGGATTTTTTATTCTGGTTGTGGTACTCACATATGTTTTGATGTGCAGGATCTGCGGATTAGCATGAAACTGGCCTCAGGGGAGATTGATCTACGCATCGGGAATGAGACACGAGTTGCCATTTTGGCCGTGGGCACTTATGTTTTTTAACTGCCATCGGGGCATGTACTTGAACTTATAAACTGTTATTTTGTACCTAGTTTGACTAGGAATATTATTTCTGTATCTATGTTAACCCAATGTGGGTATACTTTTGTATTTAGAAACACTGGGAGTTTTATATATAAAAATGATATTGAAATTTGCACTGCTGATGCAAATAATGGTATTTATATTTTGAATAGTAATCAATCTCAAACATATAATGTAGCAAACAAAAGGCTTAAAGTAAGTAACAAGGATGAAACTTATATGTGGCATTTGTTGGACAATTATGACCCATAGCGTCACTATTTGTACAGATCATTGTGTTGTTGTACAAATTAACTATGTGACAAAGGAGATTGCACTCTTATCATTTGTGATTAGATCACCCATATATATAAATGATGAGAGGTCCTTAGGATTTGTTCCTTGATTGAGAATGATATGAGACAGTATCAATCAACGAAGGATAAATCATTAAATATCCCTAGTCAGAGTATTATCGAGATTGGACATCGATAAATACGTAAAAGACTAGTATCGCACTTGTGCGCGTTGTGAGGGCACAACGACATAGTTCTCATATATTTAAGTATTGGATACTTATGCAAGTGCGGTAGGAGGTTGTGTTTCACCGACGGTACGGGAAACAGCTTCGCTCTGGATAGACCCCTCGGAATCCATTGGTATTGTGACTATGTGTCTATGGGAGTCCGACATCAGGGTAGGTGTGTATGGTCTTAATCTGAGACTTGCACCGCTAATGCTTACGACAATCAATATACTTTGATTGAGGTCGTCAGGGGCTTTAACCGGTTCTGGTACTCCGATTTTGGGTATATTGAGAATCGTAGAGTATTGGGTGTGATGTCAAGACGGAAGTATCACTTCCGTCATACTAGAGATGATGTCACGTAGGATACGGTATTAGTGCTCTTAAGTGCTGCCGGCCATCGGGATATTATGACAAGGTCATGTATATCCGATTATAGAGACTAGTTACCAGACATCCGACATGTGCTTCGGACGGGGCAGACACTTATCCAGCCCCAGCCCTAGCACGTGACTATCCGATACTGGGCCGATATACACAATACTTGGTATACTACGCTTGATATAGTTCCTTATATATTCTATATGGATATGACCGGAGAATTGGGTAGACTTCGTGCTTTGCTAGAAGACGACCTTGTCTCGTAAATCGGTAGAACGTAGTACTTGGTACGTACGCAATTCGGATACTCCGACGACCGTATTTACTGCCAGCTTATCCGGAGATCTCATGGGTCGCTTCCCGATAATGCACCGATGACGCATAACTCGCACTCATAATTAATCTGGGATTATATAGAAGAGATAGAAAATTAATCTAGGATTAATTATGGAGATATTTTATCTAGGATGAAATATCGTCTAAAGAGAGATAACGATTAATTTGGAATTAATCGGTAAATTAATATATTCGATAGATAGAAAATTAATCTAGGATTAATTACGGAGATATTTTATCTAGGATGAAATATCGTCTAAAGAGAGATAACGATTAATTTGGAATTAATCGGTAAATTAATATATTCTATATATTAAACGAATTAGATTTCGACGCGGAATTAAAATTAGATTTTAATTCGGGCGAACGGATTAATTTAGGATTAATTCGTTAGCGACGTGAATAGTGAATTCGCTAGGCGTAATCATTAAATTACGACGCGACGAAAAAATCGTTAATTTGGAATTAGCGAACCCGAGCCCGAGTGTGATTGCGAGCGCATTCGTATTTCGAATTCGAGTGCGGCACGCAAGTCACATCAAGCGTCAAATCAAACGTCACTTTGAGTGATGTGACATTTGATTGATTGATATGAGTGATTGATTGATTGATAGACACACATCAAGTCACTTTAATAAAGTGACAATGAATAGTGATGGGTGTTGTTGGAATAGTGATGGGTGTTGTTGGAATAGTGATTGGTGGTTGTGTGATAGATTACCATTTGATTTTATTTGATAATTTTAAATGGAAAATGCTTAGTAATTTTTGGAAAAATATATAAAGCATTTGTGTAAATCAATTAACAAGTCAACAATTACACACACCACATATTCTTCTCTCTTCCTCACGCCCAAGGGGCTGTCTTCTCTTCTCCAACACAGCTCACTGCCGTGAGCTTCAAGGGGAGCAATGAGTGGTTTTTGTTGCAAAAACACAAGTGCTAGCACACTTACGAGAGTTACGAAGGTGTTAGGGAGGTTCACCCATGAGGCGGGATCCGTTCGACGAAGCTTGGAGCTTGACGAAGGACCACTTTCACGCCCAAAACAGTGAGTTAATTCACTGCAGTTCACGCCCATTACAGTGAGGTTTTTCAAGTTTTTTTGCTTGCCGCGTCTCACAACCGATCGATGTGAGTATTCCGCTACCTCCGTTGATGTGTTCACACATTTTTTTCATGTCTTGCTTGATCTTGGGACCTAGAAACAAACCTAACAGCATTGTCGTCTGAGACACATAAACAAGACACGTATATCCATACTTTCGAAGAGTGGGTACTTGGACGGATTTGATCCAAATTCATATGACGTCTGTGAATCTTGTTTATTAGGTAAAATGCCTAAAACACCTTTTAGCGGAAAGGGTGCATGTGCCACCGAACTGTTAGCCTTCGTTCATAGTGACGTATATGGGCCCATGTCTAGCCAGGCTAGAGGTGGATATGAATACTTCATAACCTTTACGGATGATGCATCACGTTATGGTTATGTGTATCTAATGAGACAGAAGTCGGAAACCTTTGAGAAATTCAAAGAGTTTTGACATGAAGTTGAAAAACAGACCGGTAAAACTATTAAGACATTACGGTCAGACCATGGTGGCGAATACTTGAGCAATAAGTTTCTTGATTACTTGAAAGAATATGGATTTCTTTCACAGTGGAGTCCTCGAGGAACACCGCAATTAAATGGTGTGTCCGAACGGAGAAACCGAACTTTGTTAGACATGGTAAGGTCTATGATGAGTCACACAGAGCTACCTATTTCCTTCTGGGGATATGCATTGAACAGTGCAATACTTATTTTGAATAAGGTTCCGTCAAAGTCTGTTGAACAGACTCCGTATGAGATATGGACAGGAAAGAAACCAGGTTTCTCATTCTTGAAGATTGGGTTGCTGGGCATACGCCAAACGTTTGGAAGGTACCAAACTTGAACCCAAATCGGATAAATGCCTATTCGTAGGATATCCTAGGGAAATCAAAGGATATTACTTCTATCACCCACAAGAGAACAAATTTTGTATTGCTCTACATGCGGTTTTCCTTGAGAATGAATTCTTAAATACAGTGGTTAGTGGGAGGAAAATAGAACTCGATGAAAATCGGGGTGATACTATTCCTGGCACAGAATCCTTAACGGAACATGAACAGTCCATCAAGGATAAGACTGTACCACAATCTTCGAATACACAAGAACCGCGTAGGTCGGAGAGAGTCAGGAAACAACCTAAGAGGTATGGGTTTCTGATCCAACCCCATGTAGATATTAATCTTATTGAGGATAACGAGCCGACTACGTATGAGGAAGTGATATAAGATATCGATTCCGCTTTATGACAAGAGGCCATGAAGTCCGAAATGATTCCATGTACACCAACCAAGTTTGGACACTGGTTGATGCGCTAGAAGGCGTAAAGCCTATTGGTTGCAAATGAGTCTTCAAGAAGAAGACCGACATGGATGGCAATGTACAAACGTATAAAGCTAGGCTTGTAGCGAAAGGGTATCGTCAATGATATGGTATCGATTACGATGAAACTTTTTCACTCGTTTCCATGATTAAATCCATTCGGATAATGCTTGCTATTGCTGCATATTTTGATTACGAGATATGTCAGATGGACATCAAAATCGCTTTCCTTAACGGAATCCATTTAGAGGATATTTATATGCAACAGCCTGACGGTTTTGTCGTACCAAGAGTTGCAAACAAGGTTTGTAAGTTAAATCGATCCATTTATGGATTGAAGCAAGCATCACGTTCTTGGAACCAACGTTTAGATGAGATCATAAAAGAATATGATTTCATTCAAAGCGAGGATGATCCTTGTGTATATAAGAAGGTTAGTGGGAGCGCACTGACATTCATTGTCTTTTACATTGATGATGTATTGCTTATTGGAAATGATATTCCCATGTTAACATCGGTGAAAGCTTGGCTTTCATTAAAATTCTCCATGAAATATCTGGGAGAAGCAGTATTTATTCTAGGAATAAAGATCTACCGAGATAGATCTAGAAAGCTGCTTGGACTCTCCCAGAGCACGTACATTGACAAAGTGTTGAAGAGATTCAACATGGATCAGTCCAAGAGGGGACTGTTGCTAGTGTCACATGGCGTCACTCTATCTAAGGACATGTGTCATAAAACTCAAGATTAAAGAGACAACATGAGTCAGATACCGTTCGCCTTGGTAGTCGGATCGATCATGTATGCTATGATATGTACACGACCTGATGTCTCCTATGCTTTGAGCATATGTAGTTGATATCAGGCCGATCCAGGTGAAGGTCACTGGATGGCGGTTTAGAATATCCTTAAGTATCTTAGACGAACTAAGGATGCTTTCTTAATCTATAGAGATGGAGAACTTGAGGTAACTGAGTATACTGATGTAAGTTTCCAAACCGAAAAAGACGACTGTAAGTCGCAATCCAGGTACATATTTTGTTTGAACAACGGAGTAGTAAGCTGGAAATCTTCCAAGCAAGAGACTGTTGTCGATTCAACAACAGAAGTGGAGTATATTACTGCAGCTGAAGCAGCAAAAGAGGCAGTTTGGATGCGAAAATTCCTAATTGGATTAGGAGTAGTTCTGTTAGCAGCTGAGCCTGTTCCATTGTATTTTGACAATAACGGGGCTATAGCGCAGGCTAAGAAATCGTGGTTTCATCAACGATCCAAGCATGTTCTTCGACGTTTCCATCTGATTCGTGAGATCATACATCATGGCGATGTGAAGATCGAGAAGGTCGCATCAAAGGACAACATGGCAGATCCGCTGACGAAAGTTATTCCTCAGTAAAATTTTTAGCGACATGTGCATAGTTCATGTGTTAGATTCTTGAGTGACTGGCTATAGGCCAAGTGGGAGATTGTTGGACAACTATGACCCATAGCTTCACTATTTTTAAAAGATATTATGGTTTTTGTACAAAATTAACTATGTGACAATGGAAATTACATTTTATCATTTTGTAATTTGATTACTTTATATATAAAATGGTAAAAATTCCTTATAATTAGTTCCAGATTGATAAGATATGAGACAGTATCAATCCATAACGGTTTAATCATTAAACATCCATAGTCGTAGTATTATCGAGATTGAACATTGATAATGCGGAATAGACTAGTCTTGCACTTGTGCGTGTTATGGAAGTGTAATAGCATAGTTCTCATATATTTAAGTATTAGATACTTATGCAAGTGTGATAGGAGGTTTTGTTTACCGATGATACGGAAACAGCTTCGCTCTGGATAGACCCTGCGGAATCCCATTGGTAGTATGACTATGTGTCTATGGGAATCCGCATCAGGGTAGGTGTATTTGGTCTTAACTCGAGACTTACATCGCTAGTACTTGCGACAATCAATACTCTTTAGTTTTGGTCGTCCGAGACTTTAACAGGTTATGTGTACGCCTCTTCTGGGTTTATTGAGAATCGTAGTGTATTGGGTGTGATGTCAAGACAGAAGTATCACTTCAGTCATATGAAGATGATGATCACTCATGGATACAGAACTGGTTCTCTATTGTATTGCAACCATCGGGATAATATGACAAGGTCATGATTATCCAATTAAAAGAGACTTGTTGCTAGATATCCGATATATGCTTCGTACAGGGCATACACTATTCCAGCCCCAGGCCTTGCATGTGACATCCGATACTGGAATGCTATACACAATACTACGTATACTATGTCTGAAAAAGATCATATATTCTATTAAGAATATTTCTGGAGAATTGGATAGGCACAGTGTTTTGCTAGAAGCCAACCATGTCTCGTAAATCGGTAAAAATATAGTACGAGGTACGTACGTGTTCGGATAGTCCGACAATCGGATTTACTGCCAACATATCCATCGATCTCTTAGGTCGCTTCCCGAAGATTTACCGATGACATATGATTCGAACATAATTAATCTGAGATTAATTACTGAGAGATTTTATCTAGGATATAATACTATTTGAAGAGAGAGAACGATTAATTCGGAATTAATTAATAAAATAATATATTCGATATTTTAAATGAAATTATATTTCGACGCAGAATTAAAATTGGATTTTAATTCGGGTAAACGAATTAATTTAGAATTAATTCGCGAGCGACGTGAATTGTGATTTTTCTTGCCATAAGCAAACCCGAGCCCGGGAGTGTTTGCGGGCTCACTCAGATTTTGAATCATGTGGGGCCCACATGTCACATCACTTGTCATTCTTTCACTTTTAGGTGATGGAAGTAAGTGAAGTTTTGGTGATGACTTATGACACACTCTAAGTTGGTGAGATGTTTGACTAAAGTTTTGGTATATGTTGGATTTGATTTTTTGAAATCATTATTCTAACAAGTCAAAATATCACACAAAAATTCATCTTCTCCCTCTCTCCCTCACGACAAAGGGCAAGAAAAACTTCTTCCATTTTTTTCTTCTTTTGGCCGAATAAAACAAGCAAGATACTTGGTATTTTATTGCATAAAATCTCATTTGCTAGCACATCATTGACTCATCCAAGGTGTTAGGGAAACTTTCCCAAAAGCTTGGAATCTAGATCAAAGGCTTGGAGCTTGTAGATCAACATCTCAAAGAAAGCTTGGAAGCACTTTTCCAGGAGCAAAGTTTTGTTCTTCACACATCCTCTCATCTGTTCAAAGTGAGTATGATTCCGCCATATCTCCTTTTGTATTCACATGTTTTTATGCTTAAATTTATCTTGGGATTGCTATAGAAATCCAACAATAACGCCCTTCACAAACCCTATTCACAGATCTGTCAACCCCCACAGACCTATCGACAGCAACAAGCCAAACTCACCTAAACTACAGCACTTGGCGAGCCACTCTCAATCGATTAAACACACACAAAGCCACTCCCTCACGTCTTTCTCTTGGTAGTCAACACAGCCCCCGCCGACTCACACACAGCTGTAAAGCCCTAGCCACCGAACACCAATACCACTCACATGCAGCCCTCCTTCACTGATCAAAACAAACAACAATAATAACCCCTCCAACGAACAGAAAAAACCCTTAAAGCAAAGTCGAAACTGCTAATGAAATAAACTTCAACCAAATCAATAAACTGTCCAAAAACCACCCACAATTGACATAAAACAGTCCCCTAATAACCGAATAACACAACCAAAAAAACAGCCACCAAACCGAGACAAAAGGTCCCCAAACACCGAGCGAAACAACAAGGAAAAAAGTAGAAAAGCAGTGAGGAAAACAACAGAAATGGCAGTCCAAAATAGCAGCAAACCATAAAAATAACGGAGCATTAACCCTTCCGGCGATGATGTAACGCACTTCAGAGGAGCATCTTAAAAGGTAAGACTTGAGGGCCCCCTTTTGATTATTTATCTTCTCTGTTATTCTTTGTCGATCATTCACATGCATCGTTGTGTTTTACGTATGATTTCATTTGTGTTGGGTTAATGATTGAGTACTATCCTTTGCAGTATATCGAATGGAAACCTAGACATAAATTCTGTAGCCGAATCCGAATGGACGGTAGTACGGTCTGTAATTGGTATACAACTCCACATACCGCTTGAGGAACTTTCAAGCACGTGTTTCATTTTGGCATTTAATTTCGTGTTTATTGTTCCGCCTTTCATTTTCTATGTATTTGTTCCTTGTTCATGCATTGTTACTTGATCCGCATGGGCCAATCACGTGGGTTTAAAGGTCCTCTATTTGAGGGAGAAAAAGCCTAAAGGCTACCTCTACCACAATATTTTATCGTGCCTTTATATTCCATTATTTACTTTTCACATATTATTTCTTTGTCTATTCATGCATTGTAATCTAGTGCGCATCAGCTAATCACGTCGGATTAAAGGTCCTCCGTTTGAGGAATAAAAGCCTAAAGGCTACCTTTACCATGATGTTTTGCCGCACCGGATGAGTTATGTTCGATTGAATGTGAAATACATTCAATCGGGCATACGAGATCCCATATAGATGTCGGCCTTGGTCGCATCTCTCTTATTTAATTATGCATTGTAATCTAGTCCGTATGGGCTAATCACGTCGGATTAAAGGTCCTCTGTTTGAGGGATAAAAACCTAAAGGCTACCTTTACCACGGTGTTTTGCCGCTCCGGATGAAGTATGATCGATAGAATGTGAAATACATTCAATCTTGCATACGAGATCCCATATAGATGTTGGTCTTGGTCGCATCTCTCTTATTTAACTATGCATTGCTATTTAGTGTGCTTGTGCTAATTACGTTGGTTTAAAGGTCCTTTATTTGAGGGAGAAAAGTCTAAAAAGCTATCATTACCACAATATTTTGCCGCGTCTTTTAGTCCTTTATTTACATTTCACATATTATTTCTTTATTTGTTCATGCATTGTTGCTTGATGCGCATGGGCTAATCATGTTGGTTTAAAGGCCCTCTATTTGAGAGAGAAATGGCATAAAAAGATACATTTACCATAATATTTCGTTGCGGCCTTCCCCTATTGACTTTGCTATCCAACTTATCTTGGTTGTTTTAGATCTTTTCATTTTTGCATTCGTGCCATGTTTATGTTTGAGTGTTTGCTTCTAAAGGTATATCGGATGGAAACCCAGACGTAAATTCCGTAGCCGAATCCGAATGGACGGTAGTGCGGTCTGTACTTGGGATACAACTCCACGTACCACTTGAGCAATATTCATACATATTTCCGTGTCATTTTAGATGCCACTTTGGTAATCTCATTCGAACACGTTATCAAACGCTATTCGAACACATGCATTGTTGGACAAATATGACTCATAACATCGGTATTTATAAAAGACATTGTGGTTTTGTACGAATTAACTATGTTATAAAGGAATGCGATATTTTTTCATTTTGTAATTATATTACTTGGCTATATAAATGATAAAAGTCATCATGATTAGTTCCGGATTATAAGATATGAGCCAGTATCAATCCACTAAGGTTTAATCATTAAATATCACTAGTCTTAGTATTATCGAGACTGGACATCGATAATGCGGAATAGACTAATATTGCACTTGTGCGCGTTATGGGAGCATAACGGCATAGTTTTTATATATTTAAGTATTGATACTTATGCAAGTGTGATAGGAGGTTGTGTTTACCGATGGTACGGGAACAGCTTCGCTCTGGATAGACCCATCGGAATCTCATTGGTAGTATCAAAATATCCATAGTCGTAGTATTATCGAGACTGGACATAGATAATGCGGAATAGACTAATATTGCACTTGTGCGCGTTATGGGAGCATAACGGCATAGTTTTCATATATTAAGTATTGATACTTATGCAAGTGTGATAGGAGGTTGTGTTTACCGATGGTACGGGAACAGCTTCGCTCTGGATAGACCCATCGGAATCCCATTGGTAGTATGACTATGTGTATTTGGCCGAATCAGGGTAGGTGTATTTCGTCTTAACCTGAGACTTGCATCACTAATACTTGCGACAATCAATACGCTTTAGTTTTGGTCGTCCGGGACTTTAACAGGTTCTGTGTACGCCTATTCTGGGTTTATTAAGAATCGTAGAGTATTGGGTGTGATGTCAAGATGGTAGTATCACTTCAGTTATATGGAGATAATGATCACTCAGGGGTACAGAACTGGTACTCTAATGTGTTGCAACCATCGGGATAATGTGACAAGGTCATGATTATCCGATTAAAAAGACTAGTTGCTTCTGATCCGATATATGCTTCGATACGGGGCAGACACTATTCCAGCCCCAGGCCTTGTATGTGACATCCGATACTAGATCGCTATACGTAATACTACATAAACTACGCCTGGAAAAAGATTATATATTCCTTAAAGAATATTTATGGAGAATTGGGTAGGCACGGTGCTTTGCTAGAAGCCAACCATGTCTTGTAAATCGGTAAGCACGTGGTACAAGGTACGCACTTAATCGGATAGTCTGATAACCGGATTTACTGCCAACATATCCAGGGGTCTCTTGGGTCGCTTCCCAAAGATTCAGCGATGACAGTTGACTCGATTAGAATTAATCTAGGATTAATTAAGATAGAGAAAATTAATCTGGGATTAATTGAGGTATTATTTAGTCTGTGATTAAATGGGTTCGGAAGAGAAAGAACGTGATTAATTTGGAACTAATCGGTAAAATTAATTTATAGTTTAATTGGATTTTTCTATTTAATTTATTTATATGGGCTAAAATTAATATATCAGATATATTAATTGGAATTAGATTTCAATACGAAATTAAAGTCGGACTTTAATATGAGCGAACGGATTAATTTAGAATTAATTCGTAAACGGCATTCGTAATATATTTGCGAGGCATCGTTATTTAATTAAATTTGATTTAATTATTTAGTGACAAAAATTCATTTAGTCGGATTAAATGGATCCCAGCCGCGGAAAATATTCATAGAGACCTTTTGAATTTTGAATTCAAAAGGTGGGGCTCACTTCATATGTGTTGGTTAGGAGAGTGGTTGGAATTTATGCCAAAACCACTTACTTTCCAACCACTTGGTTTTGGTTTAAGTGAAACCAAAACTCCAACTACTTGGTTTTGGGGGAAAAGGGTAAAAACCCTTTACCAAAATCAAATGTCTCTCTTTTCCAACACACACAAGTAAAAACACACTCAAGATTCATTTTCTCTCTTAATTAATGATCTTATTCAAGGGTTGGAAACTCACTCAAGGGTTGGAATCAACACACAAAGCTTGGAGCTTCAAGATCACAACACAAAATTTTTGAAATTCAAATCCAATCATTGTATGTCATTCTGCACCTTTTAATGATCTTATTCACACATTATCATGCTTAATAGATCCTTGGCATGTTCTAGGAACACTAAAAATGCTATCATGGGCCAATTTTAAACATGAATTTTCTTGGTTTCATGAGACTTTAATTTGGGACTTTTATGTTTTGATCATGATTTCTTCAAATTGATTGTTTGAGTATGCTTAGATTATGTTAACTTAGAGTTATGCATGATTAGATTTGAGATAAATTGATTGGATCAAAAATCCCAAATATACTTAGCATGGCCGAACTCTATCGGCAGTGGACTGCACATTGAATTTTTTGATTTTACAACATTGGATGTGTTTAATGCATGATATAAATGTTGATTGTTGGTTTGATTAGATTGAAATCAAAATCGATAAAGATTATGTTAAATTCAATGAGCATGATAAGCATGAAATGAGATGTTTTGCTTCAATTTGTGTTGAACATAAATTGATTAATTAAAGCATGATTAATTAGTTTAATTGGTTTCATGGAAATATTAGCTTAATTAATTAATCATGGCTAACACACTTTGATTATAATAATTATGATATTTGGAATATTGAAATTATAATAATTAGCCTTTAATTTTGAATTGGGCTAAAAGTGTGTATTTGGGCTTAATGGGCTTGGTTAGACCAAGTTTGGTTTTGAAAATTTGTATTGGATCCAATTGGGCCCAAAACCAATTCCATAAAGTCCAAATATATCACTTGGGCCTTTAAAGAATTTAATTGGGCTTAATGGGCCTAAATTGATTTGTTGGCAATAGGGTGATTCCTATTTGGGTCTTGGCATTTTGTTGATCCATTATGGCCAAAGCCCATGCCTTAAGAATTAATTAAAAGCCCATTGGACTTTAATTAAAATGACATTGGATGTTATTGGGCCTTTAAGACCCATTAAGATTGGATTTGGAATCCAAGTCTTTAAGGCACATAAATAAGTGTAAGTGTTTGATTTGGAATTAAATTGGAATTAGTATTGAATACAAATAAATTGGATTTAAAGTTGTAGTTTGATATAATTCAAGAATACGTACTTTAAGTATTTATTCTTAAACGAGTTGGACTCGCGCAAATCGAATCGTTGTTTGAATATTGGATGGTCATTAATTCAAAGATTAATTAATTGGATTAGATTGATTGAATAACATGCTTTGTGTGAATACATGAATGCGTTGTATGAATAATGTGTATCAGATGGATATTAGAAGGGTGAGGGTAATTTTGGAAATTGTTGTAATTTTAGAATTTATTAATTGGACCTGCGTGTTCAGCCTATTATCTCCTTATTCTTTGTAATTCTCCTCTCACCAATTCCTCTAAATTTTAATGAGGTTTCTTTGATGTATTATGTAATTGGGTAGAAGTTAGAATAGTGCTAGTCGGGGAGAGGAATTGAGTGATTTGTTCTAGGAATAATTTGTGAGATATCCATCCGCATATCATTATTAATTTATTTATCGCGCCTTATTTTGCTTTTAGAATGCATGCTTAAGGGTGTATGATGAGACCTAATCAAAGATAATTAATTGGTTTCCAATTAAGCGAAAAACCCTCAACAAATATTAAGTGTTTTCCTTCAATTGAGTGATTCATTCTTAAGATCCAAGATTGGCATTGGTTTGTTGGACAAAGTCAATACCTTTTTCCATTTGAATCATGAAAGCTTTGTTCCATATCGCATGTCTTGGGCAAGTTGTGATTTGCTGGCCAATGTCAAGATCACTTCTTGTTCATCGACATGGATTACGAAGCTTTCCAAAGTCAATGGATCCCGCTTAACTGGAATCATTAAGCTTGTTAAGCCAAAGCCAAGGCTTAGTTGATTCAGAGGAAAAAAGGTTAGGAAAATACATTGGATATATTGGCATGTATATTGTATATATATTTCGGACTTGGAGGTCCATCTACCGGATCTAGGAATTGGATGAGATCCAATTGATCTTAGAGATCTACCTAGTTAAATATCATACAGCTTTGGAAGACTCATAGCGATGACAACTCAACTGCTCAATCTGTCATGCTCGCTGCGATGACCCCTCAATTTCGGCGTCAGAACAAGGGAATGGATTCCTATAATATGATGTTGAAATTGAAGGACCTTCACCAATCTAACCTAAGATCGCAGAAGTATGAGTTGCAGAAGAAGCTCTTTCGCGCTCGCATGTCAGACGGTACATCTGTTGAGTACCATGTGTCACATATGATTGCTAACATCGAATAGTTGGGACAGCTAGGCATAGTCTTCGAGGCCGAGACTTACATAGATTTGATCTTACAGTCTCTACCCGACAGTTGGAGCGGGTTCATCATGAACTACAACATGTTGAACCAAGAATATACTCTTGGAGAGTTGATGGCTATGCTTAAAGAAGCAGAGAAAGAGCTTATGAAGGGCAGAAAGCGCGAGGCGCACTTCGCTTCAACATCTCAGTCTCCAAGGGCTTGGCCCAAGGCGACTGGAGGTATAAAGAAGAAGAAAAAGAAGGGCAAGGCCAAATGTCAAAAGCTTCTGGGAAGGCAAGGGATAAATCCCAAGATGTCTGCCTACAGTGTGGCAAACGGGGTCACTGGAAGCGTGACTGCCATGAGTACAAGGCGCAGATGAAGGATAAGAAAGCAGGCAAGGCACCGGCTTCAGGTATGTTTGTTATTGAAATAAACATATCTACTTCTAGTTTTAAAAATTGGATTTTTGATTCTGGATGTGGTACTCATATATGTACTGATGTGCAAGATCTGCAGATTAGCAGGAGATTGGTTTCAGGAGAGATCGACCTCCGAGTTGGAAATGGAACTAGGGTCGCCGTTTTGGCTGTTGGGACCTATATTTTGGAACTGCCCTCGGGGCATATACTTACATTATCATACGTTTATTATGTACCTAGTTTGACAAGAAACATTATCTCTGTATCTTGTTTGACCCAATGCGGGTACACTTTCGTATTCCGAAACACTGGGTGTTTTATTTATAAAGATGATTTTGAGATATGTTCTATTGATGCTAATAATGGTCTTTATATTTTGAATATAAATGAATGTCAAACATATAATATGACAAACAAAAGGCTCAAGTTGAGTAATAAAGATGAAGCTTATCTGTGGCACTGTCGTCTGGGACACTTTAACAAGACTCGTATATCCACACTTTCGAAAAGTGGGTACTTGGACGAATTTGATCCAAATTCATCTCACGTCTGTGAATCTTGCTTATTAGGTAAAATGCCAAAATCACCTTTTAGCGGTAAAGGTATACGTGCCATCGTACTGTTAGCCCTCGTTCATAGTGACGTATGTGGGCCCATGTCTGGCCAGACTAGAGGTGGATATGAATACTTCGTAACCTTTACGGATGATGCATCGTGTTATGGTTATGTGTATCTTATGAGACACAAGTCGGAAACCTTGAGAAATTCAAAGAGTTTCGATACGAAGTGGAAAAACAGACCGGGAAAAGTATTAAGACATTACGGTCGGACCGTGGTGGCGAATACTTAAGCAATGAGTTTCTTGATTACTTGAAAGAACATGGTATTCTTTCACAGTGGACTCCTCCCGGAACACCTCAATTAAACGGTGTTTCCGAACAGAGAAATCGAACTTTATTGGACATGGTAAGGTCGATGATGAGTCACACAGAGCTACCTATTTCCTTCTGGGGATATGCATTGAACAGTGCAATACTTATTTTGAATAAGGTTCCGTCAAATTCTGTTCAACAGACTCCGTATAAGATATGGACATGAAAGAAACCGGGTTTCTCATTCTTGAAGATTTGGGGATGCATGGCATACGTTAAACGTTTGGATGGTACCAAACTAGAACCCAAATCAGATAAGTGTCTATTTGTAGGTTATCCTATGGAAACCAAAGGATATTATTTCTACAACCCACAAGAGAACAAAGTATTTGTTGCTCTACATGGGGTTTTCCTCGAAAGGGAATTCCTAAATGCAGTGGTAAGTGGGAGGAAAGTAGAACTCGATGAAAATCGAAGTGATACTATTCCTGGCACTGAATCCCAAACGGAACATGAACAGTTCATCAGAGATGAAACTGTACCACAATCTTCTAATACACAAGAACCAAGTAGATCAGAGAGAGTCAGAATACAACCTGAGAGGTATGGGTTTCTGATCTCACCTCATGTAGATGTTAATCTCATTAAGGATAATGAGCCGACTACGTATGAGGAAGCTATACAAGGTATCGACTCCGCTTTATGGCAAGAGGCCATGAAATCCGAAATGGATTCCATGTATACCAACCAAGTCTGGGCACTGGTTGGTGTACCAGATGGCGTAAAGCCTATTGGTTGCAAATGGATCTTCAAAAAGAAGACTGACATGGATGGCAACATACAAACGTACAAAGCTAGGCTTGTAGTGAAAGGGTATCGTCAATGACATGGTGTCGATTACGATGAAACATTTTCACCAGTTGCCATGATTAAATCCATTCGGATTATGCTTGCTATTGCTGCATATTTCGATTACGAAATATGGCAGATGGACGTCAAAACCACTTTTCTTAATGGAAACCTTTTGGAGGATGTTTACATGCAACAGCCTGACGGTTTTGTCGTACCAAAATATGCAAACAAGGTTTGCAAGTTAAATCGATCCATTTATGGATTGAAGCAAGCATCGCGTTCTTGGAACCAACGTTTTGATGAGATCATAAAAGGATATGATTTCATTCAAAACGAGGATGATCCTTGTGTATATAAGAAGGTTAGTGGGAGCGCATTAACATTCATTGTCCTTTATGTTGATGATTTATTGCTTATGGCAATGACATTCCCATGCTACAATCGGTGAAAGCTTGGCTTTCATTAAAATTCTCCATGAAATATCTGGGAGAAGCAACTTTTATTATAGGAATAAAGATCTACCGGGATATATCTAGAAAGCTGATTGGACTCTCACAAAGCACGTATATTGACAAAGTGTTGAAGAGATTCAACATGGATCGGTCCAAGAGGGGACTATTGCTAGTGTCACATGGTGTCACTTTATCTAAGGACATGTGTCCTAAAACTCAAGATGAAAGAGACAACATGAGTCGGATCCCATTCACTTCGGCAGTCGGATTGATCTTATATACCATGATATGTACGCGACCTGATGTCTCATATGCTTTGAGCATGTGCAGTCACTATCAGGCTGATCCAGGTGATGATCACTGGATGGTGGTTAAGAACATCCTTAAGTATCTTAGACGAACTAAGGATGCTTTCTTAATCTATGGAGATGGAGAACTTGAGGTAACTGGGTATACCGATGTAAGTTTTCAAACCGATAAAGAAGACTGTAAGTCGTAATTCGGGTACATATTTTGTTTGGACAATGGAACAGTAAGCTGGAAATCTTCCAAGCAAGAAACTGTTGCCGATTCAACAACAGAAGCAGAGTATATTGCTGCAAGTGATGCAACAAAAGAGGCAGTTTGGATCCGTAAATTCCTAATTGGATTAGGAGTAGTTCTGTTAGCAGCTGAGCCCGTTCCATTATATTGTGACAATAACGGGCCTATAGCTTAGACTAAGAAACCGCGATCTCATTAACGATCCAAGCATGTTCTTCGATGTTTCCATTTGATTTGTGAGATCATATATCGTGGCGATGTGAAGATCGAGAAGGTCGCATCAGATGACAACATTGCAGATCCTCTGACGAAAGCTATTTCTCAACAAAAGTTTGAGAAATATGTACATAGTTCAGGTGTTAAGTACTCGAGTGATTGGCTATGAGCCAAGTGGGAGATTGTTGGATAAATATGACCCATAGCATCACTATTTGTAAAAGACATTGTGGTTTTGTACGAATTAACTATGTTATTAAGGAAATTGCTATTTTATCATTTTGTAATTATATTACTTTACTATATAAATGATAAAAGTCCTTATGATAAGATATGAGACAGTATCAATCCAGTAAGGTTTAATCATTAAATATCTCTAGTCGTAGTATTATCGAGACTGGACATCGATAAGACGGAATAAACTAGTATTGCACTTATGCGAGTTATGGGAGCATAATGGCATAGTTCTCATATATTTAAGTATTGGATACTTATGCAAGTGTGAAAGGAGGTTGTGTTTACCGATGGTACGGGAACAGCTTCGCTCTGGATAGACCCTTCGGAATCCCATTGGTAGTAAGACTATGTGTCGATGGGAATCCGAATAAGGGTAGGTGTATTTCGTTTTAACCTGAGACTTGCATCGCTAATACTTGCGACAATCAATACGCTTTAGTTTTGGTCGTCCGGGACTTTAACAGGTTCTGTGTACGCCTCTTCTGGGTTTATTGAGAATCGTAGAGTAATGGGTGTGATGTCAAGATGGAAGTATCACTTCAGTCATATGGAGATGATAATCACGCAGGGGTACAGAACTGGTACTCTAATGTGTTGCAACCATCGGGATAATGTGACAATGTCATGATTATCCGATTAAAGAGACTAGTTGCTTATTGTCTGATATATGCTTCGTACGGGGCAGACTCTATTCCAGCCTCAGGCCTTGCATGTGACATCTGATACTAGATCGCTATACATAATACTACGTATACTACGCCTGGAAAAAGATTATATATTCCTTAAAGAATATTTCTGGAGAATTGGGTAGGCACGGTGCTTTGCTAGAAGCCAACCATGTCTTGTAAATCGGTAAACACGTGGTACGAGGTACGCACTTAATCGGATAATCTGATAACCGGATTTACTGTCAATATATCCAGGGGTCTCTTGGGTCGCTTCCCAAAGATTCACCGATGACAGTTGACTCGATTAGAATTAATCTGGGATTAATTAAGAGAGAGAAAATTAATCTGGGATTAATTGAGGTATTATTTAATTTGGGATAAATGGGTTCGGAAGAGAGAGAACGTGATTAATTTGGAATTAATCGGTAAAATTAATTTAATAGTTAAATATGATTTTTCTATTTAATTTATTTATATGGGCTAAAATTAATATATCGGATATATTAATTGGAATTAGATTTCAATGCGAAATTAAAGTCGGACTTTAATACGAGCGAACGGATTAATTTAGAATTAATTTGTAAACTGCATTCGTAATATATTTGCGAGGCATCGTTATTTAATTAAATTAGCTTTAATTATTTAGCGATGAAAATTCGTTTAGTCGGATTAAACGGATCCGAGCCGCGGTAAATATTTGTAGAGACCTTTTAAATTTTGAATTCAAAAGGTGGGGCCCACTTCATATGTGTGAAGTGGTGGTTGGGAGAGTGGTTGACATTTATGCCTAAACCACTTAATTTCCAACCGCTTGGTTTTGGTTTAAGTGAAACCAAAACCCTAACTACTTGGTTTTGGTTTAAAATGGTTTACCAAAATCAAATGTCTCTCTCTTCCAAACACACCAGTAAAAACACACTCAAGAACCCTAGCTTTGGGCGTGAATGTGCTCTCCTCTTCTTTTTTATTTTGTTGCAAAATCAATCAAGCTAGCACTTCAAGGAGTTAACAATGGTGATAGGGAAACTCACTCAAGGGTTGGAATCAACACACAAAGCTTGGAGCTTCAAGATCACAGCACAAATTTTTGAAATTCGAATCCGATCATTGTAAGTCATTCCGCACCTTTTAATGATCTTTTTCACACATTATCATGCTTAATAGATCCTTGCCATGTTCTAAGAACACTAACATGCATTCTGTTTACCGTTCGAACGTGTTATCAAACGCTCCACGAATGTGCATGCAGTGGATTCTACTTTTTTTCGTCATATTTCGTGCATGTTTGCTTATTTAGTCATTTTCTTTCGCATTACATGATTAACCGTATCATTTCATTATTGACGCTTTTATCGTTATTAATTATTTATATTTCCGCATTTATTTATTTGATATATTTATGAGATTGTGTGCTCGCTTTTATTATTAATGCCTTTATAGTCGTTATTAGTTACACTATTGCGCTTCATTGTGTAATACGCTTATGAATTATGTATTTTGCCGTCATTTTTTATTTACGATTATGGGTGTGCAATCTTGTGTGTTGATTATACTATCTTGCATGTGTTACGTAAGACTCGGTTATACTATTGTATAAATCTTTTCATTACAATTGGCATAAGTAAGAGACCATTCCGAACCCAACGGTTTGAGGTCTTCTCTTGCGAGGGGTGAATGCGGCCTTAAATCATTTCCCAGTTCACACTGGGTGGCGACTCCATTTTATTTCTCCAGTTTAGTCCCCCGCGGGCTACTCCGTACTCCCGACCGGGCCGCGAGCTTGGACAGCGTCGCACACCTCTGTGGCCTATGTTCCCACACTAGGGTTGTGGCTCAACACAATATTATTCTAAAGATGAATTGATTATCTTATATATATGTAATAAATCGATTTGCTAACCTGGAACACGAAGATATGCAAAAGCCTATGTCGATGGTCAGACGTAAATAACCAAATAACCTAATTAATCATATTTCTATGTTAACCAAGTTACCTGAATTCATTAAGTTCAAGTTCCAAAGTGGCTACCCCCGCCCGACATGAATATGTCTATCCTCTAAGGAAATCTATTAAAGGGTTATCTATCCTCAACGAAGATCGTGGGCTATTGAATCTAAGGCTGAAACCTAAAATCCCTTCGTCAAGTTCATTTTATGTTTACCAAATCAATCTTATTAATGGCCAATTAACAAGAAGCATTAAGCTTAAGACTCAATAAACAAACTAAAGAATTACCCATAAAAAGAAAATCAATTATTAAGTGTGTGGATATTGTGTTTCATCACTTCCCTAGAATAAAAATAAAATACTAGGGGTTGGGGGATCCACCTCTACTATTTTTAATTTAGAAATCTCTCTTACTATAATATAGAATTTATCAGTGATATTTAGAAATCTCTCTTACTATAATATAGAATTTATCAGTGATTAAGTTAGATTTTCAATTAAGTCCAATCGACCATAAAGGCGGTGTTATTATTTATCCATAAACCTATCATATAGTCGGTAATCATCTGTCACATAAAGACTGGTCATATAGGCGGTGTCACATTATGTCAAATAAATAAAACCAGTCATTAAGGTGATATAACCTTTAGTCCATATTATTAAATTATAATTTTCATATTATAATTAAGGGAGATTAATCTAAACTAAAATAATAAAAGCTTCACCATTCCCATAGTGGAAAATTTACTACAAAACATAAAGTAATAAAAGAAAACAAACTACTACTATTATTAAAAATAAAAATGCATAATTTAAATACTGAAAATAAATACAAATAAGATGCTATCCTTAAATTCCTTACAAAAATCTAAGGAAAGCATGAGAATTACAAATGAAATGGCTTGGTATTTGATAAATGCATGAAAATGTACATTAAAAATCACTTATCTAAGCTTATTGTTAAACATTTAGTTATATATTTTATGTTTTAGTACATAATTTCTATTGTTATATTAATTTAAAAATGTTTATTATTTACACTAATTGAGTGATTTTTATTTATAGGAATATTAATACATGAATCCGAGAATATTTACAAGTATTTTGGGGACTTCTGGGAAGACACAGGACGACCAGGATCATTGGCGCCATGGCGCCAAAACTACATACACTTTCCAGTGAGAATGGCGTTATGGCGCCATTCATCATTCATCAAGGGCGCCATGGCGCCCTCAATAAACAAAGAATTGGCGCCAAGGCGCCAATGAAGAGCCAGGCGCCTTGGCGCCTCCCGTACGTGGCCCACCCATACATTTTCCAGGGAGATTAGCGCCCATGCGCTATTTAAATTGTTTCAGCACTGCGGGAAGAAATCCTACGCATTCCAGGACTCGATTTCTAGGGTTTTCTGAAATCCTAATGATACCCTGACACTACTATAAATACAAATGTTCTCCCAAACTCAACCAGGAGGCTAGTTACACAATACAAACAAGAAATCAGAGCTGTGCAAATTCCCGGAATCAGAAACAATGATTTATTCGATGATTCCCCATCATATCTCTGATGTTTCTTCATCTAGCATGCGGAACTAATCTCCCAAGCAAAGCTAAGGGCGAACTCTTGTACCCAACTCTTGTATTCTTGTTATTTGATTCATGAATGGATTTAATTGATTAATACAATTGTTATTCTCTTCATCTCTTTATTCTATTGATTATTTGAGAACTATATTTTATTAGTTTACATATAGATTCAGTCATGCTTTTTCTATGTGTTGTTGGTAAAATTGGTTTGATAGATTAAGGTTATTTTGCGAGTTGATCTTCTGCTGCAGTATTGCCCGAGGGTATATTGTCGTCGTTAGATAGGTTGTAACGATAACCTTGTGAGTTGTGAACGTAGAGAAGATTGAATGACAATTACCTTAGAACTTAAACTGGTGTAGAATTGAATATCTTCCAATTGTTGATTTGGGACGTGAAATCCTCAATTGTGTAATAACATGAATCAATAACGGAATATAGGTAATAGGTGCAAGAGGGAACCCTGATGCTTTGCTATTTTTCTCATTATTGTTAAAATCCTTTAAGTCTTTGAATCTTTAATTTTCCATTACAATTTAATCCTTTCTTAAAATCAGTTATTGCTCAAAGTTCTTGATTTAGTGAATTTGTTCTTGTAACCTTCTCTCTGTGGAATCGACACCCCAACTGTACTGCGATAACTGCGAGTCATATTGGGCGTAATCAAAATTTGGCGCCGTTGCCGGGGAGACGGTTTACAAGCAAAAGGATTAGGTTTGCTTTGTCAACAACGAAGCGGTAACTTCGTTCTATTTTTTTATTAGTATTTTATTTTATTTTTTTTGCTTATTTATTCTTTTAGTATTTTAGTTTTTTTTAATTAGTTCTTTTTATTTTTTTTCTAGTCTTTTATTTTAGTACTTTTTAGTTATTTTATTTCTGTTTTAGTTTTAGTTAGATTTTAAGTTTTAGTTTATTCTTTTTATTTATTTATTTATATTATTTTATTTTATTTCTCATATTATTTGAACTTAAATTGCATGTCTAGACGTAGGGATAGATTTGGTAGATTTGTTAGGACTGAGGAAAAAAGCTCAGACTCTGAGAACATATTTGAAAATCCACTCTTCACATCATCCGCGTCTAGCGCACATAACATGAGTGAATACGAGAGACGACCTAGGAGGACTCTTGAAGAGTACCACCACCCAACTCGCACAGCTACACCTTCGTGCATCATGTTTCCTCCTAATGCACCACACATAGACTTTAGGCCTGGAATGATACAGTATCTTCCAACTTTTCACGGTTTAGAGAGCGAGAACCCTTACGTGCACATTAGGGAATTTGAAGAAGTAGTAGCAACCTTCCATGACCGGTTTGGAACCACTGACACAATTAGACTTAAGTTCTTTCCCTTTGCCCTTAAGGATAGAGCTAAGAGCTGGTTGTATTCTTTAAGACCCAGGTCAATAGGATCGTGGGGCGAGATGACCCTGGCATTCTTTGACAAATACTTCCCACACCACAAGACGGATGCCCTAAAAAAACAGATCTCCACCTTTTTCCCAGAAAGACAGTGAGACCCTTTATCAAACATGGGAGAGGTATAAGGAGTTGTTAGCTAGTTGCCCTCACCATGGATTTGATTGAGAGTGGGCGTTATTTGTTACTTCTATGTGGGTTGACACCTAGGGAGCGCCAATTCGTTGAGACGATGTGTAATGGTGAGTTTATCCGAAAGGATCCTGATGAGGCCCTCGAGTACCTATATGACCTAGCTAAGAAGTCTTATACCTGGACTGGACCTAATTCCATGGATAGCACTGATAGGACACACCTCACTCCTCCTAGCAGAAGCTTACAACACTTTAGGGAAGAAGATGGTCTTAAGGCACAAGTTGAGCTATTGACCAAACAAATAGAAGCCTTAAAAGCCAGAGATAGCAGGATTATATATTCAGTAGCCCAGCTAGAATCCCAAGAGCGCCCTGGGTATGATGAGATTAGGGGACCAGGTGAGGAACAATGCCATAACGTAGGGATGTACCAGAAGTCTTATAAACCATATCCAGATACCCATAATCCTAGCTGGAGGAACCATCCCAACCTTAGTTGGAAGTATGAGTCCCATCAGCCGAGTCAAACATCACCACCTAGATAATACAGTACCCTAGAGTATCACACACCTATGGTTTCTAGAAATTCTCTAGAGGATACAGTGCAAGCATTTGTGGAAGCCCAGAAGGTGATCATGGAAACCCAGAATAAAACAAACCAAAGGTTTGAGTCATTGATAGCTCAAGTAGTTGAAGATAATAGGGAGATTAAGAGTCAGATCTCTAGGTTAACTAATGTCTTGAGTGTGCGCGAACAAGAAAAATTCCCATCTCAGGCTCAACCAACCCACAAGGCCAACACATGGCACAGGCTAGTCACGAAACAACTAATGTGAAAGGCGTCAATGCTATATTCACTAGAAGTAGTAAAGAGGTAGGGACAAACGGATATTCCCAAAACTGTAGAGACCCTAAAGATATTGATACCACCCCCCACAGGAAGATCGAGAGCCATTACCAGGTTAGAGTACCATTTCCTCAAGCCCTTAGGCCACTATCAGAGCGCAGACCAAACGGTGAGATCCTAGAACATCTTAAGCAAGTAAAGATCAACTTCCGTGTTACATGTAATCAAACAGGTTCCCACATACGCTAAGATTTTAAAGATCTATGTACTATGAAGAAGAAGCATCACATGAAAAAGACTGCATTCTTGACAGAGCAGGCAAGTGCAGTAATTGAACAGAGGACTCCGCCAAAGTATAAAGATCCGGGATGTCCCACCATTACCTGCCACATTGGCACCCATGAGTTGGTCAGCAGCATTATTAGATTTAGGTGCTAGTGTTAATCTCATGCCATATTCGATTTATGTGCAGTTAGGGCTTGGCGAGATTAAACCTACATCAGTAGCTTTACAGTTAGCTGACCGATCCATTAGAACACCACGGGGAGTAGTCGAGGATGTCTTAGTTCAAATTGATAAATTCTACTACCCCGTTGACTTCCTAATTTTAGATACCCATACTGTGGTTAATGTTGAGTCCAAAATTCCGCTTATCTAGGTAGACTTTCTTGCTACAAGCTAATGCCTTTATTAATTGCAGGAACGGTCTAATGAAACTATCATTTGGAAATATGACTCTAGAGGTGAATATTTTTCATGTTGAAAAACAACCACACGATGGATGGTGATGAGTGTCAAGGTACATACATGCTCGAAGGAGTCCGGGCAAAAATAGCTTCTCTACAACATGAATCAAATGCTCTTGAAGTGAAAATGATCCTAAAGAATCGTAAAAGAAGGAAAAGAAGAGTTCGTGTTCAATTGAAGATGATACCTGGAAAGTTAAAAAGGGGGTTAAATCAACGTTGTAATATGTGCAGTCAAGATTTTCAGCCACCAGACCATGGAGGATCAGTGGATACACTGCCGCAGCCAGACAGAAATTCCCCCCCATGCCTTTATCAGTATGCTCGATGGAAACCACCATGACAACTTGAGTGTTTGCGTCTGGCTGAAGACGTTAAACTTAGCGCTAGCGGGGAGGCAACCCTTGCAACTACATTTATTTTATTTTATTTATTTTATTTTATTTAATCATGTGCTAACTGCATGTTTATTTTTCTGTTTGCATGAGTGTTTATGCAGGAGTTAGCACACCTACACAGCCACACAACCAAAGTCTCGCCAGCAGGAACCTGATAAACTCCGCACCTGGTAGTGTTGTTCCTTAATTTTTTTTTCTTTATATTTATCTTACATTGATGACAATGCAAGTTTTAAGTGTGGGGGTGTATGCATGCGCATGATAATACCTGTCATAATACATAAAAAAAAATTTTGTTTTGTTTTATTTTTAATCCCTGATAGTTAAACATAGTTCCTATGATGATATTTTGTGTTAGGAAGAAATCTTAGAAACGATAAGTCCTTTAATGTACTTTTATCTGATGACTTGAGTAGTTTATCTATGTTAGACTCGTAAGCACTTTTTAGCAGTGAAAGCCTGAGTAGTTAACAAAGTGACTAGTTGAAGAAATTGTATGTCGATGAATGACCGTTTGCTTAGATATCTAACCTGATTTGCTTGTGTTATGACGTAAGGTATGGTTGCAAATAAAAGAAAAAGTCTCTGAAGACAGACATTGAACCACCTATAACCGATAATCGTGAAGCTACCCATGGGCGAGTATTAGGACCACCATGAAGAGAAATGCTACCTTAAAGGGTAGGTGTGTTGAAAGAAAAATCAAAAGAAAAAGCAATAAGAGACGAGAAAGAAAAGAAAAAAAATCATACCATATTGAGCACACATAAAAAGCAACTACAGAGCTTAATTGAGATATCTAGGTTGGTTAGACCCATCGACCCCGATTTTTAAACGAAATCATTGAGTTGGCTTACCTAGGAATAAAGCTGTGAACGAACCTTAGCACACACACACGTTGAGTCTAGCCTAGATGATTTATTCAAAAATTTAGATTTGAGTTGCGTTGAGTACTTTGAAAGTTCTATTGTTTCATTAATATGCATTCTCTGAGGACAAACTTATGTGAAACTATTGGGACTATTTAATTTTTATTTTTATTTTTATTTTTACATAATTGTATGTTTTGGATGACGTTTGTGGGTATCGTCGCTGTAAGCCCTCACGAGACTATAACTCGTCCACTAGGGACACCTAGGGGTTTAAAGGCTTGTTGCATACGCTAAATGTAATCATGAACCCTACGAAAGTGGCTTAGATAGTTTATTTATTTAATTTTCATTTTATTTGCGCTTGAATTGCTAGAGACTAGCAATAAGCTGGTTGGGGGTGGTGATAAGTGCATGAAAATGTACATTAAAACATCACTTATCTAAGCTTATTGTTAAACATTTAGTTATATATTTTATGTTTTAGTACATAATTTCTATTGTTATATTAATTTAAAAATGTTTATTATTTACACTAATTGAGTGATTTTTATTTGTAGGAATATTAATACATGAATCGAGAATAGAATATTTACAAGTATTTTGGGGACTTCTGGGAAGACACAGGACGACCAGATCATTGGCGCCATGGCGCCAAAACTACATACACTTTCCAGTGAGAATGGCGCCATGGCTCCATTCATCATTTATCAAGGGCGCCATGGCACCCTCAATAAACAAAGAATTGGCGCCAATGAAGAGCCAGGCGCCTTGGCGCCTCCAGTACGTGGCCCGCCCATACATTTTCCAGGGAGATTAGCACCCAGGCGCTATTTAAATTGTTTCAGCACTGCGGGAAGAAATCCTACGCATTCCAGGACTCGATTTCTAGGGTTTTCTGAAATCCTAATGATACCCTGACACTACATATAATACAACTGTTCTCCCAAACTCAACCAGGAGGCTAGTTACACAATACAAACAAGAAATCAGAGCTGTGTAAATTCCTGGGATCAGAAACAATGATTTATCCGATGATTCCCCATCATATCTCTGATGTTTCTTCATCTAGCATGCGGAACTAATCTCCCAAGCAAAGCTAAGGACGAACTCTTTTACCCAACTCTTGTATTCTTATTATTGATTCATGAATGGATTTAATTGATTAATACAATTGATTCTCTTCATCTCTTTATTCTATTGATTATTTGAGAACTATATTTTATAGTTTACATATAGATTCAGTCATGCTTTTTCTATGTGTGTTGGTAAAATTGGTTTGATAGATTAAGGTTGTTTTGCGAGTTGATCTTCTGCTGCAGTATTGCCCGAGGGTATATTGTTGTCGTTAGATAGGTTGTGACGATAACCTTGTGAGTTGTGAACGTAGAGAAGATTGAATGACAATTACCTTAGAACTTAAACTGGTGTAGAATTAAATATCTTCCAATTGTTGATTTGGGACGTGAAATCCTCAATTGTGTAATAACATGAATCGATAACGGAATATAGGTAATAGGTGTAAGAGGGAACCTTGATGCTTTGCTATTTTTCTCATTATTGTTAAAATCCTTTAAGTCTTTGAAATCTTTAATTTTCCATTACAATTTAATCCTTTCTTAAAATCAGTTATTTCTCAAAATTCTTGATTTAGTGAATTTGTCTTGTAACCTTCTCTCTGTGGAATCGACACCCCAACTGTACTGCGATAACCGCGAGTCATATTTGGGCGTAATCAGTATTTATAGGAAAACCTAAAGGCTTCCACCAATTTCTCCACCAATTGCTCCACCAAACAGTCCAAAAAATCCTCCACCAAACATGCCACAAAACACTCCACAAAAAACTCCACTAGACATGCAAGCATGTTTAGTGGGAGTTTGACAATTGTAAATTATCATTTCCATTTTTTATTTTATTTTTTGATAATGACTTTAGTAATACACAAAACACATTGGAGTATTCATTAATGTCGGTCTTGAAAAATTCGGAATTCAAAAATATTTAAAATTTCAAAGTTGTAGATCTTTGAGTCTTCTTTAATCTGCAACTTGAATCAGCTCAATCAGATATCGGATAAAAGAGTTATGGCTAAAATACCAAACTTACGCAAAATTGGAATTTAGGACTACACTTCGTGACGCGTACCGTAAATTTTCTTTTTTGACCTTTTTTGCTCTGGATTTCATCATTTACCCCGAGTTAATTCCATTAAGTCTCAATACTTTATTTATCTGCAAAACACATCAAAACACATCAAAACGTTCATCAAACCCAAGAAACTAAAGAAAATATTAGGTAAAATGGACGGTAAATATTGATATATTTTCCCCTCATTACACCCCCAAACCTAAATTTTTGCTAGTCCTCGAGCAAAACAACAAAATAAAATACAAAAAAATATAAAATTACACTAACCACTTTCGTAGGGATCACTGTTGCATTTAGCGTATACAACAAGCCTTTAAACCATTAGGTGTCCCTAGTGGACGAGTTGTAGTCTCGTGAGGGTTACAGTGACGATACCCACAAACATCTTATAAAAGTAAAAAGATAGTAAAATTAATGCAAACAAAGGCAAAAAGACAAGAGAAAATAGAATAAAGAAGTTAGTGACTAAACAAATGAAACTTCTACTCCAAGTTAGTAGTTGTTTTCTTTCTTTCTAAATTACCGAATAAGTAAATTCTCCGATTATTTTTACCATTCTTCCTATTCACAACCAACAAAATATTAAGCAACTCAATTTCCCCATAATAGTCACAAGTGCAGTGAGAAGAGAGTAATATTTTTTTCCTAAAATTTTATCAGAATTCACACCTTTTTGTAACAATGGAATAATTTTTTCTGGTTTTTCTGATTTTTTCTTTGATTTTTTATTTTTGATTTTTATTTATATACAATATTTTTCATCTATGTAGCGAGCTTTGGGTCAGTGACTCCCAAACCAGTTGGCTTTAGGACACTAGGTGTTAAAAAACCTCTACGGACTTAATTACTTAGACTTCGGATATATATATATAACATCTTTGATCCATGTAGCGAGCTTTGAGCCAGTGGCTCCCAAACCAGTTAATTTTAGGGTACTAGGTGTTAAAACACCATATGGACTTAATAACTCGGATCTCAGATATGGTGTGTGTGTGTAGATATATATATATATATATATATATATATATATATATTATATATATATATAATATATATATATATATATATATTTACATATTCCATCACTTTTTTAGATGTTTCCTCCAATTAAACTAGAGCACTGATTATTACAAACTTTTCAATTACAACTCATGGCTGTATGTTACTCTGTATGTTGATAATACCTGTCAACTGAGCATATGAAGATTCATTTTAGTCAGTTTTATGGAGAATTTATAAATTAAATAATTTAAAATGAAATAAACAAAAATTAACTTGTTCCGAAATAGGTTGAGATACGTCTTAAGAGTGGAAATTCCTTACTCGGCTATCTCTTACACCTATTTCACCTGATTAATCAAGTTAAAAACATAAAAAAAAAAAAAAAATTGATTTTTGTAAAAATTTTCATTTTTTTTTATTTTTTCGAAAAAATTTAGACTAAAAATAACAAAATAAAAATAAGATATTATTAACTATTCCCCTCCCCCAAACCTAAATAAGACATTGTCCCCATTGTCTGAAATAGTAGAAGATGAGTTTCGAAGATAGTACCTGGTTAGCTGAAATGCTACATCTAGAAAGGAAATTAAAGGTTAAGATCCAAATTTATCCAACGCTTCTTGCCACGATCATCCTCGGACCATTTTATCTTGGAAAGGATATGGTCAATTTGTGGTTCAAAGGCTAAGATTTGGTCAATTAATTCCTTGTACTTTGTTGCAGTTAGGAAAATATCTTGTACTGATTTTGTGACGAACTCATGTCTTTTGGCTTCCGCAAGAAATACAAACAAAAAATCGAAAAAATGATCAATATTGAGTAATCCAATGGGCTTCCAATGAATGTTCAAGTTCGCCCATGATGCCACTGTGAATATTTCTTCAAACGTTCGGAGCCCACCTGGTAAAGTAATAAACGCATCAGTTGTATTGACCATTTCAAGAAGTTGTTCAGATATCCCCGAGATAATGCGTTCATCTCCATTTGTTTTTCCGATTATGTGTTCGTTCGCCAAAGTTTTTGGAATGATTCCCAAAACATGACCGCCACCCTCCTGAACGGATTTTGAAATGCTTCTCATCAATCCAAGATTACCACCGCCATATACTAGATGCATATTTCGTTCTGCTATAACTCTCATCAATTCCTTTGTAGCCTCAATGAATTCTGGTTTATTACTAGAGTTGGATCCACAGAAAACACAAATTCGCTTGACTCGCTGTTGTGAAGTTACTTCTATTTTTTCTCTCTTATTTGGATGTATATCTGGATGTGTCCAAGAGAGAAATGTAGAGATGAATTTATAGAACCTGAAAATGGGTGAGTAATAGTAGCACTAGTACCTGCCAAATGACAATTATTAGATGACCGTTAAATAAATCGTGAACAGTCAAAAAGTTTAGATCTTGTCGGTGAAAATAAAGGAAATAAATACAGAAAAGTAAATCAAAGTAATTATTAAGGCAACAGAATTGTGTATGCAATACGCCACTAGCTTAGTAAATTCATAAGGATGCGTCTCAAGAATTCATTCTTTACTCAGCCATCACAAATGAATTAGTTCTCTTCTTTGTGATTGCCAAACACCATTCTTTCTGTCTTAAAATGCCCTGTTTATGCTTTTTCCTACAAAAATATCACATAATATTACAAACTCTACAAAATATAGAAACAGAATTTACAACAAATTGCATGGGTTGCCTCCTTGCTAGCGTTGAATTTTTTCGTCTTCAGGCAGACGTGACTGAAATCCATCTGTTAAGTAGGTTTCAGCGTCATTTTGGATGTCCGATTAAAGAAAATCTCATGTGCGTTACTTTTGAAAGGTCTCTTCCAACGGTAAAGTGGCAAAAATAATTTTGTCTCATTCAGTGCTTGTGCCACCTTTTTAATCTTTGTTGCTCCAGTGGTTCCTGAAAATAAAGAAAGAAAATCAGGAGGTCTCGTATGGTGCTTGACTTGAAATGGAAGTTCCATTATGTCAAGCGTTTGGGCAATATATTTAATTTTTACTCCCAAAAACAGTGATGTTTCCCTTGAATGTCCGAGATCTTTAACTAGGTCAGACTTTTGCTCCACCATTTGCTATGCTTCTTGCTCCACCTTTTCTTCACAAATGTATTTTAAAATTTCCTCATTCAGCTCTTCATCCATCTGTGAAACGTATGCTCCATAAGTGTCAACCTGAGGATGTAAAGGGATGTCTGATTTTAGGTCATCATCCTCTGATATGACTAAAATGATTGGTTCAGGTAGATCTTCTTCAAATATTTGTGCAATGGAAGCTCCATGATCTTCATTTTGAGAATACAGAGTTTCATCCTCAATTTTTGTTGGCACAAACAACTCTATTTCTTCATCCTCGTCAGAGTCTGAATAATAAAAATCAAATAGAGACTTTGCTGGTTCGAGCTCCTGAACTGATACCTTTGGTTCTTAATACTACTCAGCCTCTTTCTTTACTAAAGTGTCATCGTTAAATGTTTGGTACGTGTCATCTGAAAATGCTCATTGAGGTATGTAGCTCTGGTTTTCTATTAATTGTCTCGCTTGATCTATCATTCTCTGTATGGATTCTCCTTCACTCTGAAATTTTACATCAATTTGAGCTTCCCGTTCCTTGAATCAATTTTTGAGCATGTGAATCAACTGATCTTCCTCTGATGGTTCTGGTTCTTGATGAAGAGCGTAGGTGGATGGTGGATAAGATGGAGAATATGATGGTTCTGGGAAATATGTTGGTTTCTCATACCTTGAATGATTCTGATAATTCTGCCACCCTAAAAGGTAAATGTATTGATCGCTAGGGTGGTTACCATCATATATCTCACATCTCCCTATTGTATTATGTTGAGAAAATGTAATATTGCTTGGTTCTGACATCCAGTGATAATTGTTGGGCTGGACAACATGCCTCAGAAAATCGGATTGTTGCTCCCAGATTTGGGTGTATCTTCTTCTAGTAAAGCTCGTAATCTTTCAATCTCCCAATAGTGTTCCATTTCAACCACCTGAAAAATCAAAGAAAGAAATAAAATTACAGATAAAAATAAAGAAAATTAGATACAAGTAAATTAGGTAGCTTCAAAATTAATAACTCAAGAAAAATAAGTCCCCGGCAATGGCGCCAAAAACTTGACTGGCATAATCACACGCGTACAACGCAAGTGCACGTATCGTTCAAGTAGTATAAAAATATCGATCCTACGAGGACTTAATTCCTATTATTGTTATTATATTGATACTATCTATTTACAGGAATCTAATTGAGGGAGAATAGAATGATCACTTGATTGGTTGGTTGATTGTGGATTTGCTAAATAAATAAAAACACAAAAGAAAATACTAAGGAAAATAAATAAAAGACACAAATATCTAGGGTTGTGACTCGACACAATATTATTCTAACGATAAATTGATTATCTTATATATGTGTAATAAATCGATTTGCTAACCTGGAACACGAAGATATGCAAAAGCCTCTGTCAATGGTCAGACGTAAATACCCAAATAACTCAATTAATCATATGTCTATGTTAACCAAGTTACCTGAATTCATTAAGTGCAAGTTCCGAAAGTGGCTATCCCCGTTTGACAAGTATATGTCTATCTTGTAAGTAAATCTATTAAATGGTTATCTATCCTTATGGAAGATCGTGGGCTATTGAATCTAAGGTTGAAACCAAAAATCCCTTCATAAAGTTCATTTTAAGTTTACCAAATCAATCTCATTAATGGCCAATTAATAAGAAGTATTAAGCTTAAGACTCAATAAACAATCTAAAGAATTACCCATAAAAAGAAAATCAATTATTACGTGTGTGGATATTGTGTTTCATCACTTCCCTAGAATAAAAATAAAATATTATTTTATTTTAAATCAATTATCCACCTTTACTATTTTTAATTTAAAAATCTCCCTTACTATAATATAGAATTTATCAGTGATATTACTAACCAGCCATATAGGCTGTATCCTGATTAAGTTAGATTTTCAATTAAGTCTAATCGACCATAAAGACGGTGTTATTATTTGTCCATAAACCAGCCATATAGGGGGTAATCATCTGTCATATAAAGACAAGCCATATAGGCAGTGTCACATTATATCAAATAAATAAAACTAGTCATTAAGACGGTATAACCTTTAGTCCATATTATTAAATTATAATTTTCATATTATAATTAAGGGAGATTAATCTAAACTAAAATAATAAAAGCTTCACCCTTCTCCTAGCGGAAAATTAACTACAAAACATAAAAGTAAATAAATGAAAATAAACTACTACTATTACTGAAAATAAGAATACATAAATTAAATACTGAAAATAAATACAAACAAGATGCAATCCTTAAATTCCTTACAAAAATATAAGGAAAGCATTAGAATTACAAATGAAATGGCTTGGTATTTATAGGAAAATCTAAAAGATTCCACCAATTTCTCCACCAATTGCTCCATCAAACACTCCACCAAACACTCTACAAAATCCTCCACCAAACATGCCATAACACACTCCATAAAAAAAATCCACCAAACATGCAAGCATGTTTTATGGGAGTTTGACAATTGTAAATTGTCATTTTCCATTTTTTTTATTTTTTGATAATGACTTTAGTAATTACACAAAACACATTGGCGTATTCGTTAATTTCGGTCTTGAAAAATTCGGAATTCGAAACTATTTAAAATTTCAAAGTTGTAGATCTTTGAGTTTTCTTGAATCTGCAACTTGAATCAGCTCAATCGGATATCGGATGAAAAATTTATGGCCAAAATATCAAACTTGCGTAAAATTGAAATTTAGGACTACACTTCGTGACGCGTACAGTAAATTTTCGTTTTTAACCTTTTTAGCTCCGGATTTCATCGTTTAGCCCCGAGTTGATTCCATTAAGTCCCCATACTTTATTTATTTATAAACCACATAAAAACACATCAAAATATTCATCAAACCCGAGAAACTAAACAAAATATTAGGTAAAAGGGACGGTAAATATTGATATATTTTCCGCTCATTAGTATTCCAGGTTAATAAATCGATATATTACAAAACATGAGATAATCACTTTATCTTTAAAATATATTGGAAGGATTCCAAACCCTAGATATTTTTATAATATTGATGTTTCCTTTAATTTACTTTAGCACTGTTTTATTTACTTGTTTTCAGGAAAAAAAAAAATATCATCCAATCAAAAATCAATCTATTAGATACTTGTAAACATTTAGTTTCAATAAATTAATAGCTAAGGTATTAAGTCTTTGTGGGATCAATATTTTTATACTATTTGAGCGATAAGTATACTTGCGTAATGTTTGTGTTTACCACTGATCGATAAGCTATGGACTTGACGAAGCCGACACGCTCAAAGACCTCTTAAGCTATTTCCCTTATGGCCTCTCATTCTGTCAGTCCCCGATGTAAAAAAATGTGCAGTGAGGTCGAGAGAGGCAAAAGTGTCTCAAATAACACCTCGGAAGACACGCATATCCTTATACCGCCCCCTTAGAGGATAAATGTCCCGGGAGAGGAGACCATAGATATCGACCCAATATAAGGGAGCGTGTGGGGTTACTCGCCAATGCTTTCAAGTCCCACTTCAATGCTGACATTTGAAAGATTATGGTTGGTTACAGTATTACACACTCACAAAGTGATTCTTTACTCCCAAGTATAAGAGTGACGAAGTAATAAAATAACCAGGTAAGTCCGAGGTCGATCCACAAGGAATAGATTTAGTAAAAAATAATAATAATTCAAGTGAAAAAATATTGAATTGTTTAAAGTGATGAACAATTTAAAATGAACTGTAATAATAAATTATAATACTGGGACTCGGAGATCCATTGAAAAACGTATTTTGAACACCTTACATTAACCTCAACTACCTCGAGGTCCTCAACTAGATATGAGAATAGGGCCTTGTGATTTTTGACCTTGCCCCTTTCATTAGTGGCTGATTTTTTTGTGGTGCCGCGAGGTCAACAAGCGTCGTCAATAGGTTGCTCCCATTGAACCCGGGGTAGAGAGTTCATCTTGTAGTGAATCAGTAGGCACTCATGTGCTCAAGTCTGTAGAATACATACAACAAGTTATTTCTAACAGCACGAGCTTGAGCATGTCAATGCCTTTCAATATAATTAGCACGAGGAGAACGAGATGATCTAGGGACCCGATGGAGCCGATGCCCTCAAAGACCTTTCGAGTTGCTATCCATATGGCCTCTCCTCTTGTCCAATTGTCGCCGTAAAAAATAATGCGCACTAAGGTTGAGAGAGGCAAGAGTGTCTCAAATAACGCCTAAAAAGACACGCCTCTCCCTCTGCCGCCCCCTCAAATGATAGCTGTCATGGGGGAGGAGACCGTAGATATCGACCAAGTAATAAGAGAGCTCGATGGGTTGCTCGTTGTCGAGTCTCAGTTCAATGACGACGTTAGAAAGATTATGGTTGGTTGATGTATGACACACTGACAAAGTTGTTCTTCACTCCTAAGTATAAGAGTGTCGAAGTAATAAAATAACTCGATAAGTCCGGTGTCTTTCCACAAGGAATAGATTTAGTAAAATAAAATAATAATTCAAGTGACAATAAAGGCTGAATTATTTAAAGTGATTAACAATTTTAAATTGAACTGCAATAATAAATTAGAATGTTGGAGCTAGAGGATCCATTAAACAAAGTATTTTGGACACCCTGTTTTGCTTCAACGGCCTCGAGGTCCTCAACCACTTAAGCGAGGAGGGCTTTGTGAGGTTTGGCCTTGTCCCTTTCACTAGTGGCCGAATTTTTACGTGATGTCGTGAGGTCAACAAGCATCGTCAAGAGGTTGCCACCATTGAACCCAAGGTAGAGAGTTTATCTTATAGTGAATCAGTAGACACTCTTGTGCTCAAGTCCGTAGAACGCATGCAACATGTTGGTTCTAGCAGCACAAGCTTGAGCATGTCAATGCCTTTCAACATCATCATCAAGATGAGTGGGAGGTGAGCTAGGGACTCAATGAAGCAGACATTCTCAAAGACCTCCCGAGCTGCTATCCCTATGATCTCTCCTTTTGTCCAGTCGCCTCAGTAAAAAAGTACGCGCACTGAGGTCGAGAGAGGCAATGATGTCTCAAATAGCGCCTCAGAATACAAGCCTCTCCCTCTGCCGCCCCTTCATAAGATAGCGATCCCAATGGAGGAGACAGTAGATATTCGACCCAACAATAAGGAAGCTCGTGGGGTTTCTCGCTAATTCTGTCGAGTCCCACTCCAATCTTGAAATTATAAAGATTGTAGTTGGTTATAGCATGACACATTCACAAAGTGGTTCTTTCTCCCAAGTATAAAACTTTCTCAGTAATAAAATAACCCAGTAACTTTGAGGTTGATCTTTTATATTTTTTTATTGTTTTGGGTATTTTGTAAAAAAAAAAAAAAAAAAAAAAAAAAAAAAAAAAAAAACACCTTGCTAAATTATTATCTTGGGAATCTGAATTTAAAGACATTGTTTGTTAATTTATAAGAAAATTATATAGGAAACATATTCTTGACCTATAGAGAGCTTTTAAGTCGTTACTAGACACAAAAGTAAAGGAATATGTGAGCCATAATCACAACTATATTTCAATTTACTATTTTGATTTTCTTTTATTATTTTATTGTATAACCTTTCTTTTAGTATCAGTGTTGTGGATTCAATTGTCATTTCTACACTAACTAGACGACGTCTTCCACTTAAAGAAAACTCGTTAAATGGGTTAATGAGAAAACTTAAAGAAATAAGAAACTTTTTCTTTTTTGACAACTAAGATCCAAGTCTGTAGAGATGTCTTAACACCTAATGCCTTAAAGAGAACTGGTTTGGGATTCACTAGCCAAAAACTAGTTATAAGGATTGATGATGTATTATTAAAAAAAATTATATTTTTATTTTTAAATAAACAGCCATTACAAAAAATGTGTGAATTTTTATATAACTTTAGGATAAAAATATTACTCTTTTTTTCAAAAAGACCTATGAAATCATGGGCACAATAAATTAATTGATACTTTATTTTATGTGTGAATGGAAGAGTGGTAAAAAATATAAGAGGATTTACTTATTTGATAATTTAGAAATAAATAAAACAATTATAACTTGAATAAAATTTTTTCTTTTAAGTTTTCGCTTCAGTTATTATGGACTAGTATAAACGGTTGTAGGATGTGATGAACACAAAAATGTACATTTATTAAAAGAAAAAATAATCATTTTACACTTATAGTTTCATTAGTCCTATTAATTTAGCACATTTGTGAAATAACAATTAATTTATGTTTTATATTTTTTATTGTGTTTTTTATTATTATTATGTAGGCAAAATAATACTTTTGAAGCTTTACAGGAAAAATAGATATTAGATTGAATTTTCAGGACCCGGGAAACCCAAAAGAGTATGACAGCTAGATTCAAATCGGACTTGGAAAATATTCACATTGTTTAAATTGACAACAAAATACGCTTATGATGTATTTAGCTACATATGTATTTTATTAATATTATTATAATATATATATGTCAGGAAGCAGCCCGAGTGCGCAGCGGAAAATTAAAATTATGATGTCGTTATTCTACCAGCCTAGTTATGTTACTACATATTCTAAGCATAAAAACTCATAAAACATGCAAAGAACATAAACATGAACGTGCTAACTATCATAAGAACTCTAATTAAAATAAAGAAAGAAAAAGACTTACTTGAACCAAGACTTATTCAGTCTTCCCTCCAATCTACAAGCTTTTCTCGAACTTAGCAAACTCTTCCACGTTCTAAAGAGCTACCCAAGTGTGTGGCCTCCAAAGATGCACACACCAAAGCCAAAAACTCAACAGCAAGACGACGCCTTGAGTGTATGGGTATTTTTCCCTTGGTGCTAGCCTAGGCAAATACCTCAAAACCTTTAACTTGAGATTCCTCTAGTCAATTAGACTTTAAGGATCCTCAAAATCAGTGGCTTACTCTTATACTTTTAGAGTCGCTCACTTATATAAACCCAAGATATGAAAGGTTTTGGTGTAAAAATTTGTAAAGAATTCTTTGGGTTTATATAGGTGCTCCAAAGACAAAAAAAATTAATTAAGAATCTGATGTGGGATAAATGCTAATTTAATCTTAGCCATTGGATCTAATTTAGTGTTTTAATGAGAACTAATAAGAGCTTGGGCCGAATTGAAATTCAAAACAAATAACAATAAAATAAAATAAAAATGAATGAAGCGCCGTCTGTGCTTATTTATTTATTCTAATTCCCAAAGTGCCTCTATCGTCATTCACCAATCCCTAAGCCACTATGGAACCTAATAAATGATCTGTTCAATAATTAAACACATTAAACCATTTATGAATAATTCCTACAGCAATCATATATGCTGTTAAATTTATACTATGCAATGTTAACCATTGATTTCGACTTTGTTGTGTGTGACCTTTTGGGTTCCCCTCAAGTTAGACATGAAATGAATCGTGATAATTTAATCGAACATAAATTATCCTCCGATCAGATGGTCGTTCGATTTCAATATCCAAGGTTGACATCTAGCAACGTGCCAAGGCCCCCAAATGAGAAGGAAAGATGTATACCCATTCTGTATGCGATTTACATATGATACGGTCCATCGCCTCACTTTATCTCCACCTTTTAACCTATGGTACGGAAAGTGTCTACCCATATGGTCAAAGGTATGATGTTGATAGTGTCATAAATCATGCTAACCCAAGAATCTCACATGATTCTTCTGATGCGGCCACAGTCTCAAGGACTGATCACACATATCAACCCGCGAACTAAAATACTAATTTTATAAGAAAATATTATCCGAGAGAGTGGCGATTCTTTGTTGTATCTTTACAAACTTCACGTGTTTCAATAAATAACCCAATCATACCCTTATGACTAGATCTTTTAAACTGGGGAAGAAGAATGTCAAAGTTATTTGATCCACACATAAGATTGAAAAGACCTCAAGTCTAAGGACTAGTCATACAGTCAATACATGAAATTTCTCACAGACATATGGGATAAACACTCCATGTGAAAACTTTCGGCGGTCAGTTCGATAGACACGAGCAACTCATGCATCCATGTGATACACCAAGCGGACAGATCTCCGCTAGTAGCCTATGAGATCGGTTACCTTACTTAAGGGCGGATCATATCATCATGCTAGTCTCTCTACTTTGTGAATGCCCAGATTATTCATAAAACTATGACTAGAAACGTTTGGGAGTAATGATTCTCAAAAGGCGTGGAAGCCATCATCTTATTACTCCAAGGGTTTTATTACAGTGTTTGATTATTCATATAATTTATGTAAGACATGTATAATAAAGATTGCCATTTTATTAATTAATGAAAAATATTAAAAATACATGTACATATAGCCCATCAACAAGTTGGGTATAAGACATATCCCTAACAATCTCCCAGTTGCACTATAGCCAACTAGTATGAATCTGGACACCATACTCTCGGGTGTGTCTATCATGCTTTTGTTGAGTCAGCCCTTTAGTAAGAGAATCTGTAAGATTATCTTCTGTGGGTATTTTCTCTATAATAGCTTATTTTCTCTCAACAATCTCTCTGATGAGATGAAATTGCCTGAGTACATGGTTGGATTTCTGGTGGGTCCTTGGTTCCTTTGATTGAGCAATGGCATCCGTGTTGTCACAGTACATCGTGACACCTTTCTTTATCACGGGAAACACTTCCATCTCCGTGATGAACTTCTTTATCCAGACTGCTTCTTTAGCTAACTCAGATGCTGCAATATACTCGGCTTCAGTGGTGGAGTCCATTGTAGTTGACTGCTTTAAGCTTTTCCAACTGACAGCATCGTCATTCAAAGTAAACAGATATCATTTTTGTGATCTGCTGTCATCCCTATCGGTCTGAAAGCTCGCATCACAATAACCAATGACTTTTATCTCAGAACAATCTTCATATATCAAAAATACATCCTTAGTTCTTCTCAGATACTTGAGGATTGTTTTGACAGCTGCCTAGTGTTGCTCACCAGGATTTGCCTGATACCTGCTCATTATGCTAAGAGTATAAGAGACATCAGGTCTTGTACATTGCATGGCTTATATGATCGATCCTATTACTGAAGCATAAGGGATCCTAATCATACGCTCTCTATCTGAAGGAGTATGTGGACATTGCTCCTTAGATAATTTGATTTCATGACAAGTAGGTAAATTATCTCTTTTGGAATCTTCCATTTTAAATCTTTTCAAAACTTTATCTATGTACATAGATTGAGAAAGTCCTAACAACCTCTCAGATCTATTACGGTAGATCTTAATGCCGAGGATGTAGGTTGCTTCTCCCAAATCTTTCATGGAGAAATACTGAGATAGTCATTGCTTGGTGGCTTGCATCGTGGGAATATCATTCCCGATGATTAATATGTCATCAACATATAATACAAGAAATACAACAGTACTCCCACTACTTTTCATGTAAACACAAGGCTCGTCTACATTTTTAATGAAGTCAAATTTGTTGATTGTCTCATCAAATCGTATATTTCAACTTCTGGAGGCTTGCTTGAGTCCATAAATGGATCGTTTAAGCTTGTATACTTTATTATGATCATCCTTAGATGCAAACCCCTTAGGTTGTGTCATATAGACTTCCTCTACAAGGTTCCCATTAAGGAAAGTTGTTTTGACATCCATCTGCCAAATCTCTTAATCAAAGTGTGCAGCTAGTGCCAGTAAAATTTGAATGGACTTTATCATTGCAACATGTGAAAAGGTTTCGTCATAGTCAATTCCTTGGATTTGTTTATAACCTTTCGCCACCAACCTAGCCTTATAGGTTTGAATGTTGCCTTCTGTATTAGTTTTACGCTTGTAAATCCACTTGCAACCTATGGGTTTTATCCCTTCAGGTGCAACTACAAGTCCCAGACTTGATTCTGATACATAGAGTCTATTTCGGATTTCATGGCCTCAAGCCACTTGACTGAATCAATGTCACGCATTGCTTCGTCATAACTGGTGGGATTGTCATTATCAATGACCTGATCATGTTCCTCATCAATATGGAAACCATATCTTTCAGGCTCATATCTTTCCCTACCAGACCTTCTAAGTTCATAACCTTGTGGTTGTTCCGTCGCTGCCCTTTTGAGGGGCCTGAGGTTTAGTTCTATGTTAGTTTTTTCTTCTCGTACCTCATCGAGGTAAGTCTACTACCACTATATTTCTTGAGAATGAATTCATTCTCTAGAAATTTAGCATTTCGTGAGACAAATATTCTTTGTTCATTTGGACGTGAAACACGTATGCTTTTGAGTTCAAGGCATATCCTACAAACTTACATTTAACTGCCCTATCATCCAATTGTTAGTTTGCGTGAGCTTAACATATGTGTCACATCCCCAAACTCTTAGATAACTAAGACTATGACGTTTCCCAAACCATAATTCATATGGTGTTTAACTAACAGTCTTTGAAGGAACTTGGTTTAATAGTAGTGTTGCAGTTTCTAAAACAAGACCCCAAAATGAAAGAGGTAGATCTGTGTCTGGCATCATTGATCGGACCATATCTAATAATGTCTGATTTCTCCTTTCGGAGACCCCATTATGCTGTGGATTTCCCGGATGAGTCCACTGGGAAAAATAATACCTTTCTCTCAAGTAATCTTGAAATTCGTTGCTTAAGTATTCACCACCTCAGTCAAACTTAGTGACTTAATACTTTTATTAGCTGGTTTTCTACTTCAGCTTTGAAGTCTTTGAATTTCTCAAAGGTTCAGATTTGTACCACATAAGGTAGACATACCCATATTGCGAGTGATCATCGATAAAAGTAATGAAGTAGGAGAGTCCACCTCTAGCGGTGACTGACATTGGTCCGCATACATCAGAGTGTATGAGTTCTAATGTCTTCGCTACGCTGACCTTAACCTTTGAAGGGTAATTTAGTCATTTTACCAAGTAAACAAGACTCACAAGTTCCATAAGGTTCATATTTGAAGGGTCTGAAATACCCATCCTTATATAGCTTAGTTAATCTTGTTTCATTGATATGATCTAAGCGACTGTGCCATAGAAGTGATTCATTGAGATTATTCGAGCTAACGTTGTATATATTAGAGGTTGAATATTCTTTGTTAGTTTGTGAGACATAGATACCATTATTCGAAATACCATCTCCATATTTTATTTCATTGAAATAAATAGAACATTCATTACAACTTATTAGGCATGAAAAGCCTTTATTACATAAAGAATAAATTGAAATGATGTTCTTTACTAGAGAAGGTACATAAACACATTTTTCTAAGTCTAAAACTAAACCATTCAGTAAAACTAATGAATAAGTCCCCACACACAATGCAGCCAGTTTTGCTTCATTACCCATGCGTAAGTCAACCTCCCCATGACGGAGTCTCATATTGTTTCTCAGGCCATGCACATTGTTACACAAGTGAATCCCATAACCGGTGTCAAGCATCCAAGTATAAGGTTTAGAGTTTTGAGAATATAGTTCAATCATATACAACATACCTGAAGCACTGGGCTTCTTGGCCTCTTGGGCTTCCCTAGCTTCCTTGGCTTTTAAGGATCTGCAGTCTTTCTTCCAATGACCCTTCTTTCCACAAAAGAAACATTTCCACTTTCTCTTTTCCTTCTCATCTTACCATTAGGCTTTAGGTGATTTGGAGCCTTGGTCTGGCCCTTATTTTTCTTTAGGCCTCGTGGCTTCAGGTCCGTACCCGTAAGCATGACAGACGTTTTAAGCTTCGGTTTCAAGTCCTTCTCTGCTTGCTTTATCAGATTGTGCAATTCTGCTAAAGTAGCTTCTTTTTTAGACAGATGAAACTGCATAATAAAGTTAGAGAAGTCTTTTGGTAAGAACTGAAGAATTAGATCGTGACCTATCTCATGATCCATGATGAACCCAAGGTTGGCCAATTTTTCAATGTGGCCAACCATCTTAAACACATGTCCACTAACAAATCCTTCTTTATACCTTATTTGGAATAAGGCACATGACACTTGGAATCTCATGGTATGAATGGAAGTTGCATATAACTCATTCAAGTGAAATGTGATGGTTTGAGCATCCATATCTTTTTGAGCTTTCTGAAGTTCGTCCGACATAGAGCCAAGCATTATGCAAACTGCTTGCTCATCATCATAAATGTGTTTCTTCCAAGCATCAAATGTATTTTAGTCAGCATCTTCTGCGGGCTCTGGGGGAAATGGTCTTTCAAGAACATAGAAAATATTTTCTTATCGTAAGATAATTTAAGGTTTCTAAACTAGTCATTGTAGTTGTCCCCTTTGAGCTTATGCTCATCAAGGATGGAACGAAGTGATACTCTATTTGTCATTTGAATGTTTGTGAAATATTTTAACTCATCTGTTAGAATGTTAAAATTAGGAATATGTTTCATTAATGTTTCATAATAACATGGGCTTTTAATATTATGAAGTTGCTCCCACTCAATTGTTTTTAAAATTTTAAGTAAATCACATCAACCTCAATATGACGGATTTCTTGTGGGCAAGGATCCCATTATCATCATTTCATAACTCTAACTAGGGCCGGTCGTTATAAAATACGATAATTAAGTAGGTTCCCAACCAATTTATGATATAAATCACAATTCCTTGATCATTGGGTTGGGCAATCAAACATGCCATAGCTTATGCTAGTCCTTGTGGATACCCAATCTTTGCCACTAAGTTATAAGACCACGCCTAAGGGTCGCTGCGTCTTATGACTCAGAAAAGTCAAATCATTGTCAATAGTACAATTTAGGGATAAATTGGTATTGGTCAGTCTGGTAAAGCCTAGTCCTGCCAATACGGTTTAAGCCCTTTGGGTCTATACTTTACAATGGGAGGTAAATTTTAGACTCAAATTATTATTGAGGATTTTAGCAAGTTTAAGTGAATAACTGTCAAATGGATTCCTCCATTGAAAATTCCCTAGAGGAAGGGTGGAGCGAACTCTCTTAAATACTCTTACCTCTTAGACTCTGATTGCCTTGGTGACAGGAATAAACAATAGATCCTCCAAATTAGTCCAACACTTTAAATATGCTTTAAGGTAAGCTTTGAGTAAATGATTATCTAGATGTCTTCACAGCTTTCCTTTTGGCTATAAAAAGGTAGTGAGTGAAGGAAGACACCAAATCATTATCTAACTCTAGTAATACCTTTGGTTAAATTAACTTTAGTTTGGAAAGTTTTATTAGTGCCTTGGTCCCACCCCATTTGTATCTTTTATAATATCTTTTATTATAAACAAGTGATTTATATTTATTAGCCTTAAAGGTAATAAATCTCTAAGTTCATCATGGAATAATTACTTAGATAAGGGATAAGCAATACACTCTCTATTTCCTTAGAAAATCTATAGATGTTTTCACCCTAAAATAATCATGTCAATTCTAATCATACATAGAATCATCAATCATATGAGTTTTAATATGTTGGAATTATTTTAGGCATTAAATAACTTTGATTAATATTTAATTATGATATTGTATTTTATTTTATTCAAATAAATTTACTATTCACATTTTTTACAGATACGTGAATTTTAAATGCAATTTAAAATTTTAAATCTTAACCAAATCATGCAAAACCTGTGCCTAAAAGTAAGTTCAGGGTGTTAGCTTTCCAACGAGCTTTTACACACCCAATTTCGAGTTCAAATGAGATAGAACTAATCAAAATAAAAACGGCGCGCTGATACCACTGTCGGGAAGTGGCTGCGAGTGCGCAGCGGAAAATTAAAATTATGATGCCGCTATCCCATTACCCAAGACCCATTTGTTTTGATTATTCTACAAGCCTAGGCATGTTACTATATATTCTAAGCATAAAAACTCATAAAACATGCAAAGAACATAAACCTAAACATGCTAACTATTATAAGAACTCTAATTAAAATAAAGAAAGAAAAAAACTTACTTGAATCGAAGACTCATCCGGTCCTCCCTCCAATCGACAAATTTTTCTCGAACTCAGGAAGCTCTTCCACGTTCCAAAGAGCGAACCAATTGTGTGGCCTCCAAAGATGCACACCAAAGCCAAAAACTCAACGGCAAGACTACGCCTTGAGTGCACAGGTATTTTGCCCTTGGTGCTAGCCTAAGTAAATACCTCAAAACATTTAACTTGAGATTCCTCTAGTCAATTAGACTTAAGGATCCTCAAAATCAGTGGCTTACTCTTAAACTTTTAGAGCCGCTCACTTATATAAACCCAAGATATGAAAGGTTTTGGTGAATATATATATATGTGTGTGTGTGTGTGTGTGTGTGTGTGTGTGTTGTGTGTGTGTGTGTGTGTGTGTGTGTGTGTATTGTTGGGGTTGGTGCTCAGAGCGCCAATTCCCGGTTGTATTTCTGTGTAAATACTTCTGTAAAACATTATTATTATGAATAATATATGCAGTTTCTATAATATAATGAATCTTTTAATATAGTAAAGACGTAATGACCAAAGAATGATTAGTCATGGTACTGTTGCAAAAGCGTCGCAACTGACATTGAGTAGTATCATGACGTTGTCATTCTCAGACTGTTCCTGGTCAAGGTTTACACTACTTGGTCAGTATAGTAAACCCGTTGAGACCGGTACATGTCGTATACAAGAATATATGATTCCAATGGTTTCTCAATGAACCATAAGTCTTGGAGACTAGTATAGACGTGTAGGTGTTTATAGCGGATAAACACTGAACGACTTACCGAAGATTCTTAATGGATGGTACACCAGCGCCAATAAGAATCTTCTTGGGTTGAGTAGCACTTGTGATTCTTAGACTTGAGATGCCATTGTGGGCACATGAGACATCTTCTACACTTAGATGGCAGTCACGTCACCGATCTATTTAGATCAGACCTCCGCTTGTTCGTTGGGTGTAGATAGATCCTCAAGGTGTCCTATGTGTATCAAGATAGAATCCGTCAGTTCTGTGTACCAGAGCATAGGTAGTCCATATGATTAGCAATCAGATAAAACCATGGGCCCGTGGTAAAGTTTAGAAGCTAGTTCTAAACATTCTTTTGAGATTGCTAATAGAATAGTCGACTGGATAATCCCCATAGAGATTTGACGTTTACATCTATATCTCTGGGATATATCCGGATACCTGTGACGGAGGAATTATACATTTGCCATGACCTCGACCTGTATGATTCAGCAAGTTTATCCGTGATCGTCATAATTTACTAGTGGATAAATTATGGACACGAAATTGGATTTCGTGACGGATATACCTGAATCTAGAGAGTCTCAATAATGAAATAAACTCGTAGAGCACTAGAGCAACATTAATAAATAATATTGATTATTTATAAAGTCGTTTAAAGGTTAAACGCAAATTACATGTGTAGGGACCCGATAGTCATTTACTTAATTATTGTGTATTTACATTTAATGCTTGATTAATTTAAATACACATTAATTAATTATCAAATTGAGATATTTGACTTATATCTAAATGAATATATCTATTTAATATTTAATGTAAATATAATACATATATTTAATATATTTGTATTTAATTAATTATTTATTTATTTAATTGTTAAATGATTAAATTAATTAAAATATAAATATCTTAAGATTTAGATATTTGTATTAAATGATTGAGTTGCCTTTGTTGACTTAATTAAATATCTAATAAAGTGTTATTTAGATATTTATGCAAGTTGATCAAATTAAAGTAAAATGAAAAATGAAATTACAAGACTTGTATTTGGCTAAGTGAAATTCGGCCAAGGCAATTGTTGTGCAAGTATATATTGTTTTTTCATTTCATTTTATTCTTAACCTAATACACTTTACAAAGACAAACTCCATTGAAGAAACAAAAAGAAAGCTTGTGAAAAGAAAGAAAAAAAATCAAGAAAGCTTGGATTTTAGTAAGTTTCTTCAACTTACTATTAGTAAGGAAAATGTTCCTTAGGATCTAGGCTTTAACATATGATGTTCTTAGGTTATTTCTTTCTTTATTCTTTGTGTTTTTGTTGATGGAAGTTTTGATTGAAGTGTTGAGCATGTATGGTGAAGGAAGGTTGTGACTATTGTAGTTGTAAACTCTCTTTTAAGGTTTTTGGAAACCATGTTGCTAATCTAGAGTTGTTGACCCACTCTTAGATGACCTAGATTTGATCTTGAGTTGTTTCATTGTGTTGAGACTTGGATTGGATGGAAGAATGATGATTGAAACAATTGATTTAACCAATTTGGTGTAATTTGTCTAATTTGATGAAATTGAAAAATTAGGGTTCATGACCAATTCCAAATTTGGGGCTTTTCATTTATGTTGTGTATTTGGATGTGTATATGATGCATATAAAGTTTCATGTTGATTGGATTACATCTTGATGTGTTTTGATGCATGAAATGACAAAATGCACAAACCCCCCCTTAATGGATACATTCGGCCAAGGTGGGAAGATTTGGGGATTTGGGTTGCCTTGGTGTTTTGATGTTTTGAACATGCTAAGTTCATCCTAGAAATGATTTAGAATCATTCAAAATTGATTTGATCAATTTCGGATTAAAATGGACTAAATACCAAGTGTAAGGGCAATTCGGTAAATTCACTTAAATATGATTTATTGAATTTTGTTTTCATAATTTGATTATTGGAATATTAAATAAATATGTTTATTTAATCAATCCGAGAAAAAGTTTTGAAATCCGAAAATAAGATTTTCACCGCTTCCGCTGCGTTACCGGTTTCTGTCCCTTCAATATATATTCTCTCCAAATACAAAAAATTAATTAAGAATCCGACGTGGGATAAATGCTAATTTAATCTTAGCCATGGATCTTAATTTAGTGGTTAATGAGATTATAAAACCCTAATAAGAGTTTGGGCTGAATTGGAATTCAAAACAAATAACAAATAAAATAAAATAAAAATGAATGAAGCGCCATCTGCGCTTATTTATTTATTTATTTATTTATTCTAATTCCCAAAGTGCCCCTATCATCATTCACTAATCCATAAGCCACTATGGAACCTCATAAATGATCTGTTCAATATTAAACACATTGAACCATTTATGAATAATTCCTACATCAATCATATATGCTGTTAAATTTATACTGTGCAATGTTAACCATTGATTTCGACTTTATCGTGTGTGACCTTTTGTGTTCCCCTCAAGTTGGACATGAAATGAATCGTGATAATTTAATCGAACATAAATTATCCTCCGATCAGATGATCGTTCGATTTCAATGTCCAAGGTTGACATCTAGTAACATGTCAAGGCCCCTAAATGAGAATGATATACCCATTTTGTATGCGATTTACATATGATACGGTCTATCGCCTCACTGTATCCCTACATTTTGACCTAGGGTACGGAAAGTGTCTACCCATATGGTCAAAGGTATGATGTTGATAGTGTCATGAATCCTGCTAACCCAAGAATCTCACATGATTCTTCCGCTGCAGCCACAGTCTCAAGCACTGATCATACATATCAACCCGCGAACTGGAATACTACTTTTATAAGAAAATATTATCCGAGAGAGTGGCGATTCTCTGTTGTATCTTTACAAACTTCACGTGTTTCAATAAATAACTCAATCATACCCTTATGACTGGATCTTTTAAACCAGGGAAGAAGAATGTCAAAGTTATTTGATCCACACATAAGATTGTAAAGACCTCAAGTCTAAGGACTAGTCATACAGTCGATACATGAAATTTCTCACAGACATATGGGATAAACACTCCATGTGAAAACTTCTGGTGGTCAGTTCGATAACACGAGCAACTCATGCATCCATGTGATACACCATGCGGACGGATCTCCGCTAGTAGCCTATGAGATCGGCTACCCTACTTAAGGGCGGACCATATCATCATGCTAGTCTCTCCGCTTTATGAACGCCCAGATTATTCACAAAACTATGACTAGTAACGTTAGGGAGTAATGATTCTCAAAAGGGGTGGAAGCCATCATTTTATTACTGTAAGGGTTTAATTACAGTGTTTGATGATTCATATAATTTATGTAAGACACGTATAATAAAGATTGTCATTTTATTAATTAATGAAAAATATTACAAATACATACACATATAGCTCATCCACAAGTTGGGTATAGGGCATATCCCTAACAATATATATATAATAGATTTATAAGGTCTCACCGAGATTATATATATAATATTTTGGAGGTCCTATCAAGATTTTATATATATGTGTGTTATATTATTATAACTAAAAAACATATATATATATATATATATATATTTATTTATTTATTTATTTATATTATATTGCCATCACCTTTCAGCGGAAAGTTGATAGCAATTGCAAAGCTAACGTATTATTGCAATTGGTTTGTAAATACTATGTGTCAAGACACCTCCTAAAAGGAGATGTTCGACACCTCATATAAAAGGAGTGTTCGACACCTCAGTTGGAGGGGGGGGGGGAGAAGGGAGCTCCCCTCTGATTCAGATGCTTTACTTCATTTTTCGCGATCGAGATGATCAGAGGATAAGATTCATGTGTGTTTTTTATAATTTTTTTTCTTTTATTAAATAAAACTTGTGTGTTTTTATTTATATTTTATTTTGCTAGTCTGCACCCTACTAGGGTAAATGGGATGAAGCTTGATATGAAAATATGAGTGAATTTTTTATTTTTACTATATTATAAATTGTGATAATTTCCCAAATAAAATTCGTACACTTTATAGTTTATTAAGGATTTTTGACTAGCTGTAGACAGGCCTCGATTGACACAGATAATACTTGAATCTCATACATGAGAGAGAGAGTGGACTATTAAAGATCTGATTTAGTTATAACCAATGAGGTTCTACATGTTTTGGCATATTTTGTACCTTAGCATGACTAATTATTGACATAACAGATTACATGGGTTGATATATATATAATATTTTGGAGGTCCTATCAAGATTTTATATATATGTGTGTTATTATTATAACTAAAAAAAACATATACATATATATATATATATATATATATATATATTTATATTTATATTGCCATCACCTTTCGGCGAAAGTTGATAGCAATTGCAAAACTAACGTATTATTGCAATTGGTTTGTAAATACTATGTGTCAAGACACCTCCTATAAAGGAGGTGTTCGACACCTCATATAAAAGGAGGTGTTCGACACCTCAGTTGGAGGGGGGAGAAGGGAGCTCCCCTCTGATTCAGATGCTTTACTTCATTTTTCGTTATCGAGAGGATCAGAGGATAAGATTCATGTGTGTTTTTTATAATTTTTTTTCTTTTATTAAATAAAACTTGTGTGTTTTTATTTATATTTTATTTTGCTAGTCTGCACCCTACTGAGGTAAATGGTGAAGCTCTTGATATGAAAATATGAGTGAATTTTTTATTTTTACTATATTATAATTGTGATAATTCCCAATAAAATTCGTACACTTTATAAAAATAAACATTTAGTTTATTAAGGACTTTTGACTAGCTGTGTAGACAGACCTCGATTGACACAGATAATACTTGAATCTCATAAATGAGAGAGAGAGTTGACTATTAAAGATCTGATTTAGTTATAACCAATGAGGTTTTACATGTTTTGGCATATTTTGTACCTTAGCATGACTAATTATTGACATGACATATTACATGGGTTGATATATATATAATATTTTGGAGGTCTTATCAAGATTTTATATATATGTGTGTTATATTATTATAACTAAAAAACATATATATATATATATATATATAATATATATATAATATATATATATATATATATAATATATATATATATATATATATATTTATATTTATATTTATATTTATATTTATATTGCCATCACCTTTCGGCGGAAAGTTGATAGCAATTGCAAAGCTAACGTATTATTGCAATTGGTTTGTAAATACTATGTGTCAAGACACCTCCTATAAAGGAGGTGTTCGACACCTCATATAAAAGAAGGTGTTCGACACCTCAGTTGGAGGGGGGAGAAGGGAGCTCCCCTCTGATTCAGATGCTTTACTTCATTTTTCGTTATCGAGAGGATCAGAGGATAAGATTCATGTGTGTTTTTTATAATTTTTTTTCTTTTATTAAATAAAACTTGTGTGTTTTTATTTATATTTTATTTTGCTAGTCTGCACCCTACTGAGGTAAATGGTGAAGCTCTTGATATGAAAATATGAGTGAATTTTTTATTTTTACTATATTATAAATTGTGATAATTTCCCAAATAAAATTCGTACACTTTATAGTTTATTAAGGACTTTTGACTAGCTGTAGACAGACCTCGATTGACACAGATAATACTTGAATCTCATAAATGAGAGAGAGAGTTGACTATTAAAGATCTGATTTAGTTATAACCAATGAGGTTTTACATGTTTTGGCATATTTTGTACCTTAGCATGACTAATTATTGACATAACAGATTACATGGGTTGATATATATATAATATTTTGGAGGTCTTATCAAGATTTTATATATATGTGTGTTATATTATTATAACTAAAAAACATATATATATATATATATATATATATATATATTATATATATATATATATATATATATATATATATATATATATATATATATATATATATATTTATATTTATATTGCCATCACCTTTCGGCGGAAAGTTGATAGCAATTGCAAAGCTAACGTATTATTGCAATTGGTTTGTAAATACTATGTGTCAAGACACCTCCTATAAAGGAGGTGTTCGACACCTCATATAAAAGGAGGTGTTCTACACCTCAGTTGGAGGGGGGAGAAGGGAGCTCCCCTCTGATTCAGATGCTTTACTTCATTTTTCGTTATCGAGAGGATCAGAGGATAAGATTCATGTGTGTTTTTTATAATTTTTTTTCTTTTATTAAATAAAACTTGTGTGTTTTTATTTGTATTTTATTTTGCTAGTCTGCACCCTACTGGGGTAAATGGTGAAGCTTTTGATATGAAAAATGAGTGAAATTTTTTTTTTACTATATTATAAATTGTGATAATTTCCCAAATAAAATTCGTACACTTTATAGTTTATTAAGGACTTTTGACTAGCTGTAGACAAGCCTCGATTGACACAGATAATACTTGAATCTCATAAATGAGAGAGAGTGGACTATTAAAGATCTGATTTAGTTATAACCAATGAGGTTCTACATGTTTTGGCATATTTTGTACCTTAGCATGACTAATTATTGACATGACAGATTACATGGGTTGACATAAATAATACATGATATTCATGAAATAAATTGATTGGCAAATAATTATAATTAATATTTTATAAAAAGTAAAAATTATTTTATGTTTGAAATAATAAGAAAAATTTATTTGTGTTTGAAATATTAAGAGTGGATCCATTAACCAAAATATTTTATTTTATGAGTTGAATTATTTTTTTTCTTATTAAATTTATTCCATGTGTATTTACCACGAACTTTCGGGTTATTTTATTACTTTAGCACTCTTATACTTGGGAGTAAATAACCACTTCGTGAGTGTGTCACCATGTGTGTTGGTAACTTTCGTAGAAAAATAAGTTCAATTAAGTTGTATTGAGTCTTAAAGATATCAGAATAATTGGATAATATCATATGGAGATATCAGAATGAAATTCATTCTTTTGGATATTTCAGACGATTTAGAGCGAAGACTGACTCATTGGAAATTATACTCAAAGATGATCGAGTACATATAAAGAACGTATGATTTGGCCAAGGAACGAGAAAGTTACAAGTGTTTTAAGTTGCATCTCAAAACCAGTCCACAATGTGCATTCCGTTCCGTTCGTCAGAGTGTTCTAACACTCGAAGGTAGAAAATTTATGTTTTGAGCCAGTTTTGCACAAGGAAAAACCTATCTTTGCTCTACTGTAACACCCCGCCAGAGGCAGGATGCTACCGGCAGGAGACAGGATTGACCCATCTCCATAAGCCTCTGAAACAACTGAAAAATTCGGCATGATGTATCCTAAAAACTGGATAACCTGGATCGCAGTCCAGCATCAAAGGCAATCCAAGAAAACATCAAAACAATAAAAGGACCTCAGGTCCAAATAAAACTAATCAAAAACCACAACCTAAGGGCTTTGTGCCCACATCATCTATCAACACTCAAGGGCTCTGTGCCCACAACATCACATGCAATCAAAACTTTAAATTATTAATACAACCCACTTGCTCAGTACAATAAAATAAAACAATAAATCAAATATCCTATTCCTCTAAAACATTTCCCAAGACACTTGCGAGGGTGACTGCCGCTTGGGTAATCCACGTCTCGAGCATGACTTCTAAAGCTGATATGATTGACCAATCTACAAGTCGACCTGCAAAACTGGCAAACTGGTTTGGTATGAGTTTTAAAACTCAGTAAGTAACCCTGCTAGTAATACAACAAACAAGTCAAACATTTAAGACAAACAAACAAGTCAAACATTTAAGACAAACAAACAAGTCAAATATATCAGCCATTTATCATATTTACTTAGTTACTTCAAATTCGAAATTATTAATTTGTTATTATTCCTTATTCTTAACTCTTATCAAAGTTACACATTTTTATATTAACATATATGCTAATCTAATAGCTAACGCCTCAAGTATACAAAGCAAATCGTATATATCTATACTTTTATCACAATAGTCTAACTTTGAAATATCATCAAATCACTATGTTAAATAAACTTTTCTCAGTATCAAATCAAGCCTTCCTTAACTTCCTTTAATTACAACACTACTACAATAACATAACAATCGAGATTCATAAACATTTACACATACCTTATCACACCTCTCTTATATACATGCCAGAAATGATTCTAAAGTTCTTATACATATACATGCATACCAATACAGCTTAACAAACGCGCTTTATAACATCTAACACACACTAGTTTCCAAATTCATTAATTAATTTCACATAAGCACTCGTTATCCATATAATCAACGAGCTCCATCAAACACGTACATACACACAGTCACACACACAATCATCATACAACTAATCATGACGCAACTTAACAACCAATACATTACAAGGCATACAATCAAGCAATACATACATATCATGGCACACCAAGTTCATCACACGACTTTTCATACATAAACACATTCATAACAAACATTCCAAAACACGACTCAAACACTCACGTACAAACATATGTTTCAAACATATGAATACATCTCTTGTTACCAAATTCAAATGTCATACCTTTAATAATTCTCATAGTTTTTCCTTTATCGATCAAACATAATCATTCAGGCTCTCTATCTAGGAACATCTTATATAACATCTTTATCAACTGAACATATCCAACCTATACATATCTTAGTATCATATGCATATACGAATACATACTCATATATATTTACACATTTTCATATTTATTCACATACACAATTCATATCGTTACAGATTCATACCTTTATGTACATTCATACATACGCATAGTCATTAACATCATTAAACCTCTTACTTCATATTATGCTAATAACAAAAGCCATACCTGCGATGATCGTTTCACTTAGCTACACATAACCTCGAACTGCTTCTCAAACTACCTCTTAACTATCTTCTGTTTTACCTAACATATTAATCATCTATACATGTATATATGTAAAATCAAGATACGAAATCACACATTAAGCTCTCATCGCATGAGTTACTTACCTGGCTTCGCAGACACTCTGACTCTGGACCCGATCTGTCAAAACAAATCACAATACATGTCAGAACCGCTATTTGCGGAACTTTCAACTCATCAACTATAAACTACGGATTTTCTCGAAATCCTCAAATCCTTACCGACTCTACGGTTTAAGTTTCATTACTCTAATATGTCTTTCTATACTATTCTAAACCGACTAGATGCATCAAATTCTCATTTTGCGCGTTTGCGGTAAAACTTGCGGAAAAGATTCCGCAAACGCTACGGAAGGGTCTCGAACCCTCCAAACCAATTCAAAATTACCCAATTACCCTCGCAATATCATTTTAATACTATTCCCATGATTACGATCAAATACGCTCAATCACGCGAGAAACCCGTTTTACCGGAATCTCGCTAACACTACCGGATCGATCATATCTCATCCGATTCACCCCGGATTCTACCACATTTATCGTTTTAACATATTAAGACATATCCAATTCAATTCATGTCCATTTATTACTCTACGGAACTACTGGAACAATCCGATTATATGACAATACACTTTGAAATATGAAATTCTAAACGGAGAGTTGTACCGAAATTCCGAGGCCGTATTCGGACTCCCACCGTCCATATGAACGCGCTGGTGTCGACGGAATTCCGATCGGAGCAACCGTTCGACATGGGTTTACTGTTCACCGAACCTTCCTCTCTCGATTCGTGAGCCGTCGGCCGTTGTTCGGGAAAACCGACTCCGGACACTCGTAGTACTCTCCGAGGTCTTCGATTTGGTAGGTGGCACGGTTCGTGAAACAACCCGACGAGCCGGGATCGACACACCCAAGGTCGCGCCCTCTTCCTCCTTTTTCTCGTCGTTGCCGGCGTCTAACGGCCGATCGCCGGCCACCACGATGCTCCTCATCGCCGGACGGTCACGTCGCCACTGGTGCGCCGGCCTGACGTGGCCGGAGTCGTCGCCGGCGAGGCTAACTCCAAAGTGCGACGGGGGGGGTCGGGTGTGGCTAAATGGAGAGGTTTGACAATTCTGCAATTAAGAGAAAATTGGAGGCTTTAAATACTATGCTGGTAAATATCATTTTGGTCCCTGGAAAAATTACAAAACAGCCCATGTTCTAGAACCTTTTCGAAACTCTAAATTTCGGAGCCCTTCTGATGCGATTCTCGAAAAGTGTTCAACACGAAAGTTGTTCGTATCGGAAAAACGAGTCCAATGGTCCAAAAATCAGCTCGATCGGAGTTTGTTTGCAATTTCTGTGGCCGAAACAAGAATCTTTTACTCGTAGAACGATGAAAACGGAAATCGCGTAACCGGCTCTCGAAACCACGCGTTTTCCAACGCGACGAAAATTCATAATATAATAATCCAACTCATATAACATCAATTAAACTCTTATTCTTCCTTATCATCATACTCCGATACTAATAATGTCCATCCGGGAATCTTCTGGAACAGTTCTGAAAATCCGGGATGTTACATCTACCTATTTAGACAAACACTTAGCCACTTTACCCATGTAAAGAAACACAATTTAGAGAGCCTTTATGCACTTAGTTTATTCTTTCTTGATTTTCACTTTGAAGACTTTCTTGATTTTCACCTTGTCTTCTTTGTCTTGATGACATTGATCATTGATTGACCATCAACACAGAAACGCAACCTTAACTCAATTTCCCAAGCCTTCAAAGTTTTCAAAGAAAAAGATTGGTATTTGAAATTCCAACATGGCGAGTTATGCATATTATGTCAAAGTAATGTATGTTATGGAAAATGTTATGTTTGCAAGATTAAGTGTCATTAAATGTTCAAATTATCCGGAGTAAGTTATGTCTAGTATGTACATGACAGAGGTTTAAGATGACGATTTGACACCATCATCTATCGGTCACATATTAGATTTATCGGATGTGATAAAGTTGATTTTCTTCTTTTCTTTCTCTTGATTTTCTCTCAAGAAGTTGATTTCCTTCCTTATGTTGCTCCGCCAATAGGTAAGAATATGGATTGTTTTTTACTTTTGTTTCTTTATATATTAATGGGAGAAAAGTTTAAAATTTTGTAGAAAAATTCTTTGTATTTATTTTTCTAGTGGGCCGGCCAAAAGAGAAGGGATTGGGCTTGTTTTTTTTTTTTTTTTATCGTTAGGCTTCATTTGGGCTTAATATGTTGAGTAGAAAATTTTTGAAAAATTTCATTTAGGCCTTTAGTTTAATTATATTTTTACCCTACATTTTTAGGTTAGTTTCATTGTTGGTCACTCAATTTTATTAAGTTTCTATTTATATTTACTTGTTTCCGATGTTAGATTCATATGCCCAATTGAATCATTTCGTATTACGCCTATAAGACGTTTAAATTTATTTTGTCTTTTGATTGTCTCAAATCTCTCTTCTTTTTTTTTAGAAATTTTTTATTCTCGTAATCATTATTTTAGTTAAATAATTATATAAGATTGTGGTTATTACAATAATTGTCTCCCAGTATATAAAGATCTCTTCTCTCATATGATAGTACTCTCAAATCTTAGAGGACAATGAACCTCTCACACCGATTCATATATGTAATTTTCATTTTCCCCTTGAATTTCGAACAAATTTGAATGAAACGATAAGTTTTTATCCTTAAATATTCATAAGAGGATGTTATCTATTTATATAGGAACATTTCTCTTCCCAGTAGGCATCTTTATATTTTAATTTCAAATATATACAATTTTAATCAGATAATTGATTAAAATATCGGTTAGTCATTTAAAAAAATACACTAGAACTCGACTTACGGCTCTAATTGATTACATGCAATCAGTTACCTTATAATATATTATAAATTTACTCAATTATGATTCTAATAAGTTAATTGATTAAAATAATAGATTGCTCTATTATTCTTTATCTTAAATATTAACTTATTTAATATTTTAACACGTATGAAAAGATTTTATTGAATCATTAGATATATGAGGTGTTATCCATATTACATTCTAAATTTTTTGGGAGGAAAAAAAAAATCTCAGCAATTAATATAATGTTTTTACATAAGAAGCACGTGTATGGAAAGAGTCCAACAGTAAGTTTTAGTCTCTGTCTTTGGACTAAACAAAGAGAATTAGTCAAAGATTAGGTGTTTATAAAATTCAAAGCAAATCCACTGCGTTGAAATTCTTGACTGGTGGCTGTCACATCGATGCGACTCATACCAACCCAATTTTGTCCAAATAACTATTTTTTTCCTCTTCTTTTCTTTTATTTTCTTTCCAATTTTTTTCTCTTAATTTTTGTCTCCTTTTATTATTATTTTTTTTGTCTTTAATTTACTTTTGTTTATTTCATTAATTTATTTCCTTATTTTTTAATTTATTTCCTTATTTTTTAATTTATTTATTTTACTTTTTTATTGAATTATTATTTTTTATTTGAAATAATATTTTATTTTTATTTCATTGATTGATTGATTTATATATGTATTCTCTTTTATATATTTAATAAATCTTATATTTTTTTATACACATTCGTTATTTATTTTAAAAATAGAGAAATTTACTCTGGTAAAAATATTTGGAGTTATTATAGTCACTTGTCATTAAGGTTCTCACCAGTTCCGGAACAAGAACATCGAAAAATAATTATTACTCATGTTGGCAGTTTTTTTTTTAAGTTTTCTTGTACCATCATTATCATATATTTTGCTAAAAAGTAATGTTAAATAAATTAATAAGTAATCAAAGAAAAATGAATAAATAATAAATAATAAATTAATAATTAATTAATTAAATATATATATATATATAATATATATATATATATATATATGGGGGACAAAGGGAGAGGGATAAATTAATAATTTTCCATTTTCCCTTTCAAATTATATTTTTACTCTTCTCTCCACAAATTTATTATATATATGTATTAATCTATAAAATGAAATATTTATTTATTAAATTTTTTTATTTTATAAATTATTTTTTTTATTAAATTTATATTTTTTTTGCTCTTTACATATCTATTCTTAATTTACAAATGAAATATTTTTCTTTTTTATTCTTTCCCTTAATTATTTTTAATACTTTTCTTTTTTATTTTTCCCCTCACTGGCTGAAAATAAGTTAATTTCCCCTTATTTTTCCCTTAATTTTTTTCTTATTTTACTTTTAATTTAATTTTTTAATTTTAATTTATTATTTAATTATTTTATTTTTTTCATCTTAAATATTTTTATATTTATAGTTTTTTTAATAGTTTATTTGTTTAATATATTTTTTATGCATATATTTTCTTCTTTATTTCAAAAATAGAGAAATTTGCTTTTGCTTTATTAAAAGTAGCGTTGATTCTGATTTTGTTTTTATTTTGATTTATTAAAAGTTATGTTGATTCTGATTCTGATTTTATTTTTACTTTATTAAAAGTTGTTTGTCTTATTTATTTTTCGTAAAGCAGTGTCTATATCTACTTTTACTTTATTGAAAGTTAATTGTTTTATTTACTTTTACTTCTTATATAAAAAGGTAGTTTGTAAGTTTGAAAGTAAGATCATTTACAATATCATTTGAGTCTCTCTCATCTCCTATTCTCTTTCCCATTCATCTTATCATTCTCTCTTCTTATAAGAGAGTTATCCTCTTAGTATAACATTATAAATGACTACAACTTGGCAGGTACTAGTAATTGTGATTTGTTTTGTTGTTTTCTTTTATTTTCTCTGACAGGATCCAGTCCTTTTTTACTATCACGATTTATTTTACTGTTTAACTAATAATTGTCATTTGGCAGGTACTAGTGCTATTATTTTTACTCACCCTTTTCAGGTATTGTAAATTTCAACTCATTATTACACTTTTGAAGACATCTAGAGTAAAACATGGAAGCCACTTCAAGAAGACGAGTTGAAAATATTTGTGTGTTTTGTGGTACTAGTGTTGGTACTAAGCCACAATACGTAGCAGCAGCACAAGATTTGGGTCGAATCTTAGTTGAAAAGAATATGCACTTAGTATATGGCGGTGGCAATCTTGGACTTAAGGAGATCATTTCAAAGGCTGTACAGGAAGGAAGCAGTCAAGTCTTGGGAACCATCCCAAAACCCATGGCAGAGGCAAATCTTATTGGACCATCAAATGAAGAAGAGCTAATCATGTCAGGTATGTCTGAACAACGATTAACCATGCTGATGCTTTTATTGCTTTGCCAGGTGGCTTGGGTATGATGGAGGAGATTTTTACAGTACTATCTTGGGCGAACTTGAACATACACCAGAAACGACTTGGACTATAAAACATTGAAGGATTTTATGATTTTCTTTGTGTGTTTCTTGATGATGCTCGAAGAAATGGATTTCTGAAAAAACCATTACAAGAACTCCTCTTTACTGCCAGAACTGCCATAGATTTAATTGATCAAATCTTAGCATTTGAACCACAAATTGATCATATCATATCCAAGATAAAATGGTCCGATGATGATCATGGTAAGAAGCGTCGGATAAATTTGTATCTTAACCTTTAAATTTCCATTGTAGATGTAGAATTTCAACTAACCAGGTACCATCTTCTAAACTCTTCTTCCACTGTTTAAGACATTGGGGACAATGTCTCATTTAGGTTTGGGGAGGGAATTAGTTGACTAGTATTTTATTTTTATTTTGTATGATTTTTTTTTTATTCCTAAATTTTTTCGAAAAATAAAAAAAAATTCAAAAATTTTACAAAATTCAAAAAAAATATTTTGTGTTTTTGTGTTTTTTTAATCAGATTAATCATGTGAAATTGGTGAGATATAGCTGTGTAAGGAGTTTTCACTCCTGAGACGTATCTCAACCTATTTCGGAACAAGTTATTTTTTGTTTATTTCCTTTTGAATTATTTAATTTGTGAATTCTCCATAATACTGACTAAAATGGATCTTCATATGTTCAGTTGGAAGGTATTATCAACATACATTATTGTACGGGCCAAAATTGGCCCAAGGGTAATTTCGGTCTTTCCCTTCAGACTCTCTGCTAAATGCACCCCTGAAGCCTCCTAATCAAACCCCAAAGACATAATATCGGCCCAGGCCCGATGAACACCAACACCCATAACCAAAGGACCATCCAGAGGTCGGCCCACGTAACGCCTGAGTTCATTAACATCATTCAGAAACTCAACAGTTGCCAGCCTACAACGGGCAAAACATAATAAAACCTCCCTCATAAAGTCAACCGTTATCGATGCCCAACGGACAAGCAATCAAAGAACAATAAATGCACACAAAGGCGTGTATATAAGGGAAGAGGCTCCAGAAGAAAGGGGGGATTCAGCTTCTACTCCCATCCTCACAGCTTAAGGTGACTCTCTCCACAGCTCTCAAAACGTCTCATTCATACCACCCTCACGGTACCCTACAGAGTTCAAGTACTCCCGCTCATTCTACATTCTTTGTTTGCAGGATCGCTAGTGCCCCCTCATAACAAAATCTCAATTGTAGGCCTCGGTGAAAATCAGCGTCTACAATTTGGCGCCCACCGTGGGGCCTTAGCGATTCATAGCAAGCAAAGACCACTAAGTCTACAATCCTTATAAATAGACACCAGACCCTATGGTGGCACAATTAGCCACTCTACAAAACAGTTACAACCAATGGAAGATGAAAATTGATCCATGTAAAACTCCAGTACAAATCTCCAATAATATCTGTAGCATAATTCTTTCTTCAGCCACATGCAAAGGATTAGTGGTCCATTAGACAAAGCACCATGCACAGGCAAAGTCACATGGGATCCAACTTGATACAAAGTGATCGGGTCCCATTCGACACTACATGATATTCTGATTTTGGAAGACCATCAGACATCTTCACATGATCTATGGAGTGGTGAGGCTTGGTTTATTTGATTCTACATGCAAGCATCTTCACGTTCAACTTGTGGCTATGCATGTAGTCAACAAGCTAGTGGCTATATATTTATGGATTATATGTTTGATAGTTGCAACATTCGACATTTGCAAAGCAAGCCCACTCTCAACAACACAGCCCATTAAAACCAGCCGAAAGCAGTGCCTATAACAATGCCAATGCACATACATGAAAAACAGGCCCAACCCACTCATCTCAAACCACAAAAATACTTTCACGTGTCCACTTTATCAATCCTTCCACGTGATAGGTTATTAAACGCCCATGCATGCAAAGAGTCACTGAACCACGTGAAAAATGTGAGCACACATACGGAGCAATAAGGGTCTCCCACACGCAACCTAGGAACCAAGAATAAGAGAATGGCCCATTCGACATGCATACTATAGTAAATTTAAGCCCACTTACAAAGCTGTCCACCAAAGTAGTGAAAACCATGCGCCAACCACGTGAAAGAGGTTGGAGCCCACCACACGACAAGCACGGGGAGCTGAACAAATTATACACGACTTAAAGCTCACTGCCCATTCGACAAAATTGCTCACCAAACATCAACAATCCATACGTGAATGTATAATGCATGTTGCCAAGAAATATCCAATAAAATAAACATTCATCAAGCCACAAAACGAAGCACCTTCCTCCAGAGGAACCACTCTACCTGCTACTCATCTTAGACGATGAAGCAACATGTATGAGTTCTTGCACTTGTCGCATTTAACATGGAGCACATAATGTTTGACATTGGCAGAGGCTCCATTCGACACTACAAGCACATATATCTAGTATTGGATGTAGGTTGGTTTCAGGAACTCACCGGCCCGACTATTTTCTTTTTTGCATGAGATCTTCGGTGTTCTGTGTATGAAGAGTAGCAATATTTATCTTTCGTGGCCGTGTATAGTGGTCGTCTGGGCTAAGAGCTTTTATAAGTTGTCTTACTTTTGGTCGAAGCAGCTTGATTTATAGTAGCATGGGTAGTATGCCTGCGACAGTGAGTTGCCTCAAGCCAGCTGGCCGTTGGCTTATATGTCCACGTGATTAGCAAGTGGCTCCATACTGTAATTCAGCTTTGCGTATGGCAATATACATAGCAGGATGCGTTTATTGGCGCATGTGGCATCTTCATTTTTAGACACATGGAGCAATGGTCTTCTCTTTGTACGTGATCATCTTTGGACATGATCTGAAGACTCATTGCTCAAGTGGCTTGGTCAGCTTCACGTGATTTGTGTCTTGGCTCGAAAGTCGAGACCAACTTGGCGACATGTAAGGATACAACACTCACGAAGGTTTCATCAATTATCCCACTCGACATATATGGGATGATAAAACATCTTGTTCATTCAATTCCTAAACAAGTAACAAGGTGGATGGCCATCAACTCCGAGGAGACTATGGCAAATTATTAGAGCAGTAATATTGTTGTTCTTCTAAAGCATATATGGCCTTGGTTTGCTCTTTTAGCTTATGGTTTCATAACTGATGTGGGATTCCCTTAAGCGTCTTTGAGGGAGTGTTTGTTGAGTTAGCTTTGGGCCTTTTGACCTTTTATGGTTTCAACCTTCTTACGTGGGCTGATGGTTATTCTTGGGCTGATGCTTGGTTGGATGGAGATGTCTCTCGATTTGGGCTAGGTATTGGAAGCTTAGGCTTTCTGATTGTGAACTTGGGTTCGGGAGCTGGGCTTGCCAATTATTTACGTGAGCAATGGTGTGGTGCTGCTCACGTGATGGGACAACCTATGCGTGTAGTGGAATTGTGTGTTGTGATGTGGGTCTTCATTTGGACTGACATTGTCGTTACTGCCTACGAAATGATTTAGGGTGCGCATTTTGGACTGGGCTTGTCTTACACATTTAGTGAGCTTATGCTTCGTGTGGCTGATCACAATGATATGTGGGCCGATCACGTGTCTTGTTGGATGGGCGAGAGCTGGTGGCTTCCGTGTTTCGAATTTGGACTTGGAAAAATACGTATAGCGTTTTACTGGCCTGTATTATCATCAACTCCATGGTGGATGGAAAGATGGCCATCTCTTCTATACGACATAGAATGATTGACATATTCTCCATACGACAAGGTGGGTGGCTATCAACTTTAGACTACATGGAAGACTCTCATCTCTCCTAGACTACTTGGTATGATTATCAACTCTTTTAGACTAAGTCAAATGTTAGTCATCATCTCCACGCTGCGTTGATTTAATATTGAAAACTCCATACTACATAAGGAATCTTTTATCATGCCCAGTAGAATGAAGAACTCTCTTGTATCTCCCTTAGGTCCAATCGACCAACCTTTGTCAGGTTAGGTAGTATGAAAATTCTATGTGAATATCACCAAAATTCATTAGATTGTAGTATCATTGACCTTATTCAAGTCTTGTATAATTAGTAATGACCTTGATAGGAATCCATCTCTTCCATACTACATATGAAGATAATCATCTCCACAGTACCTATGGAGATTATCATCCACTCTAGACTATATGGATGGATTTCTATAAACCCTAGAAAGCATTGGAAAAGCCTCATGAACCTTCATCAGGTTCATTCGACCGTAGTCTCCTGACCTTCATCAAGTCAGGTAGAATAAATATTCACATGGACCTCTTCATCAGGTTCATTCGACCATAGCTTCAAGGACTTTCTTCAGGTCCATTCGACAACTCTATTCGACAGTAGTCTCATAGAATAGAGATGATATTGATGGCTTTCATCAAGTTTATCTACCATATTCTCATGGACATTCGTCAGGTCTAGGAGAGTGAGTGATGAATTCTTTGGACTTTCATCAAGTCCATTCGATAAGTCCATTCGACCGTATTCTTAAAAATAATAATCAAGAGAATGAGTTATAACCTTGATAAACATTCATCAAGTCCATACGACATGTCCATTCGACGGTAGACTCATGACATTCATAAGGTCTTGTAGTATGAAGATTCTCATAGATATTCATTAGGTTCATTCGACTGGACCTTCATCAGAACTAGTAGTATGAGAAGGAAAGACTCATAGACCTTCTTCAGGTCTAGTAGAGTAAAGATCCTAATTGACTCATATTAGATCATGTAGATTGAAGAATGAAGACCCTCATGGATCTTCATCATATACTGAGTGTGTAGAACTCCCATGTACCTATATCAGGTATAAATAGAGTGTGTAGACTCCCATGTACCTTCATCAGGTATAGTGGAGTGTGTATACTTTCACTATGATTATGGTTTTGAAGTTTACAAGCAATGTCATATGACATAGTTGATGACTTGGACTAATCATTGTCCAGACGACATTGAAGGCTCCCCGTCAGATGGAGATTGTCCTGACCTTCATCTGGTTCAGTGTACTGGGGACATCCCCCATGGACTTTTGTCTAGTCAAATTTAGACATGGACTTCCCTCAGTCCATACGACATGTCCAGTGAAAGTAACTCCTGAACCCTCTTCCGGTTCAGTCGACCGGGGACATCTCCCATGGACTCATGTCGAGTCAAATTTAGACATGGACTTCCCTCAGTCCATACGACATGTCGAGTGAAAGTAACTCCTGAACCCTCTTCCGGTTCAGTCGACCGGGGAAATCCCCCATGGACTCATGTCAAGTCAAATTTAGACATAGACTTTCTACAGTCCATATGACATGTCGAGTGAAAGTAACTTTTGAACCCTCATCTAGTTCAGTCGACCGGGGACATCCCCCATGGACTTTTGTCTTGTCAATTTAGACATGGACTTCCCTCAGTCTATACGACATGTCGAGTGAAAGTAACTCATGAACCCTCTTCCGGTTCAGTCGACCGGGGACATCCCCCACAGACTCATGTCGAGTCAAGTCATAGACATGAACTACTCATGTCATATGATATATATTCCTGGACTCATCAAGTTCGGTCGACCGGGGACATCCCCCACAGACTCATGTCGAGTCAAGTCATAGACATGAACTACTCATGTCGTATGATATATATTCCTGGACTCATCAAGTTCAGACGACCCTGAACATCCCCCACAGACTCATGTCGAGTCAAGTCATAGACATGAACTACTCATGTCGTATGATATATATTCCTGGACTCATCAAGTCTAGACGACCGGGGACATCCCCCACAGACTCATGTCGAGTCAAGTCATAGACATGAACTACTCATGTCGTATGATATATATTCCTGGACTCATCAAGTTCAGACGACCCTGAACATCCCCCACAGACTCATGTCGAGTCAAGTCATAGACATGAACTACTCATGTCGTATGATATATATTCCTGGACTCATCAAGTCTAGACGACCGGGGACATCCCCCACAGACTCATGTCGAGTCAAGTCATAGACATGAACTACTCATGTCATATGATATATATTCCTGGACTCATCAAGTTCGGTCGACCGGGGACATCCCCCACAGACTCATGTCGAGTCAAGTCATAGACATGAACTACTCATGTCGTATGATATATATTCCTGGACTCATCAAGTTCAGACGACCCTGAACATCCCCCATAGACTCATGTCGAATCAAGTTGTAGACATGGATAACACATGTCGTATGACTTATATCTTCCTGGCCTCATCAAAGTCCAGACGACCGGGGACATCCCCCGTAGACTCATGTCAAGTCAAGTTGTAGACATGGACTACACATGTCGTATGACTTATCTCTTGAACCTTCATCTGGTTCAGTCGACTGGGGACATCCCCCATAGGATCATGTCAAGTCAAGGTAGCATCGACGCTCGAGTGCATTTACATACAATGGCCTCGTCCCAAGCGACACACGTGTCAAGTACTCTCCAAGCCAAGGACTCCTTGACTTAGAGAGTAGGGGACAAACTGTACGGGCCAAAATTGGCCCAAGGGTAATTTCAGTCTTTCCCTTCAGACTCTCTGCTAAATGCACCCCTGAAGCCTCCTAATCAAACCCCAAAGACATAATATCGGCCCAGGCCCGATGAACACCAACACCCGTAACCAAAGGACCATCCAGAGGTCGGCCCACGTAACGCCTGAGTTCATTAACATCATTCAGAAACTCAACAGTTGCCAGCCTACAACGGGCAAAACATAATAAAACCTCCCTCATAAAGTCAACCGTTATCGATGCCCAACGGACAAACAATCAAAGAACAATAAATGCACACAAAGGCGTGTATATAAGGGAAGAGGCTCCAGAAGAAAGGGGGGATTCAGCTTCTACTCCCATCCTCACAGCTTAAGGTGACTCTCTCCACAGCTCTCAAAACGTCTCATTCATACCACCCTCACGGTACTCTACAGAGTTCAAGTACTCCCGCTCATTCTACATTCTTTGTTTGCAGGATCGCTAGTGCCCCCTCATAACAAAATCTCAATTGTAGGCCTCGGTGAAAATCAGCGTCTACAATTATAACAAACGAACATGAGATGTAATTAAAAAGTTTGTAATATCCAGTGCTCTAGTTTAATTGGAGGAAGCATCTATAAATAGCAATGGAGTAAAACAAAAAAGAGAAAAAAAAGAAAACAAAAGTATGAAAAAAAACGTCTGAGATCCGAGTAATTAAGTCCGTAGGGGTATCTTAACACCTAGTGCCCTAAAGCCAACTGGTTTGAGAGTCACTGGTCCAAAGCTCGCTACATGGATCGAAGATGTTGTAAAAAATAGATATAACTGAAGTTTGAGTAATTAAGTCCGTAGGGGTGTCTTAACACCTAGTGCCCTAAAGCTAACTGGTTTGGGAGCCACTGGCCCAAAGCTCACTACATAGATGGAAGAAATTGTATATAAATAAAAAAAAAATCAAAAATCAAAGAAAAATCAGAAAATTCAGGAAAAAAAATTATTTCATTGCTACAAAAGGTGTGAATTCTGATAAAACTTTAGGCAAAAAAATATTACTCTCTTCTCAACTGCACTTGTGACTATTATGGGTAAAATGAGTTGATTAACATTTTGTTGGTTGTGTCTATGAAGAATGATAAAAATAATCAGAGAATTACTTATTCGGTAATTTAGAAAGAAAGAAAACAACTACTAACTCGGAGTAGAAGTTTCACTTGTTTAGTCATTAACTTATAAATTCTATTATCTTTTTTCTTTGGTGTGCATTAGTTTTTATATTTTTTTTTTACTTTTATAAGACGTTTGTAGGTATCGTCGCTGTAAACCCTCACGAGACTACAACTCATCCATTAGGGACACATAGGGGTTTAAAGGCTTGTTGCATACGCTAAAAACAACCGTGATCCATACGAAAGTTGCTTAGTTTAATTTTAATTATTTATTGTATTTTATTTTATTTTTTTGCTTGAGAACTAGTAAAATGTTAGGTTTGGGGGTGTGATGAGCGGAAAATATATCAATATTTACCGCCCCTTTACCTAATATTTTGTTTAGTTTCTAGGATTTGATGAATGTTTTGATGTGTTTTATAGATAAATTAAGTATTGGGATTTAATGGAATCAACTTGGGGCTAAAACGATGAAATTCAGAGAAAAAAAATGGCGAAAACGGAAATTTATTATACGTGCTACGAAGTGCAGTCCTAAATTCCAGTTTTATGCAAGTTTTATATTTTAGCCATAACTTTTTCATCCGATATCCGATTGAGCTGATTCAGGTGCCAGATTAAAGAAGACACAAAGATCTACAACTTTGAAGATTTAAATATTTTCGAATTCGGAACTTTGGAAGGTAGAAATTGATGAATAATCTATTATATTTTGTGTAATTACTATAGTCATTTTCAAAATATAAAATATAATTAATAAAATAAAAAGTAAAAATTGTCAAACTTCCACCAAACATGCTTGTATGTTTGGTGTCATGTTTGGTGTCATGTTTGATGTCATGTTTGGTGTCATGTTTGGTGGAATAATTGGTGGAGCAATTGGTGGAGAAATTGGCGGAAGACTTTAGATTTTCCTATAAATATCAATTTTAACTTTGTAAATTTTTCATGTTTTCTTTAGAGAAATTTCTCCATGAAAACCTAAAGGAAAGTGTCTTGTATATTATTTAAGTTTTCTTATATTTTCTTTTTATTTATTTAATAAAATTTTGTGTGTTTTCTTTTACAACATGAGCAAGTAATCTTATTCTGCTGGGGTGAAGAGGTAAGACTTTTAATATAATAAAAGATTAATCTCCCTCATTTTAATTAAAATTGGATTAATTAGTTACCGCCTATATGGCCGGTCTAGGTGACAACCTTATTTACTGCCTATATGGTCGGTTTTTCATTTCAGACGTAGTTTCCAACTATATGGTCGCTTTAGGTAATAACCTTGTTCCCAGCCTATATGGTCGGTTGGATTTAATTGAGATAAATGAAATTGCCGCCTTTATGGTCTGGTTAATTAATCAGTAAACATTGAGAATAAGAAAGATTTCTAATTTTGAAATATTAAAAGTGTATCCTCTAACCCCCAGCATTTTCTTTTATTGTACTTTTACATTTTTAATTTCCAACATTTACTTTATTTAATTTCCAGAATTTACTTTATGTCTTTTATTTTTATTGAAGCTTTTATTATCCTTAGATATGTGTCGTAACTAAGTCCGTTATCTGGGGTTGTGATGAATTCCAATATCATCGGGTTATAAGAGGTTATTTTATAGTTTGGGTAATATAAAGATTTACTTATTAAGTCTTAAGCTTAATGCGTCTTGTTAACTGGCCACTAATAAGATTGATTTGGTAAACTTAAAATAAACTTGACAAATGAATTTTAGGTTTCAGCCTTAGACTTGATAGCCCACGATCTTCATTGAGGATAAATAACCCTTTAATAGATTTCCTTACAAGATAGACATATACCTGTCGGGCGGGGGTAACTATAATTGAAACTTAATCTTAATGAATCCAGGTAATTTTGTTAACATAGATATATGGTTTAATTGGATTACACTGGGTATTTGCATCTGACCATCGACAGAGGCTTTTGTATAATTTTGTGTTCCAGGTCAGTAAATCGATTTATTATACAAACGTAAAATAATCACTTCATCTTTAATTAGATATGAGAGGTAATCACAACACTGGATAGTTTTTATAAATTCGAATTTTCTTTAATCTACTTTCACGTCTTTTTATTTACTTGTTTTAAATTTTAAAAGTCACCATTCCAATCAAACAATCAATCTACTAGATACTAGTAATCATTTGGCCTCATATAATTAATAGATTGGGTATTAAGTCATCGTGGGATCGATACTTTTTATACTACTTGAATGATACGTGCGCTTGCGTTATACGCGTGTGATTATGCCTGTCATGTCTGCATAAATATTTGAAGAATTATGGGGGATTGTTGTAAATTCTTCAAATTTTCAAATATGATATTTGGATGGAGGAGGTACATGTCCTTTGGATGGTACCCCATTAGGACATGTCCTCCATTTGTGTGTAAATGATCCTATGCTCCAAGGGGTGCATATGAGGGGTACAACCCTTTGGAGGGTTGCACCCCAACCCAAAGGTGCCCTTGAGACATCCTTGCTTATAAAAGGAAGCACTCTTTTTTCTTAATACACACAGAAAGAAATCCAGAATTACATCCATAGTTTTTTATTTTGAGTCTGAGAGAGTGCCACCATATTCCTAGTTCGAGATCTTGTTAAGATGTACCTCTTGAACAAGAGGTATCCGGGTTATCCTGGGAGAACATTAGCCATAAAATCCGTAGAGCACCGAGACGAGGCTGATAAGTTCTTAAGGACAGAGAATCATCTCAATCCGGACTATTGAATTTGTCGTTTTCCAGGTTTTCTTTCATCGTAACAGTTTTTCAAGTTCTTGATCTTCTAGGGTTTGCAAGTTAGACCTACTTTAGAATTCTGTGATTTGATTGTTAAAAGCATGTTGTATTGATGTTTAATGACACTATTTAGGCAACATAATTCAAGAGTGTTCTAAATTTCCTTGGAAGACATAGTTACACCATTATAAGACCGTTTTATTTCAGCATGGATTGATACATGTATGCACCAGAGCAATTCAAGTCAAAGGTATAGTTACTTTATGGCTTTATTATTTCAATTTTGATTATTATTGTGCTATTTTTGAAAAAATACAATGTATTTTTTTTAATTACAAGGCAAAGTCTGCACATTCGAGGCTAAAGTTATATTTAGGAGATACAATTTCATCTCTACAAACATCATTTGAAAAAATATACAAGATGTTGAGAATTCAGTTTGGGGATATTCATAAGTCATTTCAGAAATATCTGAACGTTCCACGCCATACACATTTACATGAAGAAATTTTTAATCAAATATGGTGTCAGATTTCATTAGATGCAATGAAGTTAATTTATGCTCAGCTGAAATTTATCGAGGGATTATCTCATAAACTAGCTAGCATGTGCAATGGATTGTCATGCAAGCATCATATTGCATACTACCTTCACCTTTGCATGCCGATTTTGATACAAAGTATTGCCACACATTGGAGGAGGTTATCTATGGACATATATTGGTTCAATTACAATGGAACACGGCCTAACAGAACTTCAATCATTGTTAAGATATTATATGGGATGGATCCATGTATGCGAGAGCATATGATAGACATGTTTCTCGATATGGCGGTCCCATCTTAAAGTAGAGTTCGAGTCTTTTCGTGCAATACAGAATATAGAGGTTGACCTACAGGCAGATATGAGAAAAGAAGATGTCGAATACCTTATTATGGAGATGTTTCCACTTCAGGATCTAGGGTCACTCAACCGACTGTAACAACTCGAGGGAGAGGGAGTCGTGGGAGGGGGTCGATGGTTCGCAATACTCAATCAACCCATGATCACTCTCCAGTTCCACCGATCTGTGATACATATATTAAGAAATTACATGTGATATATCAACGTTATATTTTCCACAATGTTGATGTTCAAGCTGACGATCATTATGGATTCAGAGAAATAGCCGTACTAATCAGGTATGACGAAGAAGGTCAAGTACGATACGACTTTATTGAAGAGATTCAACAAAATAAGGATTTATATAATTGACAATTATCCATCAAAAGACTAGGCATGCAATCTATTATACTTACTGTATTTATTCCGTTTGCCGGTACCAGAGGTACATTGGATAGACTCGTTGAGTTTAGGAATTATCATTGTGTCAAGGTACAATCTTGTATTGTATACATTTGGTGAGAATGTTTGGAGTTGTTATATTCAATTGCCATTAAAATCCCCTATAATTCCATACCAAAAAAGGCAAGAAATAGTTATTGCTCATGTTGGCAGATACTTTGTACAAGCTTCCCTCATAATCATGTACCACCAATCCCAACGTGGTGGTGAGAACATTCATCGTATGAAGCTAAAGGATGGGCCATTCGTTAAAGGATACATAATCAATTATGGTACGAAGTATCGGGTATATCACTAATTGCGTTAAGAGGAGACTTTGGAGGCAATATATATTGGAATTTATGTTTTTATATTTATAAATATAACTTTTTATATATTATTTGTACTATTCTTTTAAAATATATTTTTCTAACATAAAAGAGAACATTTCTATTATAAATAAGTAGTGTTAAATAAATTAAAAAATAATTACAAAAATTAAATGAATAAATGAACACAAAATAATAGAAATTTTGTTATATTTATTTAAAAAAATAAAAAAATAGATATATAAAGAGCAAAAAAAAATATAAATTTAACAAAAATAAAAAAAAAATTAATTAATAAAAATAAATATATTTAATTAATAAAATAAAATAAAATAAAATAATTCATTAATAAAAATAAATATTTATATATGATGGATTTTGGGAAGAGGCACAAATTTGTCATTTTCAGGAGACCAGGGGGAAGCACCCCTCAATTCTAATTGTCAATTATTATTGTGTTGAAAAATCGAGTCCATTAAGTTGAAGTATGAGTCAAATATTGGAATTTCAAATATTTCATAATTATTATTAAAAATTTCAAATTTAATGATTTCAATCTTAATATATCCCACACATCCTTTATAGGAGTACTGTAGATGTGTCCTTAAAATCAACAAAATCTTATCGTAATTCTATATTGCAAACTATCTAACATATTTACACAAAAATCAAATTATGGGTTTCTTAAGTTGTCGGACTAGTATAATATTCCCTTAGAATACAAAAAATAAAATAAATCGGAGCTATTTCAATTTAAATTTTGACTTAAACTTCTAATACAAAAAGTTAAGCCATTTAACTTTCTTAATCCAATTGTAGATATTAAAACCAAAATATCATTGAATAATATCAATTCATCGAAAGGTGTAGTGAGAATATAAATTTAGTGAGATAAAATTTGATTTTAAAAGAAATGTTAAATATTTTTTATTTTAATCGGAAAAAATAAAATTTTCTTTTAACAAATCAAAATTTTCATTTATTTTTATGATAGATTTTAATAAATTTTCTAATCATTCTGATCTCGTAATGGTTCCGCCAGTCAATTTATTTATTATTTGATTGTAGAAAATTAACGGTTCAAAATTTGATTTAAATTTTTAAGTGAAAAATGTAAGATGAAATATCACAATCCTTTAAATAATTTCACAACGTATTTGACACGTAACATCACCATCACAATCACCACCAGTGGATGATTTCATCTTCACCTAATCTAATTTTGTTATCACTCATGGAAAGAAACTTCTATGAAGGTCTCAGAATAGTAAGAGTGGATCATTACTCCTCTATATATATCCCATACTTGTGGCATAGCAAAACAAGAAACAAACTAGAAGCAAAAGAAAATAACGAAAATAATATAAAACAGCTATAGCTAGAAAGAAGATGTCGACACCAGAAACAATGGGGAGTTCTCTCGAGGTTCCATACGTACAAGAGCTAGCAAAACAGCCACTCTCTGCAATTCCACCACGATATCTTCGCCCTGATCAAGATCCTCAGTTCGAATGCAACCTCAATCTGTCACTAGAAATTCCCATCATCGACATGAACAAGTTGCTCTCTGGAGATCACTCAGAGCTGGAGAATTTTCACAATGCATGCAAAGATTGGGGTTTCTTCCAGGTACTTGAATTGGCGTCTATACGAGTCTGAGTCTCTCTGTTATTTTCTTTTTAAATTTTTTATTATTAATTACTGTTTTGTACTTGGGCAGTTGATAAATCATGGAGTGAGCAGTTCATTGGTAGAGAAAGTGAAGCATGAGATTCCAGAGTTCTTTAACCTTCCAATGGAAGAGAAGAGGAAGTATTGGCAACATCCTGGAGATGTCGAAGGATACGGACAAGCCTTTGTTGTGTCTGAAGAGACCAAGCTTGAATGGTCAGACATGTTTTTTATGTTCACCCTCCCCACGTATCTGAGGAAACCTCATCTGCTTCCCCAGCTTCCTCCCTCATTCAGGTTTTCTATCCATCTGCCTACGTGTTTTTATCAAGCATATTTTATATGTTCATCGGAGACCTTTAAATGCTTTGGTCGAAAGACATAAGTTGACATGTTTGTGTCAACTATTTTAATATGCATATTCAGATGCTTGCATCAAATAGTGTGTGATTTTATCTTTTTTTTTTTCATGTAGAGATACCCTGGAAGCTTATTCTGCAGAAATGAGAACTCTTGCCCTAAAAATCCTTGACCAAATGGCAAAAACTTTAAGAATGGATCCTAATGATATGAAAGTGTTGTTTGAGGATGGGCTACAGGCAATACGGATGAACTATTGTCCTCCATGTCCCCAACCAGAGCTTGTTAGTGGCCTCAGTACTCATTCTGATGCTGCTGGACTCTCTATTGTCTTGCAAGTCAATGAAGTAGATGGCCTTCAAGTGAAGAAAGACGGGATGTGGGTCCCTATTAAGCCACTTCCTAATGCTTTTGTAGTCAATATCGGCGACGTTTTAGAGGTAATGCTTATGACTTTTTAAAGCCTAATTAATTTTCCTTTCAACCTCCTCTTATTCTTCTCCTTTATAACCATATATAGCCTCAAATAATGATATCATGTTGTTCTATGTTATATATGATTTTATAGATTGTAACCAATGGAAATTATCCAAGTATTGAACATCGAGGAACAGTGAACACAGAGAAAGAAAGACTCTCTATTGCCGCATTCTACACGCCTAAAATGGAAGGTGATTTTGGGCCAGCACCGAGCCTTATTACACCAGAAACTCCGGCACTGTTTAGGAGAATTGGTGTTGCAGATTACTTGAAGGGATATTTTGCACGTGAACTGCGTGGAAAAACATATGTCGATGACCTGAGAATCTAAAACGAGGATATCAAGAGCTTTTGATAGCTTCCAAGTTCCATATGAAGACCTAGAAATCTTGAAGTCAACTAGGAATTTAATAAGCAAAGCTGAAAAGCTTGCAATTCAATCGCCAGGGGTTTTTTTTTTTTTTTCACTGTTATATTTTAATTTCTTGCGAATTTTCTAAGTGGTGGCCTAATAATACCCCAATAAAAAAGTCCTTCTATTATCCTAATAAAAAAATTCCCATGACTAAAAACATTACAAGCATATAAATTGCAATGCTATAATAAAGAGAGAAATTAATACCAACACATTTGTCAAACTGGTAACTAAACTTAAAAATAAAAGCACAGTACCTCCAACTGGTATCGATTATTGTAACCAGACATAATACATATACTTTGTACAAAATCTTATCATAATTTTTTACAATCTTTTACTAGAATTTCTCGTTATTAAGAGACCATTCCAAAAAATCAGACTTTCTGCGAGCATATCATCAAAAAAGAATAATCAAATTTACGAAGAGATGAAGACTAGCTTAGCTGCAAATGAATGTATCTTATAAACATCGGAGAAAACTTATATCCAATAGTACATTCTTCACCCCTTATTGTCTTATAATAAGCCATATTAAATGCAAAGCACAATTAGTTTGATTATCAAAATAATGTACAATAGAACGAAACAAACAATCAATTACAAAATTGAAGAAAAGAAGAAAAGGGTTATACATTAATGGTCACCAGCAACTGTTATCTCTAGTTTTATTTATGCTATACAAGGATGCGGAGGAACATCTCATAAAAATGAAGATTTGAAATTGAAAACTCACCTTAGGCATCTAAAAGGAGAATAATCAAGATGAAGACTAGCTTTAACTGAAAGAGTTTCAACTAAGGTATCGACTGAGTTCAATTGAAAAGCTTCATTAACGATATGTCGTTGCTAGAGATTGAATTGAATAATTTTTGTTCAATTTGAATTATAAATACAATGTAATGGCCTTTATATAAGCAATACAAGAATATAAAATATGAAAGAAATAATATAAATATGTACAATAATAAGGAGAATCAAAATTTCCATTGGAAATCAATATAAACATTACATATGTTCAAATAGAAAATGTTTATGGGGAACATATGGTTTATAACATTTTTGGAGGGGTTTGAGGAAGTTATTAAAGTTAAAAATACATGTGATTAAATAGTAATCAATGATTTCAAATACATTTGATTGATCAATCCTTCCAAGTGCATGTGATTGTATAGGAAGCCATGCTTGTGAGTGAATAGGAAGCCATACATATGATGACATAGGAACTTGACTTCCCCTGATATAAATATGAGCATTTGCTCATTGAGATAAATAATCAATTAAGTTTGATTAAGGACATCTTTACAATAAGTAAGATATGCAATTGTGTTGTAAATACTTCAATTTATTTTAATGTATTTGTGAATAGATCTTGGACTAGTAATACATGTATGGTTAGATCCCAAGTGGGTCATTCATGGATTTGTTCCATGCAAATATTAGGGATTATGTTTCTAACATTAGTATCAGAGCTTTAATACGTGTATTCCAGTTAGACTGCATAAAAATGCATGTTCATGCATGAAAAATAAATAAATGGCTTTATGTTTTCATTTTTACAAAAATGCATGTCTTCTAATTTTGGCTCTTAATACCTCTATGTAAAAAGGGATCGGTAACATGTTCTAAATTGTGTTTAAAATTAGGACATTTAATCTTTAATTTGGTATATCACTTACTTAATTTGAATTAAAAAAGTGAAAGATATGGACCTTAGAAATTGGCTAGACAAACCTGTTTTTTCCTAGAAAAATACTCCCATAAGACAAAAAAGACATGTTATCCACGTTTTAGAAAATCGAACGACATGTCGTCTGTTCTGTCACAAAAAATTACAACATGTCGAACTATAAGTGCTAAAGTACGACATGTTGGTTGCATCTGGTAAAAACAACATGTCGGTCTCATCCATGACATGTCTTACATATACACAACTATAAGACGACATGTCGTCTGCATTGTGTGACATGCACGCATGGGCGTACATGGCCGACTCGTGGACTCATGTGCCGACACGTGTGATATGTGGCAACGCATGGCAATGCGTGTTTGTCATGTCTGCATCAATTTTCTTTAGTAATTCTGATTCTTCATGATTGAATGTCTAATCATTTTTGCATAGTGTTCTCACTATTATAATCGGCAATGATAAATTTATTTTATCACATAAATTTTGTGTTTATGTACTTTAATGAATATCTTTGTGATATTTATTTTTATTGCCAATGAAACTTTGTGTTTGTATTTTACTAATTTTTTCTTATATTTGTTACAGAAAAATCATGTCAATTGTTCAAAGAACTGTAAGAATAATTATGACATCCGTGCACAGTGAAGATTAAAAGACATGTTGTTAGAAATGGATAGATATCAGATGAGCGAAAATGATGATATGATTTCATATATCATCATATTCAATAACATGTTATAAGAGTCGATCTGGGAAGGTAATTGGATAGGACAGCCAAATAGAATCAGAATGCTATGAAACACTCTCCCTATGATATGGCAAATACGACTTACTAATATTTGGAAATCAGTATGTAACATCCCGGGTTAATTTTAGAATATTAGCATAAATTTTATTTTCGTAAGAGAGATCATATTCGAATGCGAGGAGTATTTTTCAGTAAAATGGGACCATCTTCATGAATTGATGATAATTTTATATTGGATTAAATTTGGGGGTAAAATTGAAAATAATTACATTAATTTAAAAAAATAAAGAAAAAAATCTAAAATGTTTCTACAATTTACACATATATATTCTATAAACAAGTTCTAGAGTGAAACACACACAAAAGTCTTATATATGTATGTATGTGTGTGCGTGTGTGTATATATATATATATATATCCCACACACGTGTGTTTTAGATATAACCCACACACGTGTGTTTTAGATATAACCCACACAATTTGTAAACACACACGGTATACACACACACACGAGAGAGACACCCACACCTGACTAATTTCACAATAGCAATACTTTTTCGCGCCAAATTCAGACATTTAGCGTCGACCATTCATCGTCGCTAAAGGTTTATGACGTTTCCACCGACAATCCTTGATTATTCAGCGTCGACAAAATAATTTCGACGCTAAATGTCTAGTCTTTAGCGTCGACCATTCATCATCGCTAAAGGTTTATGACGTTTCCACCGACAATCCTTGATTAGTCAGCGTCGAAATTATTTTTTCGACGCTAAATGTCTGGTCTTTAGCGTCGAATATGAAAATTCGACGCTAAATATACATTAAAATGGCAGAATGCCACCCACCCTTCTCCCCCTCTGTTTTTGCTCTCATTCTCTTCATTTTCATTTTCATTCTCTGAAAATTTCAGAATTTCTCCTCCACAGCCTCACAACTCTCCTACAAATCTTCAATAAATTTGTAATCAATTTCCGTTAAGGTAAATATTCTTTCATATTTCTTTATTATTTTCAATATTTATGATTATATATGTTGTTTATATGCTGTTTGTTAGTGATTTATGATTCATATATGTTCAGTGAGTATATTAATTATCAAAATAGATTTTTTTCTGTAAACTATTTAATTAATTTGTCAACCAAATATATATATATATATATAATATATATATCTATATATGCTTAAATAAAGTATTAATGAATTAGTAATGTTGATTACTGTAATATGATATCTAGGTATTCTGCTGAAATGGATAGAAATTGGATGAGCTCTCTGGATAGATTGAGTGTTGAATATCGTAATGGAGTGTATGAGTTTATGGAAGTCGCAAAGCAACACATTGATGCTGAAGGTCGTGTTCGTTGTCCATGTGTAAATTGTTTGAATAGGAAAAGGAAGCGGTTAGATGAAGTTCATAATCATTTATACATGCCAGGAATATCACCAACTTATCGTACGTGGATTTATCACGGTGAGCAGTATAATTCTCAGTCACGGTTTTTTGAATCCGGCGAAGGGAGCAGTAGTTACAATCAACCTGCAAACGATGAGATCACCGATATTTTGCATGACTTACAAGGTCCACAACTTGGTCATAGTGTTAGTGGTGACATGCCAGTGTTAAGTGGAAATGATCAAAATTATTTAGTGAACTACTTGATGAGGCAAAAAAAATTCCATTTGAAGGTGCTGGAATGTCGATCTTGAATTTCGTTGTGAAATTATTACACATTAAAGTGATCAACAGAATGACCAACAAAAGTATCGATATGATGTTAGAGTTACTGGCCCAAATGTTACCGGTTGGAAGCGAATTGCCTAAGTCGTACTACGAGGCAAAGAAAATGTTGCGTGATTGGGAATGGGGTATGAATCCATTCATGCGTGTAAGTTTGATTGTGTATTATTTCGTGCCGAGTATGAATCACTTGAACATTGTCCGATATGTGGTGAAAGTCGGTACAAAGTCCGTGGTATGGGGAAGAAAGTGGCTCAAAAGATATTGCGATATTTCCCTTTAACGCCCAGGCTGCAGAAATTGTTCATGTCACGACACACAGCGACTGATATGATGTGGCATCATGAAAAGAGGATCGGTGCGGAGGGCATACTTAGACATCCTGCGGATGGAACCGAATGGAAGGAATTTGATGACATGTACCCCCGTTTCGCTGAGGACCCCGTAATGTCAGGTTAGGTCTTGCCTCTGATGGTTTTAACCCATTTGGGAATATGTACAACTCTTATAGCATATGGCCCGTTATTGTCATTCCATATAACTTACCTCCATGGAAATGTATGAAGGATCCGTTCATGTTTATGTCATTGCTTATCTCTGGTCCACGTTCACCTGGTAAAGATATAAATATTTACTTGAGACCATTGATCGAGGAGTTACAAACATTATGGACTGTGGGTGTGCATACCTATGATGCAGCTTCAGAGCAGTATTTTCAGATGCATGCAGCATTATTATGGACCATTAATGATTTTCCAGCTTATGGTTCATTATCTGGATGGAGCACTAAGGGATACATGGCATGTCCAGTTTGTGCGGGTCAAACACCTTCGCAACGATTACGGAATAAAAACGGATACACAGGGCACAGGAGATTTCTTGAGTTGAGTCATCCTTGGCGGAGGAGTCAATTATTTAACGGTCAACATGAACCTCAGAGTATGCCTAGTCCATTGTCTGGATTCGACATACTTTGCCAACATCAACATCTCAGAGACAGCACACCAGGTAAACATCCTAATAATAGAGATAAAAATCGAAAATGCTTACCTGAAGAGTTGAATTGGACAGGAAAGAGTATTTTCTTTGAGTTAGAATATTGGAGGACTCTCAGTTTGCGACATAATTTGGATGTAATGCATATAGAAAAAAACATTTGTGAGAGTTTAGTGGGTACACTATTCAATATTCCGGGTAAGACAAAAGACACTGTAAATGCTAGATTGGACCTACAAGATCTTAGAATTCGCACTGAATTACATTTACAAGTCACCTCTCGAGGTCTTATTAAGCCTCCTGCTAGTTATGTGCTCAATCAATCGGAGAGAAAATCATTCTGTGATTGGCTGAAAATGGTTAAATTCCCTGATAATTATGCATCGAATATTGGGCGTTGGGTCAGAGATGATACAATAACGGGATTAAAGAGTCACGATTGTCATGTGCTTCTCGAGATTCTCCTTCCTGTTGGCATTCGACCTTATCTCCCCCCGAATGTATGCGACGTCGTACTTGATCTATGTGGCTTCTTTATACATATACTTTGTACAAAATCTTATCATAATTTTTTACAATCTTTTACTAGAATTTCTCGTTATTAAGAGACCATTCCAAAAAATCAGACTTTCTGCGAGCATATCATCAAAAAGAATAATCAAATTTACGAAGAGATGAAGACTAGCTTAGCTGCAAATGAATGTATCTTATAAACATCGGAGAAAACTTATATCCAATAGTACATTCTTCACCCCTTATTGTCTTATAATAAGCCATATTAAATGCAAAGCACAATTAGTTTGATTATCAAAATAATGTACAATAGAACGAAACAAACAATCAATTACAAAATTGAAGAAAAGAAGAAAAGGGTTATACATTAATGGTCACCAGCAACTGTTATCTCTAGTTTTATTTATGCTATACAAGGATGCGGAGGAACATCTCATAAAAATGAAGATTTGAAATTGAAAACTCACCTTAGGCATCTAAAAGGAGAATAATCAAGATGAAGACTAGCTTTAACTGAAAGAGTTTCAACTAAGGTATCGACTGAGTTCAATTGAAAAGCTTCATTAACGATATGTCGTTGCTAGAGATTGAATTGAATATTTTTGTTCAATTTGAATTATAAATACAATGTAATGGCCTTTATATAAGCAATACAAGAATATAAAATATGAAAGAAATAATATAAATATGTACAATAATAAGGAGAATCAAAATTTCCATTGGAAATCAATATAAACATTACATATGTTCAAATAGAAAATGTTTATGGGGAACATATGGTTTATAACATTTTTGGAGGGGTTTGAGGAAGTTATTAAAGTTAAAAATACATGTGATTAAATAGTAATCAATGATTTCAAATACATTTGATTGATCAATCCTTCCAAGTGCATGTGATTGTATAGGAAGCCATGCTTGTGAGTGAATAGGAAGCCATACATATGATGACATAGGAACTTGACTTCCCCTGATATAAATATGAGCATTTGCTCATTGAGATAAATAATCAATTAAGTTTGATTAAGGACATCTTTACAATAAGTAAGATATGCAATTGTGTTGTAAATACTTTAATTTATTTTAATGTATTTGTGAATAGATCTTGGACTAGTAATACATGTATGGTTAGATCCCAAGTGGGTCATTCATGGATTTGTTCCATGCAAATATTAGAGATTATGTTTCTAACATTAGTATCAGAGCTTTAATACGTGTATTCTAGTTAGACTGCACAAAAATGCATGTCCATGTATGAAAAATAAATAAATTGCTTTATGTTTTCATTTTTATAAAAATGACTGTCTTCCAACTTTGGCTCTTAATATCTCTATATAAAAAAGGATCGGTAACATGTTCTAAATTGTGTTGAAAATTAGGACATTTAATCTTTAATTTGGTATATCACTTACTTAATTTTAATTAAAAAAGAGAAAGTTATGGACCTTTGAAATTGGCTAGACAAACCTGTTTTTACCTAGAAAAATACTCCCATAAGACAAAAAAGACATGTTATCCACGTTTTAGAAAATCGAATGACATGTCGTCTGTTCTGTCGTAAAAAATTACAACATGTCGAACTGTAAGTGCTAAAGTACGACATGTTGGTTGCATTTGGTAAAAACAACATGTCGGTCTCATCCATGACATGTCTTACATGTACACAACTACAAGATGACATGTCGTCTGCATTGTGTGACATGCACGCATGGGCGTACATGGCCGACTCGTGGACTCACGTGCCAACACGTGTGATATGTGGCAATGCATGACAATGCGTGTTTGTCATGTCTGCATCAATTTTCTCTAGTAATTCTGATTCTTCATGATTGAATGTCTAATCATTTTTGCATAATGTTCTCACTATTATAATCGACAATGATAAATTTATTTTATCACATAAATTTTGTGTTTATGTACTTTAATGAATATCTTTGTGATATTTATTTTTATTGCCAATGAAACTTTGTGTTTTTATTTTACTATTTTTTTCTTATATTTGTTACAAAAAAATCATGTCGATTGTTCAAAGAACTGTAAGAATAGTTATGACATCCGTACACAGTGAAGATTAAAAGACATGTTGTTAGAAATGGATAGATATCAGATGAGCGAAAATGATGATATGATTTCATATATCATCACATTCAATAACATGTTATAAGAGTCGATCTGGGAAGGTAATTGGATAAGACAGCCAAATAGAATCAAAATGCTATGAAACACTCTCCTTGTGATATGGCAAATACGACTTACTAATATTTGGGAATCAGTATGTAACATCCCGGGTTATTTTTAGAATATTGGCATAAATTTTATTTCCTACGAGAGATCATATTTGAATGCGAGGAGTATTTTTTAGTAAAATGGGACCATCTTCATGAATTGATGATAGTTTTATATTGGATTAAATTTGGGGGTAAAATTGAAAATTATTACATTAATTAAAAAAATAAAGAAAAAAACCTAAAATGTTTCTACAATTTACACATATATATTATAGAAACAAGTTCTAGAAAGAAACACACACAAGTCTTATATATGTATATATGTATATATATATATATATATATATAAACCCACACAATATACATACACACACGAGAGACATACACACACCTGATACACCCAGTTCACACATATAGGAGCCGAAAGGAAGAAACAAGAAACAGGCCAAGAGAAAGGAAAGGAATAAGCCGAAACAGAAAAAATGACTGAGAAGAAAAAGAGAGCAGGGAAACCGAGAAGAGAGAAGAGAGAAATAGAGAGAGCCACGAAGATTGCCAAGCGTAAAGGGTTTTTTTTTTTTTTTTTTTTTTTTTAAATTATCTTAAGCAACTTCCCAATCTAGTAAGTCTTTATTTCTATTTCCTTTGAATTTTTGAAACCTCTTGATATGCATGCCTTTTCCCCAATTTGAAACTTGTGAAACCCTAAGTTTAGATTTAATTTAATTTGCATGCTTAAGCTAAGTGGAGTGTTATTTATGCATATGGTGACAATTTGACATGGAATTTAGTATCAAATTGAATGAATTTCCAAATCTTGAAATTGGGTAGTGATGTCCGAATAGTATGGGTGACCGGGGGGGGGGGGGGGGGGCTTGATTTTGGGTGTTTTAGAAACATTACTTAATAAGTAAATAGGCATGATTTGAGATTAAATGCATGGTAGAAATCTTGATTGGTTTAAATAGAACATTTGAGAGAGATAATGAATAAAAATTTTAAAACTTGGGGCTTTTCTCAAATTTCTATTCAATGAGTTAATTGAGGTAATTATAATCATGTTAAGTTGACTATAAATGTGTAATGAAGCTTATTTGCTTATTTAGCTTCATGAGAATTTCATCCGTGAAGGAGCTTTATAAATATGTTCATCCATTGAGTTTCTCCGTAAGTTTTAGCACAATGTTTAAGTTCTAGATTGTCATTGACATTATTAAGTTCTATTAAAGAGGTTATGGGATCATATAGTATTCATGCACATTATTTATATTGGAGTATATTTGTTGGAAATTCTAACAATATTTTGATAATATCATGCTATAGTTTCCTTGAGGAGGGATTACTTGGCACAGTTGTACCACGTCGCTTTTTAATGCTTATTGTTAAGGCTGTGTGTGAGAACCCTTTCATACATATGTTTCATGTTATTTATTTTGTGATGAGCTTTGTTAATGATGTATATATGTTTATGGCTAAAATAATATTATGGTTATGTTGAAGAGTATAGAATTGTTGTTGGATTGTTTTACAAGCTGTTGATATTACTAGTTATGAAGGTAAACTAAGTTTTGATAATGCAAACATGTATGAAGCATATATGGTAATATTGTGTTGATAAGAATAAACTCTGGATGTATGTTATTACAGTAATAAAATCCTAAACTGATAATAATCGATAATTTTCAGATTTGTATAAGCGATTTAGACTTGTAAGGAAATGAATTGAATAACATATGAAAAGATATAATACATTAGAACATGTTTTGTGTGTGGTATGTTCGACAAGGATAGAATTGAGAGTTGGCTGTATTTTGTGTAATAAAAATTGAGAGTTGGCTGTATTTTCTGTAATAAGAAGTGAAGGATTAAGTTTAACCAAACTAGCAAAGAGTAAGTAGGAAAGCATTGGGTATCAGAATAGCACAGCGAAAACATGATAAGATTTGTCTTAGTGGATAAGGTTATGGATGTTGAATGCGTACAGGAAACAAGATTTAAAGTTTATGTAAGAATAGTTAGAAAGACTAGTAGCTAGTGATATAGAAGTAAAATGGATAATAGTTATATAGTTAAATCAGACTATGTAAATATTTGCATGATCACATAGACAGTTTAAGATAATACAGAAATAGGATTCTGACCTTGTATGTGTATGATGCTCTAGGAATGAGCATAGTTACTTACTGAGTCTTATGACTCACATCCCAACAATGTTTACGTTTTGCAGGTTGGTGACCTGATTGGTCACAGACACCAGAGCTCGAGAAGCCAGATAGCAGCGTTACAGTCAGCCAGTCACCAGATCTTGGGCATATAGGAGTCAAGTCATGTATAAATGTAGTTGGTTGTAAAAGTTTTTATTTATACGCATTTTCGGGCATGAAGCCCAGTTGTATTATGTCTTGTTTATTTTTGTTTTAGATTATGTTGGGCCCTATAGGTTGTATAGAGGTGCTGGACTTTGTTCTATGGTGCATCACTTTTAGTTGAGGACATGCCGAATTTTCGTCAGAGTCAGAGGCTTATGGAGTGAGAATCAGCCTGTCTCCTGCCGGTAGCATCCTAGCTTAGGTGGGATGTTACAAAGATGGTTTCAAAGCAGAGGTAATAGAGTGTCGGTGATTGCAGCTGCTGATTATTCGACTATCTCAGTAAGTATGTGTTTTGTTTTGACCACATCGGTCTTTGCTTGTTGTTTGGTTTCAGTATGCCCAGAGCAGGATTCCAGGACGAATCCTATATAAAGGGGGGGTGAATGTAACATCCTGGATTATTTTAAAATATTAGCGTAAATTTTATTTCGCATGAGAGATCATAATCGAATGCGAGAAGTATTTTTCAGTAAAATGAGACCATCTTCATGAATTGATTATAATTTTATATTGGATTAAATTTGGGGGTAAAATTGAAAATGATTACATTAATTAAAAAAAAATAAAGAAAAGAACCTAAAATGTTTCTACAATTTACACCTATATTCTAGAAACAAGTTCTAGGAAAAAACACACACACAAGTCTTATATATGTATATATATATAACCCACACACATGTGTTTTATATATAACCTCACACATTTTGTAAACACACAGAATATACACACACACGAGAGACACAGACACACACACCTGATACACCCAATTCACACATACAGGAGTCGAAAGGAAGAAATAAGAAACAGGCTGAGAGAGAGGAAAGGAATAAACCGAAAGAGAGAAATTGGCTGACAAGAAAAAGAGAGCAGGGAAATCGAAAAGAGAGAAGAAAGAAATAGAGAGAGCCATGAAGATTGCCAAGCCTAGAGGGTTTTTTTTGGATTATCTTAAGCAACTTCCCGATCTAACAAGTCTTTATTTCTATTTCCTTTGAATTTTTGAAACCTCTTGATAAACCTTTTCCCCAATTTGAAACTTGTGAAACCCTAGGTTTAAATTTGATTTAATTTGCATGCTTAAACTAAGTGGAGTGTTATTTGTGCTTGACAGTTTGACAAGCAATTTATTATCAAATTGAATGAATTTCCAAATCTTGAAATTGGGTAGTGATGTCCGAATAGTATGGGTGACGGGGGGGGAGGCTCGATTTTGGGTGTTTTAGAAACATTACATAATAAGTAAATAGGCATGATTTGAGATTAATTGCATGGTAGAAATCTTGATTAGTTTAAATATAACATTTGAGAGAGATAATGAATAGAAATTTTAAAATTTGGGGCTTTTCTCAAATTTCTATTCAATGAGTTAATTGAGGTAATTATAATCATGTTAAGTTGACTGTAAATGTGTAATGAAACTTATTTGCATATTTAGCTTCAGGAGAATTTCATCCGTAAAGGGGATTGATGAATATGTTCAACCATTGAGTTTCTCCGTAAGTTTTAACACCATGTTTAAGTTCTAGAACATCACTGACATTATTAAGTTCTATTAGAGCGGTTATGTGATCCTATAGTATTCATGCGCATTATTTATGTTGGAATATATTTGTTTGAAATTCTAACAAAATTTTGATAATTTCGTGCTATAGTTTCCTTGAGGGGCGATTACTTGGCATAGTTGTACCATGTCACTTTTTAATGCTTGTTGCTAAGGCTGTGTGTGAGAACCCTTTCATACATACGTTTCATGTAATTTGTTTTGTGATGAGCTTTGTTAATGATGTTGGAAAAATGCTTATGAGTAAGCATTTTGAGGCTCAATTTTAAGCATGATCCACTTCGTGTTAGTGGTTCTTATTGAATGATTCGGATACTCCTCCGTGAGTACTTCGAAATGGTATATTCATATGCTTAAAATGGTGCTTGGGTGAATGAGAAATTGTTGCTCAAAGTTCACTTATTGGTGTTGGAAAATTTTGAATTTCCATAACAGCTAATTTAATTAGCTTGGTGGTTACAAAAGTTTAATTTCCATAACAGCTAATTTAATTAGCTTGGTGGTTACAAAAGTTTAATTTCCATAATAGCTAATTTAATTAGCTTGGTGGTTACAACAATGTGTAAAATCTCCATTTATGAGATTTAATTGGCTAGTTAATTTCTATTAATTGAGATGTGTTTTCTTTTTCTATATAAACAACATCAGTTCTGGTTTTCTAGATATCGAATAGAAAAATATCATTTTCTTTGTTTTGTTAAAAGGAGAGTTCAAATACTTTGTGGTTCGTTGGATACGAGTTTGGTGGTGCCCATACTCGTTAGGTTTTCCGTTGTATCCTGGGAAACAATCGTCTCACGTTCTACTGCACTTACGGTAGGTGACGAATTTGTTTTAAGGATATTGTTGTAATCAACAAGCCTCGGGAAAGTGAAGAAGGATCATCAATTTCAGGGTCTAACTTACAGCATCTACCTCTACTGATCAGCCTCTACCTCAGCACTTCAGCCTCAGCCTCTGCTGCTCTGCCTCTGCCTCCGCAGCCTCTGACTTCGCTCTCAGGGCCTGCCTCCGCTCATCAGCCTCTGCTCTGCTCGTCAGCCTCTGCCTCTGTTGTGAGCGTCTGCCTCTGCACGTCAGCCTCTGCCTCTGCTGTGAGCGTCTGCCTCTGCACGTCAGCCTCTGCCTCTGCTGTGAGCGTCTGCCTCTGCTCACCAGCCTCTGCCTCTACTTCATCAGCCTCCGCTCATCAGCGCCTGCCTCCGCTCTCAGGGTCTGCCTCTGACCTTCAGCCTCTGCCTCCGCTCTCAGGGTCTGCCTCTGCCCTCAGCCTCCGCTCTCAGCCTCTACCGTCAGGGTCTACTCTCAGGGTCCGCCGTTAGGGTCTGTTTGAGGATAATTGTAATATTTGTCATATTTGGATTTCCCAATTACCGTGTAATAATTGTAATAATCATTGTAACTACAGTCTTAAAACAAAATTCGACTCTGTGGATATGGAAATCAGTCCAAACACAGTAGATCCGAATATGGCAGCTTCAGCTGGCCAAAATGTAGTGGCAGCCCCCGTGGCTGACCAAACTGCAGTGGCAGCCTATTCGGCTGACCAACGTGCATCAGCCTCTGGGCTTAATATGGCAGCCGCTGTGGCTGGCCAAGGTGTTGCCGCCTCTATGGCTAGGCAACCTGTTGGACATGTGAGCCATGTCAATCCGGCCGCGGAAAAACCTGAAAAATTCAGTGGTCAAAATTTTAAACGGTGGCAACAGAAAATGTTTTTCTACTTGACCACGTTGAACCTTGCGAGGTTCCTAAAGGAGGATGCTCCTGTACCCAAAGAGGGTGAGACTGATTTTCAAGTGATCAGTGCGATCGATGCTTGGAAACATTCTGAATTCCTATGTAGGAATTATGTGCTAAATGGGCTGAGTGATTCCTTGTACAGTGTGTACGCCGGAATGAAAACAGCAAAAGGGCTTTGGGAATCTTTAGACCAAAAATATAAAACTGAGGATGCCGGTACTAAGAAATTTGTCGTAGGCCGATTCCTAGATTTTAAAATGGTTGATTCCAAAACTGTGTTGAGCCAAGTACAAGAACTGCAGATTATTCTAGCAGAAATTCATGCTGAGGGGATGATTTAGTAAGTGAAACCTTCCAAGTAGCCTCGATAATTGAGAAACTACCACCTGGTTGGAAAGATTTCAAGAATTATCTGAAGCATAAACGGAAAGAAATGAGTATTGAAGACTTGGTTCTTAAGCTCCGAATTGAGGAAGATAACCGAATATCTGACAAGAGAGGAATATCTCATGAGGCCAAGGCAAATGTTGTTGAACATGGCCATAAGAACAAGAACCTCAAGAACAAAGGGTCAAAGATGGGCCCTAAAGGAGGAGTTTCCAAGAAATCGAAATTTCAAGGAAAATGCTTCAACTGTGACAAAATGGGTCACAAGTCTTCTGAGTGCAGACTGCCGAAGAAGAAAAAGAAACAAGAGGCTAATATGATGGAAAACGTGACTCAAGATGTTTCAGATATTAACCTCTCTGCTGTTGTTTCTGAGGTGAATCTGGTGGGTTCTAACCCAAGAGAGTGGTGGATTGACACTGGTGCCACTCGACATGTGTGCTCGGACAAGAGCATGTTTTCCTCACTTGAACCTGCTGGTAATGGGGAAAAGATATACATGGGAAATCAGCAACATCTGAGATTGAAAGTCAAGAAATGTGATTCTGAAGATGACCTCGGGGAAAGAGTTGACTTTGAACAAAGTTCTGTATGTACCTGAAATACGGAAGAATCTTGTGTCTGGATCGCTTCTGAACAAGCATGGTTTCCGGATGGTGTTCGAGTCTGATAAAGTAGTTTTGACTAAAAATGGGATGTATGTGGGAAAATGGTATGTAACTGATGGGCTTTTTAAGCTCAATGTAATGGTTGTTAAACCCAAGAATATCAATAAAGCTAGTTCTTCTGCTTATTGTTGAGTACTCTAATCTATGGCATGGTAGATTAGGACATGTTAATTTTAATTCATTGCGGAAATTAATTAACATGAATCACATTCCCAATTTTAGAATTGATAACAAACATAAGTGTGATACTTGTGTTGAGGCAAAACTAACAAGATCATCTTTCCATAATATTGAAAGAAACTCTAAACCACTTGATCTAATTCATACCGATGTATGTGATTTTAATTCAATACAATCGAGAGGCGGTAATAAATATTTTATTACCTTTATAGATGATTGCACAAGATTTTGCTATGTGTATTTAATGAAAAGCAAGGACGAAGCTATAGAGAAATTTGTTCTCTATAAGAATGAAGTTGAGAACCAACTGAATAAAAGAATTAAGGAGTTAAGAAGTGATCGTGGTGGTGAGTATGTTTTCCCTTTTGAATTACTTTGTGAACAAAATGGAATCATACATCAAACCACAGCTCCTTATTCACCTCAATCCAATGGGATTGCGGAACGGAAAAATCGTACCTTGAAAGAGATGATGAACGCTATGTTAATCAGCTCTGGCTTACCTCAGAATATGTGGGGAGAAGCTGTCTTATCAGCTAATTACCTTTTAAATAAGGTACCACGGAAAGAAGCAGGGAAAACTCCTTATGAAATGTGGAAAGGAAGAGTACCTTCCTATAAATTCCTCCGAGTGTGGGGGTGTCTTGCCAAAGTGGTTATTCCTCCACCTAAAAAGGTGAAGATAGGACCAAAAACTGTTGATTGTATTTTTATAGGATATGCACATAACAGTAATGCTTATCGATTTCTTGTGCATGAGTCTAATATACCAGATATTCACAAGAATACGATAATGGAGTCAAGGAATGCATCATTTTTCGGATACGTTTTTCCTTGTAAAATTAATTCGAACTCAAATGTGCACAAACAGGCACATGAGACTATCATTGAAGATAGTCAGGACCGAGAGAACAATAAATGTTCCAGAGGATCAACAAGTTGTTGAACTTGAACCAAGACGTAGCAAAAGAGCTAGAACGGAAAAATCATTTGGTCCAGATTTTCTGACTTTTTTGCTAGAGAATGATCCTCAAAGTTATAACGAAGCTGTAAAGTCAGCTGTTGGTGCCTTGTGGAAAGATGCCATCAATAGTGAAATTGAATCCATCTTACAAAATCACACCTGGGAGTTAGTGGATCTTCCTCCAGGATGTAAACCTTTAGGGTCCAAGTGGATTTTCAAAAGGAAAATAAAGGCAGATGGATCAATTGACAAGTACAAAGCAAGACTTGTAATTAAAGGATACAGACAACGTGAAGGTCTTGATTACTTTGATACTTATTCTCCTGTAACGAGAATAAATTCCATAAGGATGATACTAGCGATTGCAGCTTTGCGCAATCTTGAAGTACATCAAATGGATGTGAAAACAGCCTTTCTGAATGGAGATTTAGATGAAGAAATCTACATGGAACAGCCTGAATGCTTTACAGCTCCAGGACAAGAAAAGAAAGTCTGTAAGTTAGTAAAATCCTTGTATGGATTAAAACAAGCTCCGAAACAATGACATAAAAAGTTTGACGACACCATGTTGGCAAATGGTTTCAAAATCAATGAATGTGATAAATGCATTTATGTCAGAGATACAGAAGTTGACTATGTCATTTTATGTCTCTACGTTGATGACATGCTGATTGTCGGGAGTATTGTTAAAATGGTGAAATCTACCAAGAATATACTGAAATCCAAGTTTGACATGAAAGACATGGGTCTAGCAGATGTCATTCTGGGAATAAAGATCTCGAGAAGTCCAGATGGACTTATTCTTGATCAGTCGCACTATGTGGACAAAATTCTTGGTAAATTCAACAATAATGATTCTGCTGTGGCTAGAACTCCTTTAGATGTGAGTTTACATCTATCAAAGAATAAGGGAGAGGGTATATCTCAAGTAGAATACTCTAGAGTGATCGGGAGTTTGATGTATCTATCGAGTTGTACAAGGCCTGATATAGCCTGTACAGTAAACAAGCTCAGCAGATATACGAGTAATCCAGGGATTGATCACTGGAAGGCAATAGTGAGAGTACTTAGGTACTTACGTTTTACTCGTAATTATGGCTTGCACTATCATAGATATCCAGCTGTAGTCGAAGGATACAGTGATGCTAATTGGATATCTGACATGAAAGACTCAAAGTCTACCAGTGGCTATGTGTTTACACTAGCAGGTGCAGCTATATCATGGAAATCCTCCAAACAGACTGTGATAGCCAGATCTACAATGGAATCGGAATTCATTGCATTAGACAAGTGTGCTGAAGAAGCAGAATGGCTTCGAAATTTTCTAGAGGATATTCCAAGTTGGCCTAAGCCAGTGCCAGCAATTTGCATTCATTGCGATAGTCAATCTGCAATTGGAAGGGCACATAATAATATGTATAATGGTAAGTCTAGACATTCGTCGTAGACACAATACCGTTAGACAATTACTCTCTACTGGAGTTATTTCGATTGACTATGTAAAGTCAAAGGATAACATTGCGGATCCGCTAACCAAAGGGTTAAATAGAGAGTTGGTTGTGAAATCATCGAGGGGAATGGGACTAAAGCCCATTAGATAAATGTTTATTACGAAGGAAAACCCAACCTTGTTGACTGGAGATCCCAAGATCTAGGTTCAATGGGACAACCTACTCGTAAAAGACATAATTGATTCACTGTGGGGGGTTACCCTATAGTCCATTCCTATGGTGAAATGAAACAGTGATGCTCGTATAAGTTGAGGTTAAGCAAAGGCTTTTAATGATTCTTATGCGTCGGGAATCCGAGCAGAGTATTACGAGATGCTATTGAATAAGAAATCACCTATGTGAGAGAGAAGTGGGGCCGCTTCAAAGGGAATTGTACGGGGCACAATTCTTAGAAACTCTTGCAGAACCAGGTTGATGTTCATGGCCAAAAATGAACATAATAATGAGAACTCAAATGTGTTAGGCTAAATATCTGTGTGATATATATTCTCCATTTACATGAACAGCAGTACAGTTCAATGACATCGCGTCCACTGTCAGCCAGTAATGAGATATATTTTCACAAGGGAAGGTTCAAAGACTGAGGCCTACCTATCCTATGCAGATGTTGAACCGTTGAACTCTTCTAGGTCAAAATAAAATGTATTATAAAATATTTTTATTTGACGATTTTTCGCCAATTTCATTCATGTGGGGGATTGTTGGAAAAATGCTTATGAGTAAGCATTTTGAGGCTCAATTTTAAGCATGATCCACTTCGTGTTAGTGGTTCTTATTGAATGATTCAGATACTCCTCCGTGAGTACTTCGAAATGGTATATTCATATGCTTAAAATGGTGCTTGGGTGAATGAGAAATTGTTGCTCAAAGTTCACTCATTGGTGTTGGAAAATTTTGAATTTCCATAACAGCTAATTTAATTAGCTTGGTGGTTACAAAAGTTTAATTTCCATAACAGCTAATTTAATTAGCTTGGTGGTTACAAAAGTTTAATTTCCATAATAGCTAATTTAATTAGCTTGGTGGTTACAACAATGTGTAAAATCTCCCATTTATGAGATTTAATTGGCTAGTTAATTTCTATTAATTGAGATGTGTTTTCTTTTTCTATATAAACAACATCAGTTCTGGTTTTCTAGATATCGAATAGAAAAATATCATTTTCTTTGTTTTGTTAAAAGGAGAGTTCAAATACTTTGTGGTTCGTTGGATACGAGTTTGGTGGTGCCCATACTCGTTAGGTTTTCCGTTGTATCCTGGGAAACAATCGTCTCACGTTCTACTGCACTTACGGTAGGGGACGAATTTGTTTTAAGGATATTGTTGTAATCAACAAGCCTCGGGAAAGTGAAGAAGGATCATCAATTTCAGGGTCTAACTTACAGCCTCTACCTCTACTGATCAGCCTCTACCTCAGCACTTCAGCCTCAGCCTCTGCTGCTCTGCCTCTGCCTCCGCAGCCTCTGACTTCGCTCTCAGGGCCTGCCTCCGCTCATCAGCCTCTGCCTCTGCTCGTCAGCCTCTGCCTCTGCTGTGAGCATCTGCCTCTGCACGTCAGCCTCTGCCTCTGCTGTGAGCGTCTGCCTCTGCTCACCAGCCTCTGCCTCTGCTGTGAGCGTCTGCCTCTGCTCACCAGCCTCTGCCTCTGCTGTGAGCGTCTGCCTCTGCTCACAGCCTCTGCCTCTACTTCATCAGCCTCCGCTCATCAGCGCCTGCCTCCGCTCTCAGGGTCTGCCTCTGACCTTCAGCCTCTGCCTCCGCTCTCAGGGTCTGCCTCTGCCCTCAGCCTCCGCTCTCAGCCTCTACCGTCAGGGTCTACTCTCAAGGTCCGCCGTTAGGGTCTGTTTGAGGATAATTGTAATATTTGTCATATTTGGATTTCCCAATTACCGTGTAATAATTGTAATAATCATTGTAACTACAAATGATGTATATATGTTTATGGCTAAAATAATATTATGGTTATGTTGAAGAGTATAGAATTGTTGTTGGATTGTTTTACAAGCTGTTGATATTACTAGTTATAAAGGTAAACTAATTTTCGATAATGCAAACATGTATGAAGCATATATGGTAATATTGTATTGATAAGAATAAACTTCGGATGTATGTTATTATAGTAATAAAATCCTAAGCTGATAATAATTGATAATTTTCAGATTTGTATAAGCGATTTAGATTTGTAAGTAAATGAACTGAATAACATATGAAGAGATTTAATGTATTAGAACATATTTTGTCTGTGGTATGTTCGACAAGGATAGAATTGAGAGTTGGCTGGATTTTGTGTAATAAGAAGTCAGAGATTAAGTTTAATTAGAAATGAATAGTTAAACGCTAATGAGTTAAATATATATGTAAAGTCTTGTATTTGTTTATGATGAATGAGTGTGTATGTATGAGTATAGGTTTTTTTTTTGAATTGTTTTATAAGCCGTTGATATTGTTGGTCATGAAGGTAAGCTAAGCTTTGATTAGGTAGACAAGTATGAAACATGTATAATGGAAGCATATAAGCATATAATAAAGGATACATATATTATTATTCGTAGGAATGTATGAGCATACATATGTTTTATGATTTTCGTAAATTGATTAAAAAAAAGGCAAGATTATTTTGGAACTCAAAGTATTTTTAAAAAGAAAAGTTTCAAATATCTTGAAAGAAAATATTTTCAGAAAAATGTTTTTACAGGTTTGATAAACAGAACATGGTTTTATATTTTTCGGGGCATGAGGTAAATCCTCACTGCAGTATGTAACTTGAGATACAGTTGGAATTGACGGATTCAGAGGACATGTGCACATGTAGAGCCAGGATTGTTGGGTTTCTCTAAGGTCCCAAGGATTATTTACAAGCATAAAACACATGTGAATACACAATGAAATATGGCGGAATCATACTTACATTGATCGGATTGGATGCGTCGAAGAACAAAACTTTTGTGCTCCATTCTTCTTGTATACGGCCATGACACTCTTTTGTCCTCCATGGAAGTCCTTTAAGCTCCAAGCTTCAAATGTTGATTCCATGCTCACAAGTGAGTTTCCCTATCACCTTGTATAACCCTTTTGGTGTGCTAGCACAATGTATTATTCATTATATCTCTCGACCAAGCCAAGATCATGAAGAAAATTGGTTTTAAAAACCAAAATGAGAGAAGAGAGAAAATGGCCTTCATGGCCGAGAGCTAGGGAGAGGGAGAGAGAGAATATATTGTTGTATTGGTTGTTGGAAATGTGTATCTAATACACATAAAATTGAATTTCAAAATTCATTTACCAAAAGTCAAATATCAATTAAAAATTGATAAATGTCTTTCAAGCTTTCAAAAAGCTTTCCAACCACTTACATCAATCATGAATAGTGACATTGTGTCAATCACTCAAAGTGATTTGACTTATGTCACAAGAATGACTAATGATTTGACGCTTGATATGACTTGTGGGCCCCATTCGATTAGAAATACGAGTGGCCCCGTAAACACTCCCGGGCTTGGATTCGCTAATTCTGAATTAACGAATTTTCCGTTGCGAAGTAATTAAATCAAATTTAATTAAATAATTATGCCTAGCAAAATTACTATTCACGTCGCTTACGAATTAATTCTAAATTAACTCGTTCGCCCGAATTAAAATCTAATTTCAATTCCGCGTCGAAATCCAATTTCGATTAATATATCGAATATATTAATTTATCAATTAATTCCAAATTAATCGTTCTCTCTCTTTAAATAATATTTTATCCTAGATAAAATATCTCCGTAATAAATCCCAGATTAATTTTCTCTCTCATCAAATTAATCCCAGATTAATAAAGTTCGAGTCATACGTCATCGGTGAATCTTTGGGAAACGACCCATGAGATCCTCGGATATGTTGGTAGTAAATCTGGCTATCGGACTATCCGAACACGTATGTACATAGTACTATATTTTACCGATTTACAAGATATGGTTGGCTTTTAGCAAAGCACCGTGCCTACCCAATTCTCCAGAAATATTCTTATAGGAATATGTGATCTATATCTTATGTCAGGGAACCATTTGAAAAGAACCCTATTCGTGTTGTAGGAGATTCGCTAGCCTCAGGTTTCGGAGATAGTACCCCAGTTCATCATCCTCCTAGCAATGATGTTCCTCTGGACCCTATAGCACCTCAGGGAAATATTCTAGCACCTCTACAGCATCCTCCACCTCCTCCAGTGTATCAAGGTTATCCTACACCTCCCTCTGGCTTCTATCCTCCACCTTATTATGGTCTTCCACCAGCAGGTGCTCATCCGAATGTTCCTTTTGGTGCTTACATTACTACCCTCCAGCATGGGGTCATGGTTCAACTCAGGTAGCTCTCATAGTTAATGAAGATAATATTGCTAAAAGAGTGAAAGAAAATGAAGATGTTGAGTTTGATGGAAAGAAGGATCCCATAGTAGCTGGAATTTCTCAGACAAAGTTGAGAAGGCTTTTGAGCTGATAAGATTGACTGATGAACAGAAATGTCACCATGTGTATCGACTTGATAAATGATGGAAGAATGTAAGTGGTAAATTCTAAGAGGCTAATGTGTTGACTTGGGAGAAGTTCAAGAGGGAATTCATTACGAATGCGCTGGTGTCGTCGGAATTCCGATCGGAGCTACTGTTCATCTGGATTTTACTGTTCATATGTGGCTTTCTTCCTCGTTTTATGTGCAACCGAGCCCAGATTGGGAAAACCGTCACCACCATCTCATAGTACTCGTCGAGGGCTTTGATTTGGCAGGTGGCTCGGGTCGTGAATCGAAGCAACGAGCCGGATATGGGAAACCCATTTCACGCCCCCTGCTTCTCCATTTTCTAGCTGTTCCCGGCGGTTCATGAGGCGGCGCCGGCCACCAGCATGTGTGCCATGTCCGGACGCTCCAGACGCTGGTGGTCCGCCGGCATGATGCCGTCCGGTGGCCCCGACGTAGCTCTTCTTTCTTTCTCTCTCCTTCACGCCTCCCTATCTTTTCTCCATTTTTTTCTCTCCAATGAAAATGATAATAGTTAATAATAATAATAATAATAATAATAATAATAATATAATAATAATAATAATAATAATAATAATAATAATAATATAATAATAATAATAATAATAATAATAATAATAATAATACAATATCTCATTCCAGAATTTACAAAAATGCCCCCACTTATAAGGATAATTTCGGAATATATGATTTTGAAGCCCATCTGGCGTGATTTTCAAAAAGTATTCAACATGAAAGTTGTTCGTCTCAGAAAAAACGAGTCTGATGGTTCAAGAATCAACTCAATTGGAATTCTTTTGAAATTTATGTGAACGAAACCGTAAACTTTACGTGTTATAATAAAAAATCGCGTAATTGATTTTCGAGACGATGCATCTTCTAATGCGAAAATTTTCACTTTATATTATTCTAACCCATATAACATTGCTTGAACTCTGATTCTTCATTATCATCCTGCTCCGAGACTATAACTTCAGTCCGGGAACCTTACAGAACTGTCCCGAAAATCTGGGATGTTACATTCACCCCTGCTTATAAAAATATTTCGTCCTTGAAATTTCTATATCCTTATATCTGCTATTCTGAATCTAAACATACTTTCGTAAAATACCTCCAACTGCTTATAATTACCTTCTCTGTACTTTACTAGTATAACTTATCTGTCTCGCATTGAGAAATAATCTTCATATTCACGCTAGAATCTTCAATTATCATTCTACGATCTTGATATAACTCTGCTAGTTTCATTCTCAACTTGAATCCTCTAGCCTCAATGGGGCCTCATACTGAAACTAATATGGAATACCATCACTATTCCGTTACTTCAAAATCTATAAACTTACAAAAGTCATTAAAACTTATCTTACTGCATCCTCAGACATTTATGCAAAACTGTGCGCCACATTTTTTTCCAGAAATCATTTTGGTAAAACAAATTTTATTTGTTTGGACAAATTTTCAGGGGCTTCCCTCTACTTTGCAAATTACATGTGCATTTTCTCATTATTCTTTTGAGAAGGCTTTTGAGCTGATAAGATTGACTGATGAACAGAAATGTCACCATGTGTATCGACTTGATAAATGATGGAAGAATGTAAGTGGTAAATTCTAAGAGGCTAATGTGTTGACTTGGGAGAAGTTCAAGAGGGAATTCATTACGAATGCGCTGGTGTCGTCGGAATTCCGATCGGAGCTACTGTTCATCTGGATTTTACTGTTCATATGTGGCTTTCTTCCTCGTTTTATGTGCAACCGAGCCCAGATTGGGAAAACCGTCACCACCATCTCATAGTACTCGTCGAGGGCTTTGATTTGGCAGGTGGCTCGGGTCGTGAATCGAAGCAACGAGCCGGATATGGGAAACCCATTTCACGCCCCCTGCTTCTCCATTTTCTAGCTGTTCCCGGCGGTTCATGAGGCGGCGCCGGCCACCAGCATGTGTGCCATGTCCGGACGCTCCAGACGCTGGTGGTCCGCCGGCATGATGCCGTCCGGTGGCCCCGGCGTAGCTCTTCTTTCTTTCTCTCTCCTTCACGCCTCCCTATTTTTTCTCCATTTTTTCTCTCCAATGAAAATGATAATAGTAATAATAATAATAATAATAATAATAATAATAATAATAATAATAATAATAATATAATAATAATAATAATAATAATACAAATATCTCATTCCAGAATTTACAAAAATGCCCCCACTTATAAGGATAATTTCGGAAATATATGATTTTGAAGCCCATCTGGCGTGATTTTCAAAAAGTATTCAACATGAAAGTTGTTCGTCTCAGAAAAATGAGTCTGATGGTTCAAGAATCAACTCAATTGGAATTCTTTTGAAATTTATGTGAACGAAACCGTAAACTTTACGTGTATAATAAAAAATCGCGTAATTGATTTTCGAGACGATGCATCTTCTAATGCGAAAATTTTCACTTTATATTATTCTAACCCATATAACATTGCTTGAACTCTGATTCTTCATTATCATCCTGCTCCGAGACTATAACTTCAGTCCGGGAACCTTACAGAACTGTCCCGAAAATCTGGGATGTTACATTCACCCCTGCTTATAAAAATATTTCGTCCTTGAAATTTCTATATCCTTATATCTGCTATTCTGAATCTAAACATACTTTCGTAAAATACCTCCAACTGCTTATAATTAACCTTCTCTGTACTTTACTAGTATAACTTATCTGTCTCGCATTGAGAAATAATCTTCATATTCACGCTAGAATCTTCAATTATCATTCTACGATCTTGATATAACTCTGCTAGTTTCATTCTCAACTTGAATCCTCTAGCCTCAATGGGGCCTCATACTGAAACTAATATGGAATACCATCACTATTCCGTTACTTCAAAATCTATAAACTTACAAAAGTCATTAAAACTTTATCTTACTGCATCCTCATCTCTCACGGAGATAACTATTCTATGTGCATAAAAACTGAGCCACCCATGGACTCCTATTCAAGCAAGCAAAGCACAAAATAAAGAAATCATATCGTGTTCATTATATCCAAAAGCTTCAAAATACACACATATATAAATATATATTTGAATATCATACTTATGCTCTTTCTCATGTCTATCTATTTCAGATAACATCTGTATCATACCACAAATAAAAAATCGATATGGTCTATATGTTAGGGTTGGTGATCCAAGTGCCAATCCGGATCATATTTGTGTTCGATTCATAAATACTCGCGATTCAATTTTCCATAATATTACTAATTTACTAGTAGCACCCTTGTCTTTTATACACATATTCGGTCTAATTACGATTAGATATCTGATTTCGAATAGAACGAAACTAAATCTGGTTTAGTGATATGTGTCTATTAGACAAAGACCCTAGGATTTATAATATAATACGCAGTTACAAGGTAGTTTATAGTTGATATTAGGAAGCGCACTATAAGATGTATATCCTTAAATAAAGTTCCTGGTCAAGATTTACTAACACGAGTTGGTTAGTAAAATCTGCCGAGACCAGTACATATCGTATATCGTGACTTGGTCCGATGGTTTATCAAGTGAACCATGAGTCTCGGGAGACTCGTATAGACATGTAGGTGTTTATTTGATAAGACACTGAAAGACTCACTGAAGGTTTCGTAATAGATGGTACACCAACGTCAATAGGAACCTTCTCGAGTTGAGCGAGCATAGTGGTCCTTCGACTTGAAATACCACATGGATATATGAGCTATCCTCCACACTTTGATGACAGTCACGTTAACGATCTATTCATGATCAGTCCCCCGCTTACACCATCGGTGTGAACTGATGCTCATGATATCTTGTGCGTATCAAGAGATGAACCGTCACTCTTGTGTACAAGGTATAGACATCCATCACGTGTTTACGATCTAGTAAATCCATGGACGTGGTATAACATCGAAAACTAGTTCCGAGTGTTATTTTGTGATCGTAAATTGAAAGTCAACTATATTATATCGAACAATTTTGATGTTTTTATCTATACCCCAGGTATAATAAGGATGTTCTATGATGGAGAGATTATACGTATGTAGTGACCTCAGCTTGCATAGTTTAGTGAGATTATCCGTGGTTGTCATAATCAATGAGTGAGTGGATTATGGACACGAAATTGGATTTCGTGATGGATAAACCTAAAATTAGAGAGTCCCACAATATGAAGTGTACTCGTTGAGCACTTGGGCAACTCTATATGAATAATCGAATTATCCATAATACTTCACCGGATTAAATGAGTTAATTCAGATCGTTTAATCGGTAAACAAATTTACACATGCTGGGAAAATTTTGGCCATTTCAATGTGTATTTGTATTTGATACATAATTAGATTAGGTACACATTTATCAACAAATGAGGGCATGACACTTTAAAAGTATATAAATAATGTCTAACTAATGAATTAGAATATTTGTTTTTTACTTTACAAATGTAACATGCTTATTTGTTGTCTAATATATATTAAAGTAATATATATTTTTTTATTAAGCCAAGTGTTGGCTTTATCACAATTTTTTTTTAATATGATTAAAATGAAAATAATTTTGACCAAAATTTTAAGTCACACGCCACTTTTTTGTAAAAAGGAAATTGTTTTCTTTTCAAAAAAATGTTTGTTGACCATCATATATATATATATACCTCTCTCTCTCTCTCTCACGTTTTTGTTGAAAAAAAAAAAGAAAAAAAATTATTTCTCTCTTGTTTATTTATCCACTGTCGAGAGCCATTTTTGAGAAATGAGTTCTCACTTGTTTGAAGAAATAAGGATCAAAGTGAAGGAAACTGTAGGCACTGCATTTTTGCATATCGGCCCAATGACGAGTCTCGTATGGAGGCACTATCACTTTAGTTGTGAAAGCCGCGGGAAGCGGACATTGGAAGGGTAACATTGGAAATTAGAATTTTCGTTGGATTTAATCTCGTTGTTTAGCTTTGGTTGCTTGTTGGACTTCCGTTTCGAAGCTTATCTTAGGCCCAAAACCCCGTAAACCACTTACCAAACCCGAACCAAACCCAAAATACCCAAGCCAACCCATGAACCAAAACCCATGCCCAAAGGAGCCTTATTCACTCCCATATTGCCTCTAATTAGGTAAATATACATTAAACACATGCTTAAATCTAGTAAAATCCATTCCTAATTAGAAGAAATCTCATATATCCCTTTCCTAATCACAAAGAAATCTCATAGATCCCGTTCCTAATCACAAAGAAATCACAATCCTAAATTAGGAGATCTATTCCTTATGAGACACCAATTAGAATAAATGTCACCATCAATAGGAGATTCTATCCTATTTGAATAAGGAAAGCCTCCTCTCATTTGCCTATAAAAAGAGCCATTCACCACCATTCACAACCCTAGCACACATAACTCATATTCACGCCCAAGACAAGTCTAAGCCTTCCTTTGCACGCCCAAATACCTCATACAAGCCTTATTATCGCATCCCCTAAAGCCCTCACTGCCGTGAATCACCTTCCTCCACTCCCTCCATTCACGCCCATCACCCACTGCACTGGCCCTTTACCGCACCTAAACCTCCTTTCACGGCCCTTAATCCACGCCAAAGCAGCCCCCTACACAGCCCTAAAGTCACCGCAAACAAGCCTCAAACTCTGCCCCCCACTGCACACCAAAACAGTCACGCAAAATACCCTATTCTGCCCACCAAACCGTCGCATTCTGCCTCCCTATTCTGCCCAGTTTCTGCTGGCGATTTTAACCCATAAATAGCCCTGATCACCTAAAAATTGCACCAAAAACTGCACAAAGTCACCCCTCAAACCCTTTAAAACCAAAAGCCAATTAGCCCTCCAAATCACCCGAAATAGTCCCCTAAATAACCAAAACAGTGACTTGAAATGCAGTGACCAAACAGCAGCGAAACGAACCAAAAATAGCAGCCCGAACATCTAAACAATGAGGAAAGATGTTGAGTAAATAAATCGGAAAAGTAGCGGATCATTCACCCTTCCAACGGACGTGTAACGCCCCTTTCTTGAGACGACAAAAGAGGTTAGACCTGAGGGCACCTTTTCACTTATATCTTTCATTTTTATTTTATTTATTTTAAAAATATTATTGCATGAGGGTCGTTTGAGGCATGATGTGATTGTTGGATGAGCGGGATATGTGTCCCCTTTTGTGGTATATCGGATGGAACCCGGACGTAAATTCCGTAGCCGATTCCGAATGGACGGTAGTACGATTTGCACTCGGGATACAACACCACGTACCACTTAAGAACACACATATCTCGTCTCATCCAAATTTGTATTTGAGCATGTTGTACTTTATAGGTCGTTTATTTATTATTTGAGAGCATGATTTAATTTGTTTTTTGTTATTTAATTTCTAAACATGATTATGTTCTTTTTACGCATGATATTTCGTTTAATTTATGTTTATGTTTAAAAAGTTATTGTTATTTTGTTTTGATGGTTCAATATGCTCGTTGCGTTATATCTTGTTTGTCATTCAAAGACTTACTTTCAAGCATGCAAACTTATAATATGATTTATTTAGTGAATACATGTTAGATCTAAATACCCTTGAGCATGATTATTGAGTAGACTCGGTTAATTTATCGTACAAATCATATCATCACAAGTGACATAAGTAAGGGACCATTCCGAACCCAACGGTTTGAGGTCTTCCCTTGCGAGGGGTGAGTGCGGCCTTAAATAATTTCTTGGTTCACACCAGGTGGCGACTCCATTATTCTCCGGTTTAGTCCCCCGCGGGCTTCTCCGTACTCCCAACTAGGCCGCGAGCCTAGAACAGCATGCGTCGTCAAGTTCTGTGTCCTACAGTCTGGCGACTCCACTGGTGATAGAGAATTGGCCCCGAAATAATGTCTTGTAATGTTTATGATTTGTGCTTTAATTGATCGTTTCTATAGTTTTAAAGTTAGGTGATGGTTGGGTGTCTCCCTTCATTCACTACCTTTCGAGGAAAAATTGTGAAGGCACCTAGATAATCATTACCCGTAGCTTGTTGTGATAGACTAGTTTGGAGGACTCGTTGTTTATTCCTGTCATCAAGCGATAAGAGCCTAAGAGGCTTGGGTATTTAAGAGAGTTCGCTCCACCCTCCCTCTGGGGAATCTACAACGGGAAATCTATTCGACAGTTAATCACACATCATAACTCGTTGGCATATACCGTAAGGTATAAAAAGGATGCGCTCACTTGGTCGCTTGAACCCTTGAGTGGGGAGTCCTAGCTGTGGGTAAACCTTCATCAGCATGAGCCTTTGTCCGCGCATCGTGAACCCACCTGTGACGGTAGCCGTAGAAATAGAAATTATTTATTTTGCGTTTATGTTTTGGACCGTCGTCATTTGGATCCACTTGGACCTTTTGCCAAATGTTGAGAACTTGTTGGGCCATTTAAACTGGGACGAGTTCATGTCATTTGACAATTGGGCCCAAAAGCTTCTGAAATGCCGATGGGCCATTTTATGTGTGGGCCTCTTATCATTTGAAGTAGTTTAGTCATGTTATCACAAAGTGTGAACCTGTTGGGCCTTTTCAACTGGGACAAGTTTGCGCCGCGCAATAATGTGATTGAGCACTTTAGAATGATAATAGGCCAATTAGTATAGAATTTCTTATGAGTTTATGTATTACATGTATTGCACACATACACACTGACACACATATTAAAGGAGACACCATAGATTTCCTTTGGGTTAGGGAAGAGGGGAGACTAATCAAAAGGCCATAAGTGAATATGAGTGAATCTATCAATGAGGGGTCCAGAATGGATCAGATTGAAGCTAATTTCGCCAATATGACTGAACAACTGCAAGCTCTGACTGCTGCCATGTCTAATATGGCCTGTGCCCCGCACTGCGGGAGGATCTGAGAATGAGAGGTGAGGGAAGCCCTCCAAATGGATTGAATGATGATGCTCCGGTGTTTGTTTGATGAGACCTCTGAGCTGACTATGCCGCTGGTATAGGATAGCCGTGACTCACGAGCCTGGATGATGAAATGCAAAGGCTCCGTGATCAGATGGAGTCTGTCACCCGTAAGCTGAGGGGGAAACATGAGGATCTACTGGATTATGATTCAATGACCTTTGAGGAGCAGCTGCCAACGCAGTTTTAAAATGCCTGACATCGTAAAGTTTATGGGAATGGGGACCCGAGGGTCCATTTGCGACAATATGTCTCGGTCATGAGTTCAGTTGGCCTATCTCAGCGCCAAGTCCAGAAAATGTTCGGGATGTCACACGAGGGGGCACCTGTGGTTTGATATCATAGCCTTGAGAAGAAGGTCAAAGAAGATTAGAGGGAGTTGGCTGATGTCTTCTTAAAGCAGTAAGTTACCGACTTAGAGATCGACTTGTCGCTCCGTGACTTGGAGAATACTAAGTAAAAGCCTGAAGAGAGCTTTAAAGAGTACGTTGACCGCTGGAGAAGCCAGCTTTTAAAGATGCAGACCAGGCCTTCTCAGAAGGACCAGATAAAAATGATCATCAAAGGAACTAAACCCTCGATCTATAGTAAACTAAGGAGAATGACTTCGATGATTGCAGATTTCCACCAACTGAGGGAAACTGTAATGGATATTGAGGAAGAGGAAGCCGAGAATCGGAAATTCTATAGTCTGAACAGAAGGACTGTCGGAGGATCCTCAGGTGCTAAGCCTGTTACTGCGGAGGTTGCGACCATAAAGAATAGGCGGTTTTCTAACTTGGGCAGACCTTTGTCCAAGGTACTGGAGAAGCTACTGAGGCAAAGGCTTGTTAAAACCCCTAGAACCTAAACCACTCCCAAATCCTCCCCCATCAAACCTAGACATGAGCCGTTTCTGCCATTTCCACCAAACAACATGGCCATGACACCGATAACTATACCCGGCTTCGCCATGAAGTCCAAGACCTAATAGACTCCCGTAAGATTCCCGACCCTGAAAAAGAACAACCAAACACTCACCGCAATCCCCTACCCAATTATCACTATGTTCCCCCACCTACTTACATGATCAATTCTGGCCTACCAGAGGACCTTGTCCTCCGAACCTTTGACCAAAGAGCCTTTTGCCTGGGTATCTGGGACAATAATAGTGAAGATGAGGCGGAACAAAAGAAGGATTTATGGGAAGACTTCTCAAGTGGTGGGGAGGAAGAATAAGTGAAAGACATGACCCGGGGTGGACGCTTTTACAATGATACAATTGAAAAGGGGAAGGAAGTAATGACAGATGGCCGAGAAGTGGCTGAGAATACTGAGCCTATTGAGGGAGACGTAGTGCTACGGCAACTGAAGAAGACCCGAGCACACTTGAGTATCTGGGAGTTGTTGTGTGCATCTGGAGAGTGCAGACGGGCTATGGTAGAAGCCCTGAGCAAAATAGTGGTACCCGAAGATGCTAATCCGGTGATGTTGGTGGGGTCGGTGCAGAAAGAGGCCCTGCAGATAACCTTCTCTGACAAAGAACTTCCGGCCAGGGAAGAAGAAAACCACAACAGGCCTTTATTCATCCGAGCCGAGGGTGAAGGGCAAGAAGACTTCTTGCGTGATGGTGGATGATGGCTCTTCCATCAATGTATGCCCATTAAAAATTCTGGCAAGGCCGGGTATTAAGCCAACTGAGTTGAGTCCTTCTAATATGACTATCAAAGCCTATGATGATAGCAAGCGAGGAGTCGAAGGTACTTTTACCGTGGTAGTCAAAGTTGGCCAGTTGAGGATGAAGTGGAGTTCACTGTGTTGGATATCCCAGCCATTTTTACCTTGCTGTTGGGAAGGCCCTGGTTCCATAAGCTTGGAGGCGTGCCCTCTATTTTACATCAGATGCTCAAGTTCCCATATGACGGGGAAAATTGCCACTATCCGAGCCGAGGTGGATAATGCTGTAGCCGCATTGGAAATACAACCTTTCACAAGGTTCCAAGTGTCGGTAACGTTTGAGGAGTGGGTGGATCCCAAGGTAGCCCAAATTATGGAGAATATGAAGTTTAAGCCAGGCCAAGGTTCGACACTACCAAATTTCAAGGGGCAGAATACTCGGAAGGGTTTGGGATACCGTTCTGATGAGGACAAGCCCAAGGCCAAGACGAAAGGGCTGAAGTTGATGGAGTATTTTGTGAAGGCCTCGAGGTATCAAGGAGAGCCCAAACTGGTGGAAGTCAATAGGATTGTGGTGCCCGTTTTCGAGATTTTCCAGGATGTACTTGGTGAAAAGCCGCTGGCGGAAGGAGTTGTGAAAAAGGAAGAAGATGAGAAGTGGGAAGAGGAACTGATGAAGCTGGAAGGCCTGACTCTGGAAGAACATAAGGAGCCTGAGGAAACAGCCGGTTGCGGAAGATGAAGTGTCCGTAGATGATGAAGATATTTATCTTCCTGACTTATTTGAATGTAATCCCGCATTGATTGGCAATAAAGACAATAATTTGCTTACTTGCCCGAGTCCCTTCCTCTTAACTTGCATGACTTAAGCATATTTGATATCAACTCCGTCAAAACGAATGCATTCAACCTTGGTAGCCTGAGAGCCCCAAGGAAATATTGATTGCGAGTGAAGTTACCGCAAAGAGCGGAAGAACTTAGAAGAGATCTGGTTAATATGCCAAAGTGTTTGCTTGGTCTTATGAGGACATGTCTGGGGTAGATAGAAGTATTTCCGAGCACGTAATACCAACTTATCCGAATATGAAGCCTGTGAAGCAGAAACTCCGACGGATGAGCCCGAATGGGCCAAGAAGGTCAGAGATGAGGTTAAGAAGCAAATAGATGTGGGATTCCTGGAAGTAGTGAAATACCTTGAGTGGTTGGCTAACATCGTGCCTGTGCCGAAGAAAGATGGGAAAGTCAGAATGTGTGTTGACTACAGAGATCTTAACAAGGCATGCCCGAAGGACGATTTCCCTTTGCCGCATATAGATGTACTCGTTGATAGTGCAGCTTTGTCTTCCATGTACTCATTCGCGGATGGGTTCTCAGGATACAACCAAGTGCTCATGGCCGAAGAAGATAAGTACAAGACCGTATTTGTTACAGAATGAGGTACTTACTGCTACAAGGTGATGTCATTTGGGCTTAAGAATGCCGGATCCACTTATCAGCGGATGGCGACCACTTTTTTTCATGACCTGATGCATAAATAGATTGGGGTATACGTGGATGACATGATGGTCAAGTCAGAGACAAGAGACGGGCAGATAGAAGCGTTGGAAAAGTTCCTTGAACGAGTGGACAAGTACAACTTGCGGTTGAATCCTAAGAAGTGTGTATTCGGAGTAACGTCGGGTAAACTACTCGACCACACAGTGGGAATGGGTGGAATAGAAGAGGATCCTGAAAATATCAAGGCTATTACAGAAATGCCGGCACCAATGACAGAGAAAGAAGTCAGAGCCTTCCTGGGGAAAATCCAGTATATTAGTCGGTTAATTGCCAAGCTGACGTCAGTATGTGAGCCCATCTTCAAGTTGTTGAGGAAAGATCAGCCGGTAAAGTGGAATGAGCAGTGTCAGGAAGCATTCTATAGAATCAGGGAATACTTGGTGAAGCCTCATGTTCTGAAACCTCCGAGACAGGGTAGACCTTTGGTACTTTATTTAGCTATTGAACCTGAAGCACTGGGGGCGATGATGGTACAAGCCGACGAAACAGGGGTAGAGCATGCTGTCTACTACCTCAGTAAGAAGCTGCTTTCGTACGAAGCCCGCTATCAGGAAGTGGAGAAAATTTGTCTAGCAGTAGTATGGGCGTCTAGAAAATTATGCCATTACTTCCAATCCTACAAGATCCAAGTGGTCGCAAAGGAGAACCCTTTGAAGTGCCTTCATTTAGTGCCTTCACTAGTTGGAAAGTTGGGCAGATGGTTAGTACTGCTGACAGAATTTGACATCGAGTATCTCACTTCTAAGGTGATCAAAGGGCGAGCCGTGGCAGAATTCTTGGCATTGCAACCTGTTGAAGGGGGTCAGTACAAGTTTGAGTTCCCCGATGAAGAAATCCAAGCTATAGCAGTCCAAGGATGGAAGATGTATTTTGACGGAGCAGTGAACTACAAAGGAGTCGGAATCGGGATTGTAATAGTCACCCCTGAGGGAGAAACTTTGCCTATGGCCAAGCGGTTGACATTCAGAGTGACTAACAACATGGCTGAGTATGAAGCATGTGCATTCAGGTTGACTGCATTGATAGCCTTGAGAGCTAGGAATGTTGAAGTTTTTGGAGACTCAATGTTGGTGATCCGATAGATGCAAGGAGAATGGGAGCTAAAAGAAGAACGGTTGAAGCCGTACTTGTTCAATCTCAGAAGTCTGGCACAGACTATCCCTGACTGTGAATTTCAACACTTGCCACAGGAAGAAAATCAGATGGCTGATGCATTGGCAACATTGGCCGCGACTTGGGAAAATCAAGAGAAATTGGTGATGAGGCCACTTGTGTTGACAACGGCAAGCAAGCCGGTTTATGAGATAGGTAGAATCTTGGAAGTGGGGGTCAATGATGGAAAACTGTGGTACCATGATATTCAGAGGTATCTGAAATATGGGGAGCTCCCAGAAGAAGATAGCAGAAAAGATAGAATAGCCATTCAGAAGTTGGCTTCTCAGTATGTGAGTCTGAAGGGAGAACTCTACAAGCGACAGACAAATGGTGTTCAGCTGAAATGTTTGAGGAAAGGAAGAAGATAAGAAGATAATGGAAGAAGTGCACGCTAGTGTATGTGGACCACATATGAATGGATTGAACTTGTCCCGCAAGATTGTGAGACAAGGCTTTTACTGGTCAATCATAGAAGCCGACTGCGCGAAGCTGGTAAAACACTGCCATGATTGTCAAGCACATGGGAATTTGAATCATTTTTCGCACACAGAGTTGCATGGGTTGTCAGAACCATGACCTTTCTCAGCTTAGGGAATAGACATGATCGGAGAGATTCGACCGAATGCATCGAATGGGCACCATTTTATAGTAGTGGTCGTGGACTACTTTTCAAAATGGGTAGAAGCGAATCATTCTGCAATGTTACAGCAAAGCAGATGGCGAAGTTTATAGCTCGAAATCTCATTTACCGGTATGATATGTCGCACCATGTGGTAACGGATAATGGAGTCCAATTTCACGGAGAAACCAATGCGATGCTACAGAAATATAGAATAGGCCATCACAAGTCCTCACCATGCAGGCCACAAGTTAATGGGGCACTCGAGGCAGCCAACAAGACAATAAAGATGATTCTGGCAAAGATGACAGAGAATTATAAAGATTGGGCTGATAAGCTACCATATGCCCTGTGGGGGTACAGAACTTCTGTAAGGACAACAATAGGAGCTACGTCTTACTCTCTGGTTTATGGAATGGAAGCGGTACTGCCGGGGAAGTTGAGATACAGTCCATACGGGTTTTAGCAGAAGCAGAATTGCCTGAACAGAATGGACCTCGCAGAGGTTTGAGTAGTTGGCATTGATGGATGAGAAGAGGATGAAGTTCTTACATCACATGAAGAATATCAGAAGAGGTTGGCTCGAGCATTTAATAAGAAAGGTGCGTCCTACCAAGATCAAGAAGGGTGATTTGGTGCTCAAGCAATCGAAGCCATCGACGACAGACCCGAGAGGGAAGTTCAGACCAAACTGGGAAGGACCCTACATTGTTCAGAAGGTAATGGAAAATAGAGCAGTGAGGCTGTCCGACTTGGAAGGGAATGAGTTCACAGAGCCGATCAATGTTGACAAGTTGAAGCTGTACTTTGCCTGAGCAAAATGGATAGTCACCAGCAAAAGACCTAACCTGACGGGATAAGAAAACCCATGCATGCATGCATACACGTGACATATTTTGCATCTTTTGTGTGTTTGTTTTGTTTTATGTTCACAGGTGTCGAAGACAGAAAAGAGGAAGCGGTAAAGACAAGCCAATCAGAAATAATGAAAGCACAGTGTCAGATTCGGGTAGTAATCCTAAGGCTGAGGCCCACATCGGTGTCCAGATTCGGGTAGAAATCTGAGGGTTGAGGCCCATACGAGTTTGAGTTTCGGGTATGAATCTCAGAGGGCGAAGCCCACATTTTCAGCAGCAGAAATGAAAGAATTCCTTGGAGTGAGTGAGTAAAAAAAAAAGAAAAAAAAAAGAGAGAGAAAAATCTTTGGTAGACAGACATATGTCCGGTGATGACATTGTGTGCTGTAGGGAGAAGCCTTAGAAACGAGAAGTGCGAGACGCGCTCTTATCTGGTATTCAGAATGGATTGATCTCGGCTAGACTCATAAAGCACTTGGTAAAGGTATCTCAACATTAGAAGCCTGAGCGGTTGATGAGATGACTAGTTGAAGAGATGATGGATCGGTGAATGACCGTTTGCCTGGATGTCCACACTGATTTGCTTTTGCTACGATACATGAAATGATTGGAAAATAAAGAAAGAAAAGTCTCTGCAATGAAAAGAAAAATAGACTGCCTATAACCGATAAGCGTGAAGCTACCCATGGGCGAGTATTAGGACCACCATGAGGAGAAATGCTACCTTAAAGGGTAGGTGTGTCAGAAAAAGAAAAAAAGAGAGAAAAAAAAGGAGAAAAAAGAAAAGCCCAAAATGAAAAGAAAGAGACGATGCAATAAAAGAAGACCATATCATGTTGAGTATGCTACAGTAATCACAGAATGTGACATAGACATCTAGGTTGGTTAGACCCACTGGTCCGATTCTCCGAAGCGAAATCATCGAGTTGGCTAACTTAAGGAATAAGCTACGAAAGAGCCTTAGCACACACAGTGTGTTGAAAGAGAGAAGCAGCCTTAATAAAAATTTCTGCCGGGTATGGAAATCTGGGGGCGAGGCCCATAATGGTTCAGTATCAGTTCAGCCAGGTACGGCACTCCGGGTATGGAGACATCAGATCAGTTCAGCCAGGTACAGCACTCCGGGTATGGAGACATCAGATCAGTTCAGCCAGGTACGGCACTCCGGGTATGGAGACATCAGATCAGTTTTGCCAGGTACGGCACTCGGGTATGGAGACATCAGATCAGTTTTGCCAGGTACGGCACTCCAGGTATAGAGAATGGCACAACCGCGATGCCCTAGGTACGGGGTTTAGCATGCCGAGAATGACACAACCGCGACGCCCTAGGTACGGGGTTTAGCATTCCGAGAATGGCACAACAGCGATGCCCTAGGTACGGGGTTTAGCACGCCGAGAATGGCACAACCGCGACGCCTTAGGTACAGGGTTTAGCACGCCGAGAAGCATCCAGATAAACAACAACATCACTGCAGCACTCTAGGTACGGAGACGCAACCGTGACGCCCTAGGTAAGGGGTTTAGCACTATCAACTCAACACAACAGGCAGACCAGGTGGTAGTTGGCGAGCGAGGTAAGTAAAAATGCATTGCACGTACTTTGATAGGATTGTCATTGTCACACACTACACAAGTCCCATCAAAGTGGGGGCAATTGTAGGCACTGCTTTTTTACATATCGGCCCAATGACGAGTCTCGTATGGAGGCACTATCTCTTTAGTTGTGAAAGCCGCTGGAAGCGGACGTTGGAAGGGTAACATTGGAAATTGGAATTTTTGTTGGATTTAATCCCGTTGTTTAGCTTCAGTTTCTTGTTGGACTTCCGTTTCGAAGCTTATCTTAGGCCCAAAACCCTGTAAACCACTTACCAAACCCGAACCAAACCCAAAATACCCAAGCCAACCCATGAACCAAAACCCACGACCAAATGAGCCTTATTCACGCCCATATTGCCTCTAATTAGGTAAATGCACATCAAACACATGCTTAAATCTAGTAAAATCCATTCCTAATTAGAAGAAATCTCATAGATCCCTTTCCTAATCACAAAGAAATCATAATCCTAAATTAGGAGATCTATTCCTTATGAGACACCAATTAGAATAAATGTCACCATCAATAGGAGATTCTATCCTATTCGAATAAGGAAAGTCTCCTCTCATTTGCCTATAAAAAGAGCCAATCACCACCCTTCACAACCCTACCACACATAACTAATATTCATGCCCAAGACAAGTCTAAGCCTTCTTTTGCACTCCCAAACACCTCCTTCAAGCCTTATTGTCACATCCCATAAAGCCCTCACTGCCGTGAATCACCTTCCTCCACTCCCTCCATTCACGCCCATCACCCACTGCACTGCCCCTTTGCCGCACCTAAACCTCCTTTCACAGCCCCTAATCTACGCCAAAATAGCCCCCTACACAGCCCTAAAGTCGCCGTAAAAAGCCCTAAACAATGCCCTCCACTGCACACCAAAACAGTCACGCAAAACACCCTATTTTGCCCACTAAACTGCCGCATTCTGCCTCCCTATTCTGCCCAATTTTTACTGCAATTTTAACCCATAAAACAGCCCCTGAAATCACCTAAAACTGCCCCAAAAAACTGCACAAAGTCCCCCTAAAACCCTTTAAAACCGCAAGCCAATTAGCCCTCCGAATCACCCGAAACAGTCCCCTAAATAACCAAAACAGTGACCTGAAACGCAGTGACCAAACAGCAGCGAAATGGACCAAAAACAGCAGCCCGAACATCTAAACAACGAGGAAATACGCTGAGTAAATAAATCAGAAAGTAGCGGATCATTCACCCTTCCAACGGACGTGTAACGCCCCTTTCTTGAGACGACAAAAGAGGTTAGACCTAAGGGCACCTTTTCACTTATATCTTTCATTTTTATTTTATTTATTTTAAAAATATTATTGCATGCGTTTGAGGCATGATGTAATTGTTGGATGAGCGGGATATGTGTCCCCTTTTGTGGTATATCGGATGGAAACCCGGACGTAAATTCCGTAGCCGATTCCGAATGGACGGTAATACGGTTTGCACTCGGGATACAACGCCACGTACCACTTAAGATACACATATCTCGTCTCATCCAAATTTTTATTTGAGCATGTTGTAGTTTATAGGTCGTTTATTTATTATTTTGAACATGATTTAATTTGGTTTTGTTATTTAATTTCTAAGCATGATTATGTTCTTTTTACGCATGATATTTCGTTTAATTTATGTTTATGTTTAAATAGTTATTTGTTATTTTGTTTTGATGGTTCAATATGCTCGTTGCGTTATATCTTGTTTGTCATTCAAAGACTTACTTTCAAGCATGCAAACTTAGAATAGGATTTATTTAGCGAATGCATGTTAGATCTAAATACCCTTGAGCATTATTATTGAGTAGACTCGGTTAATTTATCGCACAAATCATATCAGCACAAGTGACATAAGTAAGGGACCATTTCGAACCTAACGGTTTGAGGTCTTCCCTTGCGAGGGATGAGTGCGGCCTTAAACTATTTCCTGGTTTACACCGGGTGGCGACTCCATTATTCTATGGTTTAGTCCCCCCGTGAGCTACTCCGTACTTCCAACTAGGCCGCGAACCTAGAACAACATGCGTCGTCAAGTTCTGTGTCCTACAGAAACCACCAAGAAAAGCTTAGGAAAGATGGAGATTAGTAGGTAATCTTTAACTTTCTTGAGTTAGAAACTTATTTCTTGTTTTCTTGATGATCTAGAAATTTTCTAGGGTTCTTGGATTTCTAAATTTGGGGCTTTTTGATGATGGTGGATGAATGGAAGAGCTTGAGCATGTGTGAAGTGTAATTGGTTAATATTATTGTAATATTAGGCTAATTTTGTTCAAATTATTGTTGGACATTTTAGTTGTCATTCTAGAGTTATTGATCCACTCTAAATAGCCTAGAATTATTTTTGGGTTGTTCATATGTGGTGGGACTCAATTGGTGTTGGATTAATTAGATTAATCTTTGTGAATTTTGGATTAAAGTATGAAAAATTTGGCAAATTTGGTCATTGTTTCAGACCTTGAAAAGTTCCTATTTTGTGATGAAAATATTGTCATTTGAATGTTTTGGATGTGTTTTGGGAGTTGGCACAATTATCGGAAAGTGTTTCGGACTTGAAATAAGCGAAAACGGCCAAAAACGCGTTACCGGGGGGATTTTGAGCCAACCGGGTCGGGTGATAGATGTGAAATAATGATTCTGTCACTGTTCTGACAGACCATGAACTGCCCTGACACTATTGGATCTAACCTGGGCAGTTTCCATAAGTGTCGGGTAGCCGGTTCGGTCAAAAACGCGTTTTATGTCATTTTACGGAAAAACGATTTTCGTAAAAGTTTCGCGAGTTTTCATCATATTTATGTTGATATTTGATATTGAATAAATAGGTTTAGGTGAAATATGAATAAATTATTCTCATTAGATATTGAATAATTTATTGATATTTTGAAAAAGTTTTAAAATATTGATTTCGCCCGAACCCGCGTTTCTGCCGCTCCCATTGCCCAAAACCCCAACACTATATGCACAATACTTACTGAGGTAGTAGAATAGCCAGCTGCTGCAGTCACCGACACACTTTAACCTATGTTGTGATACCATTATTGTAACATCCCGCCTTAGCAGTGATGTTACCGGCATGAGACAGACTAAACCCATCTCCATAAGGCTCTGATACTAGAAAAATTTCGGTATGATGTATTTGTAACAACATGCAACCTGGCCTATAGCCAGCATCCATATACAACATAAACATAAAATCTTGGCCTCAGGCCGATATCTTAACATCAATGCAATCTAAGAGTCCAACTAAAATATGATGCAGACATAATACAACCAGGGCTCCGTGCCAGAAAGTACGTATATACAAAAAATTTTCTAAAATAAACTCATGCTCAGCACGTTACAACTTATACAATCTAAAACATAGACTAATAGACTTTTTATTTCCCCCAAGATCTGGTGACTGGTTGACTGCAACGCTGCTACCCGACTGCTCCGCAACTCTGAAATCCACGGTCGACCGTTTAGGTCACCAACCTACAAAACTCAAACACTGTAGTATAGTGAGTCATAAAACTCAGTAAGTAAATATGCTCCTACTTTAAGCATCATACACAAGCAAGGTTTGAATTCTAGTTTACATATTATTTATGGGATTTCTAAGTGATTCCCACATTCTCTAAATTACCAACTGTTCATACTATTTGTTTCATAACCGATTGGCAAACATTCCATTTATTATATTCCTATTATGTCAACATCCACACACTCATCTCCTTCTGTTTTCTTGTGTCATGTTGCCTAACTTGTTCGCTTGAAATCATTGTATACATACAAATTGAAAATTCGATTTTACACAAAGGTTCTGACCCTATGCGGAATTACAAACAATAAGTAGGACAAGTCTTGTTACTGCTACTATGGAATATAAACAGGCAATTACCAAATCAACCAACAATAATTAAATCCACAATATTAATTAAAGCGAAATATAAATTGCGGAAAATAAATCAATCACACAAAATTCAACACAATAATTTTGGTGACGAAGTGGAAAACTCTTCCGAGTAAAAAACCACTCCGGGTATAGGCTACCACCCGAATCCGCTATATAGAGAAAAACTTACAGCGATGGTCAAGACCTATGGTGGCAACTCCACCGACTCAAGTACCTCAATACTGCAAGAACTCAAGGAACTCCTCAAGCCCGCGACCCACGGTTTTCTTCAGAACCTCTGAAGTCTCTGAGTAGATTATATCACCAATGACCCGGAACTCCGACTACCAAACTTCCTCCTAAAGAACTCTAAAGGATTAGGGAATTTGGGTTAAGTTGTGTTGAAGGTTTATCAAAGAAACATTCACACCATTAAGGAAGAAGAAAGAGATAAGAAGTCTTCAATGGTGGAATCAAATAAGAGTTGAAAGCTTTGAGAGATTTGGCTCAAGGGAAAAGTGTTTCAGCTCTTTCAACTAATGGGGAATGGCGGCTAAGTGTTATATTTATAGGTAGGGTGAAACCTAGGTGTTTGCAGGCCAAAATCGCATTCAGATCGCAGTCGCGTTCGAACACTTACTAGAACGCTACTCGAACGCGCCCTTTCTGTGAAGACTCGTTCGAACGCCAATCGAACACACAACGAACGGATGCTCTCTGGAATGATACCGTTCGAACCCAACAAGAACGTGACTCGAACGTTTGCTCTCTGGAATGCTTCCGTTCGAACCCCATAAAGAACGTGCCACTAACGCCACACGTTCGAACCCATTCACGAACTCAGCACTAACGCCAATCGTTCGAACACTGCACCGAACGCACCACGAACGCATGTCTGATGCACAGCAGCCAAATAACAGTCCAATTGTACAAAGATCTTCATGCAGGATTACAACTCAATTGAACTTGTTTTGTCACGGACACATGCCAATAAAAATGGAACTCACAAAAACATCAATCTTAATATATCTTCTTATTATTCATTTTATCACATATATACTCATATAGTCTTTACATTAATCATATATCAATGATTTGAAGTCATATGTACAAGTCACTTATATATATACACAAGCACACGCGCGCGCACACACATACACACACACACACACACACACACACACACACATATATATATATATATATATATATATATATATATATATATATATATATATAACTTTCACTTCGCATTCAAAATCATTTTAGTTCACAACACACGTCAAGCATACTCCTTTTTATTCTTTTAACCATTTCCTTTGTTTTTAACCATATAAACTACAACATGTAGTTCCTCTCTAACTTGAATAATTCAATAACCAATGATTATCCACATTTATCCTTACTTATAACTTTTACCTCTATCTAGCATACTTAACACATTCATGATGTCACATATATAATATTCATGGCATATCATATAGCAGTGTTCACATACATATATATATCATCTTCTTATCTTCTCATCTTTCTTTTACTTTGCAACCTCAAGCTCAAGTGAATTATCAAAGTTATCTTCTACCATTCTATTTAACATATCATCGATTTATCATATGCAATCCATATTATTTATATATACAACAAATATGCATCCATCATCATATGTATGCCTAGTGCTCGTTCATGCAAGCAATGCTCATATAGAACCCATTACCTATTTTAGAACGGGTATGGAATGGATTCCATCCGAACAGATTCTATTCAGCACATTTACCATGCAACATACAATCGTCAATCATATATACAAACAAAAGTAACAATATCATCGTGATCAAACATCAATGCATGAATCACACGAATTTTAAAAAGTTTTAATTCATATTGACATCTCATAACTTCACTTTTCTTGGAAAGTTTCTTTCTTTTTAGAAAACTCACAATTCTCTATAATACATTCCATTTAGAAAACATTCTTTAAAAAAAAAATCATTTTCGGAAAACTCATTTTTGAAACTCCCTTTCTTTTTCTGTTCTAGAAAACTCTTTCTCTAAAAATCTATTTTCTGAAAACTTATTTCTGAAAATCTTTCTTTTTCCTTGTACTTCTCTCTAAAATCGTCTTTCTAAGTTCTTTTCTAAAACTCTTTTCTGAAAACTGAAATCTGAAATCTTTTTTCTGAAAACCGAATCTCCGCCCGTTGCGCATATACTCCTGAAGGCGCATCTCCGCCCGTAGGCGCTGTTGGGTTTCTAAGGTGTTCCCAAGATCAATTCAAGCATAAAATCATGTGAATACAAGAAGAAGTACAACGGAAATATACTTACATCGAATAGATATAGGATGTGTGTAGAATAAAAATTTTGCCTTTTGAGAAGTCTCCAAGCTTTCTTTTGAATGTTGATCCAAGCTCAAGCTTTTAGGATGAATTCCAAGCTCTTGGGAATAGTTTCCCTATCACCTTGAATGATTCTTGATGTGCTAGAAATGGAGATTTTGCAACAAAATCACCTTGTTCCTTCTTTGTAATTCTCGGCCAAAGAAGAAAAATGGGATAGAAAAATTCTTGCTCCAAGCCGTGAATGAGAGAGAGAAGTAATGAAGTTGTGTTGTTGACTTGTTAATTTGATATTCAAAAATCAAATGATATACCAAACATTTGGTATATGTCATTCAAGCCATCACTTGGAGTGTAAATCAAGTTTACAACCACCCACCAAATTCCATCAACATAATGTTGATTAAAATGACTAGGTGATGTGACATGTGATATGACATGTGGGCCCCAATTGAATTCAATATCCGAGTGGGCCCACAAACACTCCAGGGCTCGGGTTCACTAATTCCGAATTAACAAATTTTCTGTTGCAAACGTAATTAAATCAAATTTAATTAAATAATTATGCCTAGAAAATTACTATTCACGTCGCTCACGAATTAATTCTAAATTAATTCGTTCGCCTAATTAAAATCCAATTTTAATTCTGTCATGAAATCTAATTTCATTTAATATATCGAATATATTATTTTATCGATTTCCGAATCAATCGTTCTCTCTCTTCAAATATTTTTATCCTAGATAAAATCTCTCCGTAATTAATCCCAGATTAATTATGTTCGAATCATACGTCATCGGTGAATCTTCGGGAAGCGACCCATGAGATTCCTGGATATATTGGCAGTAAATCCGGTCATCGGACTATCCGAACACGTGAGTACCTTGTACTATGATTTTACCGATTTACGAGACATAGTTGGCTTCTAGCAAAGCACCGTGCCTACCCAATTCTACAGAATATTCTTAAAGGAATATTTAATCTTTTTCAGACGTAGTATATGTAGTATTACTCATTACGATCTAGTATCAGATGTCACATACAAGGCCTGGGGCTGAAATAGTGTCTGCCCCGTACGAAGCATATATCGGGTCACAAGCAACTAGTCTATTTAATCGGATAATCATGACCTTGTCATATTATCCCGATGGTTGCAACACATTAGAGTACCAGTTCTGTATCCCTGTGTGATCATCATCTCCATATGACTGAAGTGATACTTCGGTCTTGACATCACATCCAATACATTACGATTCTCAATAAACCCAGAGAGGCGTACACAGAACCTGTTAAAGTCCCAGACGATCAAAACCAAAACGTATTGATTGTCGCAAGTACTAGCGATGCAAGTCTCAGGTTAAGACCAAATACACCTATCCTCATGCAGATTCCCATAGACACATAGTCATACTACCAATGGGATTCCGCGGGATCTATCCAGAGCGAAGCTGTTTCCGTAACATCGGTAAACACAACCTCCTATCACACTTGCATAAGTATCCAATACTTAAATAAATGAGAACTATATTGTTACTCTTCCATAACACGCATTAGTGTAATACTAGTCTATTCCGCATTATTGATGTTCAATCTCGATAATACTACGACTAGAGATATTTAATGATTAAACCTTTATGGATTGATATTGTCTCATATCTTATCAATCCGGAACTAATCATGAGGACTTTTATCATTTATATCCAAGTAATAAAATTATAAAATAATAAAATGTAATTTTTATTGTCACATAGTTAATTTATACAAAAGCCACACTGTCTTTTACAAATAGTGACGTAATGGGTCATAATTGTCCAACATGCGCATCTCCGCCCGAAGGCGCATCTCCGCCCGTAGGTGCATTTCCGCCCAGGAATATATCATCTGAGCACTGAGGATCTAGAGGCGTCCCCCCAGTCCTTCCCAGTGCACATGTATCTAAATCCATCAATTCTAATAGTGTGCAACTGGGATGGGTCAAATCTCAAATCTCGAATCCATATGAAATTCGTCAATTCCATAATTGTTCATAAAATCTCACTGGGATGGTTTATACCTCAATCTCGATAAAATCCATTAAAACTTCTGTTTTGAAAACATTTATAACTGTTAATACTTTAAATTTTAAAATAAATTTCAACTACAATTTAGAAAAGATTGCCCAATATGCATGTTCAATGCATTATGCTTTCATTCACTCAATACATGCTTTCATGCTTACTTATACTCTATATGCTACTGTTACCATACATGCACATGTATGCATGCGTACATACATATTTATAACTCATGCTTATACATATACTCGAGTAAAGTCAATTTATATTTTATCATATCATACACATACTTATATATATGCTATCATGAACACACATAAATCTATACATGCAACAGTGTATTCACACTACCTGCTTCAATTCGTATGGGTTTATGCTTACACCCATATACTACGAAATGTGCCATTTTATCATTTTGACGCACATATCATCATACTAGTAATTGATCTAATGATCACAGTCAAATCTGTAACGACCCGGGTTATTTTAGAGTGCTGAGTTAATTTTATTTTCCCTTGTGAGGCCGCGTCAGAACGCGAGGTTTATATTTCTGTAAAATGGGAACTCTTTCACAAAAATATTTATAAGTCTAGATTAAATTAATTTTTAGGGGTTAAGTTGAAATTTATCACATGTGTGTGTGTGTATATATAAAATCCTAGAAATATTTTTAGCACACACTTTCTCTTTTTAAGCCATACACGTGTTACACATACTACTCTCACATTCATATATATTAAATACACACACACTATATATACAATTACACACACGTGTTGGAGGCTAAAAAAAAAATGCGCACACACACAAAAAAAGGGAAAAAGAAGAGATGAAGGGAGAAGAATATAGGTGAGAAGCATAAAAGAACCGAGATTAAGAGAGAGAAGCAGAGCCGAATTCACAAAAAAAAAAAAGAAAAAAGAAATAGAGGAAGAAGACCGAAGAAGAATAGGAGAAGCAGACCACGAAAAAAAAAAGAGAAAAAGAAACAGAAAGAGATGGCAGAGGAGAGAGACGAGGAAGAATGGGGGGAAATCGAGAGGAAGGAATGGCTGATGAAAGGAAACATAATAGAGATTTAATTTGTAAGTAACCTATGCAATGAATCCTTTGATTTGTTTGTATTTGATTCATTTAGGGTTTTGATTTGATTTGATTTTTGAATAATTGATTCAATAATTGAATTATAGGTGTGATAGAGTGTTCCAGGGATTTATTAAAGTTAGGAATTGGAAAGAATAGTTAGAATTTTTGATATAAAAAAAAAAAATCGACAGACCCTAAGTTTAGGGATTTTTGATGTTTGCAACATTGAACATATTCAAATGGAAATCTATATTTTTGTTATTTATATGATGTGCTTCAGTTTGGTAGTAGAAATGTTAATGTTATCTTAACTATTTGTATTAATATTTTGAAGATGGTTAGTGTGCCAAAAAAATAAAATAAAAAGGGGAGTTAGTTGTTCAGTTTGCTGTAGGACTTTATTTTCTTCCTGGGAAAAGAGTTAATTCCTTATGGCTATGTTACACTTAAATAAACACCTTGGACGTAGTATAAGCATGCTTTTATTTATTATAATAGTTTCAGTGGTATTAAAAAAAAAAAAAAAAAGTTGAACTGGTTGTATCCGACTTGTTGGTGTAAATAATTAAGAGAACTAGACTAATTATGTATCGATTTATAGTTACAAAAATGACTAAGCAACTTACATAATGGAACAATTACTCATGTGAGACTGTAAATAAGTTATGAGTAACGTGAGAAAATGAATAGGTGATTTTTGGATATTATAATAGAAATTTGAATTTTATATTAGTTATTATGTTTGAGTCTGATTTTGATAATGGAAATAAAGCTAGAATCTTGTGTATGTGAAGGCATAGTTATAGAGGTTAGTGAAGATATAAAGTGAATTTAATAATGATGTATGCTGGGTGATAACTGCGATTTGCGCTTCTATATAAATGGCCATGTTAGAATTTTATTTGGGATTTGCATTGGAAACCTACATTGAACGTGTGTAGTGATAGTAAAACAGGAAATGGAAATTTAGCGTTACAAATATATAAAATAAGAATGCTTAAGCATAAATTTATAATTTTGGGAAGTGATTGACTGAGCCTATATGTTAAGATAAATGCTTGTGCATAATTATGAATGATTATTAAGTAAAGCTAATAAGTAAATGAGAACATTTAATATATTGTAAAGCACGATATTAAGTTAGCGATGTAAAGAGATTATATGTATATTGAATGTGGCGTGTGCGTAAAGGTAGGTATCTATATAATAGTTAGTGATATGGTTTTTGTATGTGTATTAACTTGAAGTTTACTTTGATGTTAAAACTATGAATTAAGAATTGAGCTTATACGTTTGCTTAGAAATGAAGAATGTAAATATGTATAGAGAACATGTACACATGTAGGGCCAGGATGGCGGCTTAAGATCATTTACCTGATCCCTAGTTTAGAGCTTGGGCAGTAGCATTGATCCGCACCCCCAGTTCTAGTGGTGGCTACACTGCCAGTTGAGCTGTTGTCCTGGGTGTAGAGCTCTACGTTGCCAGTTGAGCTGTTGTCCTGGATGTAGGGCACCACCAGCCTCAGAGATGCCGCAGTTGAGCTGTTGTCCTGGGCATCGAGTATCATCAGTTTTCAGTTTTTAGATTTTCAGTATACAGTTTTCAGATCATCGGTATGTGGTTTTCAAAAGTCAGATTTTAGTAAACAGTTTTCAGAAAACAGATTTTAGAGACAGTTTCCAGAAACTAGAGATTTAAAGGATGTTTTCAGCAAGTCTAGTTTTATAAAGAGATTTTCAGAAAGAGTTTAAGAAAACAGTTTTCCAGAAAAGGTTTTCAAGAAGTATCCTCTAAATTATATTACATGTTAAAGTTGAAAATAGTTCACAAGTTATGCATATAAATCATACATTCTAGTTATCATTTGGAAGCATATAGTTGGCATTAATATATGATGACACATTTTCATCAGAATGCATATATGGTTAACTTTATGTATAACATATTCATAGAAGTAATCATTTTGTAAAGTACGAGTGCATATTAGCATGATCTTATTTAATAAATATATACATATATTTTACAGATGCTTGATAATGTAAATAGCAAACAGAAGTCAGCATGTGGTGATCAGTTAAAGGTATAGTAGCAAAGTAACATGTTTGTGAAATGATTAAGAGATAGATAGTTAATTCGGACTTCATAAATATTTGCATGGTCAGATAAACAACTCAGGATAATATAGAAACATGATTCAGAATTTGTGTGTACTTGATGCTCAAGGAATGAGCATAGTTACTTACTGAGTCGTATGAATCACAATTCAATAGTGTTTAAGTTTTACAGGTCGGTGACCAGATCGGTCGACCATGGACATCATAGCTTGAGAAGACGGATAGCAGCGTTGCAGTCAGCCAGTCACCAGTCTTGGTAGTATCATAGTCAAGTTGTATTAGTTTAGTTGTAAAAGATTGAGTTTTATAAGTTTACTTGTAAAAGTTTTTGTTTATACGTATTTTCGGGCATGAAGCCAGTTATATTTTGTTTTGACTCTTTATTTTAGAGTTTTAGTATGTGTGGGCCCTGTAGGTTGTGTTGAGGTGCTGGACTTCGATGCATGTTGCATGACTTTTAGTAGAGGTCATGCCGAATTTTCGTCAGAGTCAGAGGCTTACGGAGTCAGGATTAGCCTGTCTCATGCCGGTAACATCCTGGCTTAGGCGGGAGGTTACAAAATCACACATCATCACCCATGTCCACATATCAATCACATTTCTTGGATTGCATTCAAGTTTCAGCATACATTTATAGCACGTACCTGTGTTCCATATTTACCTCACGTTTCTAAGTATTGCCAAAATTAACCATACATCATACCTCATACCAGTGCATTCATATTGGAGTTAATTCACGCTACGAGAAAATATATTCTCATCATAAGTATGGGTATTCTCAACATATACAAATATGCATATGCATTTCTTATACTGTCATCCATGTATGTGCATTCATTCTTGCATATTTATGATACATTGAGGCTATTTATATACATGCACACTCTATGATAACACAAAACTTATCTCGATATAGTCACATTTATTCATTTACTTACATACATATAAATCAACATGCTCAAAGATCTCATTTACATATATTCACATGCATATATACTATGTGTTCATTTAAACATGCATCGAGACACTTGTACACAAAACACATACTTACTATATATGAGCTTACTTATTTCTCAGTGCATACTTACCCTTTTTTTGTACTTATGTGGTTTCTTCTTTACAATTTATTATTCTTTAATTTTAATCTTATTCCATAAGGTGTAGTTTCTACAACCCCTAATCCCAAGTATCCTATATTTTAATCATGTGTATCTATTCACATATCACGAAAATATATAATTATCATTCTTATACTTTCAATCTAAGGCTGGCTAATATCTTACTGCTTATATACATATATATTTATACACTTCATATTTTATGATTACACATATATCTATAAAGTTTCTTTATTATTTAAATTCAATCAGAATACTTCACAAGTAATCATCGCATAGATTACTTACTTGCCTAGGCAGATACTCATAATCCTGGTTTGATCTGTCAAAATAAATAACAACTCAATGTCAGAACCGCTAGTTGCGGAACTTTAGACATCTCTATAATAAACTTCGGACCTTCCCGGAATAATCAAATCAAATCCGAAACTTGTCGGATTTTTCCGATTCATCTAAAATAACTCTAATACTCATTCTAAGTCATTGCACACTGTTCGAAACTAACTCGGTTGCTTAAATTCTCAATCTATGCGTTTGCGAAAAATCTTACGGACAAGTTTCCGAAAATGCAACGGAGGGTCTCGAACCCTCCGAACTTATGCGGAACTATTTAATTATCTTTGAACTATCATAATTAGGTCATATTCATGATCACGGTCGTTAGACCATAGTCGCGCGAGAAACTCCGTTTCAGCGGAAACTCGCTAATTCTACTGGATCGATCTAATTTATTTTATTTCCGTCCGGATTCTACCACATGCATCTTTTTAACATATTATATCACATCCAATTCATTTCATGTCAATTCGCTACACTACGGAAGTACTAGAAGCATTTGAATATAAATCGATAAACTTTAAAATAACACATTTTTAACTGAGAGTCGTGCTAAAATTTCGAGAGCATATTCGGACTCCCAACGGCCATACGAATGCGCTGGTGTCGTCGGAATTCCGATCGGAGCTTCTGTTCATCTGGATTTTACTGTTCATGTGCGACTTTCTTCCTCATTTTACGTACAACCGAGCCTGAATCTGGAAAACCGTCACCACCATCTCATAGTACTTGTCGAGGACTTCGATTGGTAGGTGGCTTGGTTCGTGAATCGAAGCGACGAGTCGGATACGGAAAACCCATTTCATACCCCTTTCTTCTCCATTTTCTCGCCGTTCCCGACGGTTCATGAGGTGGTGCCGGCCACCAGCATGTGCGCCGTGGCCGGACGTGCCGGGAGCCATTGGTCCACCGGTGTGATGCTGTCCAGTGGCCGCCGATGTAGTCTATTTTTTTTCTCTCCAAGGAAAATGATAATAGTAGTAGAATAATAATAATAATAATAATAATAATAATAATAATAATAATAATATAATAATAATAATAATAATAATAATAATAATAACAACAACAACAACAACAACAATAACAATAATACAAATATCTCATTTCAGAATTTATAAAAATGCCACACTTATAAGGGTAATTTCGGAAATCTACGATTTTGAAGCCCTTCTGGCATGATTTTCAAAAAGTATTCAACACGAAAGTTGTTCATCTTGGAAAAAAGAGTCTGATGATTCAAGAATAAACTCAATCAGAGTTCGTTTGAAATTTGCGTGACCGAAACTGCAAACTTTACGCATATAATAAAAAATCGTGTAACTATTTTTCGAGACTATGCATCTTCTAATGCGACAAATCTTCACTTTATATTATTCCGACCCATGTAACATTGCTTGAACTCTTATTCTTCATTATCATCATGTTCCGAGACTATAACTTCAGTCCGGGAACCTTCCAGAATTGTCCCGAAAATCTGGGTTGTTACAATGTATCCTAAAATTGGACTACCCGAATCACAGTCCAACATCAAAGGAAATCTAAGAAGACTTCAAACAAATAAAAAAGGAAGACTTCAAACAAATAAAAAGACCTCAGGTCCCCACAAATATCATCAAAATCATATCCTAAGAGCTCCGCCCACATCATCTATCAACACTCAATGACTATATTTCCACCACATCATAAATCATCAAAACATTTACTAATATATATACAAACAGTGTGCTCAGCACGATAAAATAAAACAATAACCAAAATATCATAAATTTTTTTTAACTTATATAATTTCTCCTAGGACACTTGCGATGGTGATTGCCGCTTGGGTGAATGCCGCTTAGGTGATCCTCGTCTCGAACATAACTTCCAAAGTTGAAATGGTTAACCTATCTGAAAGCCAACCTGCAGAACTAGCAAACTGGTTTGGTGTGAGTTATAAAAACTCAGTAAGTAACCATGCTAGTACTACGCACAAATATACAAATCAATCATATTAGTAGTGTTTCAGAATTATCAAGTTAATACGAGTTTTAGAATTATCGACTTTCTATTATCTCTTATATTTTATGTTGGGGTTGGTGCTCAGAGCGCCAATCCAGACCGTATTTATGTCTGATTCATGAATACAAAAATCCCATTTTTCCATAATATTACTTACTTAGTGGTTACACCTCTTGTTTTATATACGTATTCGATCTAATTACTATTAGATTGAAACTAAATGTGGTTTAGTGATATGTATATATTAGACAAAGACCCGATAATATATAATGCAGTACACAGTTACAAAGTTAGTTTGTAATTGACATTGAGAAGTGTCATTACTAAATGTATATTATCAAATATAGTTCCTGGTCAAGATTTACTAACACGGGTCGGTTAGTCAAATCTGTTGAGACCAGTACATGTTGTATATCGAGACTTGGTCCAATGATTTATCCCAATGAACCATGAGTCTGGGGAGGCTCGTATAGACGTGTAGGTGTTTATATTGGATAAACACTAAACGACTCACCAAAGATTCTTAATGGATGATACACCAACGTCAATAAGAATCTTCTCGGGTTGAGTACCATAGTGGTCCTTCGACTTGAGACACCACTGTGGATGTATGAGACATCCTCCACACTTAGATGGCAGTCATGTCACCGATCTATTTAGATCAGACCTCCGTCTGTTCTTTGGGTGTGGACCGATCCTCAGGATATCCTGTGTGTGTCAAGATAGGATCCGTCAGTTCTGTGCACAGAGCATAGGTAGTCCATATGTGTTTAGCAGTCTGTTAAATCTGTGGCCACAGTATACTTCGGAAGTAAGTTCCAATGTTATTTAGAGATTGCTAATAGAACCGTCGACGGGATAATACCTATAGAGATTTGACGTTTACATCTATATCTCTGAGATTATCCGGATACCTATGACGGAGGGATTATACGTATGCAATGACCTCGACCTGTATGATTCAGTGAGTTTATCCGTGGTCGTCATAATTTACGGGTGGGTAAATTATGGACACGAAATTGGATTTTGTGACGGATATACCTGAATCTAGAGAGTCTCACTAATGAAATATACTCGTAGAGTACTAGGGCAATATTTATAAATAATATTGATTATTTATAAGTTGTTAAAAGTTAAACGCAAAAAGCGCATGTATAGGGACCCAATAGTCATTTCTTAATTTTTTGTGTATTTGTATTTAATGATAGATTTTATCAAATACACATTAATTAATTGTCAAATTGAGATTTTTGACTTATATCATAAATATATATGTATTTGATATTTAATGTAAATATAATACATATATTTATATTTAAATAATTATTTAATTGTTAATGATTAAATTAATTAAAGATACAAATATTCTAAAGTTGTGATAATTGTTGAGATGACTTAAAGTTTCTTTATTTGACTTTAAGAAAATCATTAAATAGTTTGATGATGACTTATGCAAGTTGATAAAGTAAATTAAATGGAACAAATAAAATATCTAGATATTTCTTCCACCAATTTCGGCCAAGGATCTTTTTGGTGAAATATATATTGTTTCATTTCATTTTAGGGTTTAAGAAGTTCAAATACATAAAATAAACATAAAAGAAAGTTGAGAGAAAAGCTTGAAGGCCAAAGGAGAAAATGCTTGAAAACTTGGATTTTGTAAGTCTTTCTTTAAAGCTTTCAACATGGAAATTATTTCTAACATGCTTGGCATCATTTTGTGTTGCTTTGATGTTCTTTCTTCTATTATAGTTTGTGTTTATTTGGTTGAGAACTTGTGTGAAAGCTTTCAACATGGAAATTATTTCTAATATGCTTGGCATCATTTTGTGTTGCTTTGATGTTCTTTCTTCTATTATAGTTTGTGTTTATTTGGTTGAGAACTTGTGTGAAAGATTGATGCATGTAAGTGAGCTTAAACTTATTTTAAAGCTTACTTTTGATTCTTTGAAAATCAAAGTTGTCATTCTAGAGTTAGTAAGTCACTACTTGGTGACCTAGAATTGTTCTAGAGTTATTTCAAAGTGGTGAGGCTAGATTGGAAAAGTATTGAATGGATTAAAGTGTTGGATTTTATAAATTTGGTGAAATTGGACAATTTGATGAAATTGAAAAATTACGTTCATATCCCACTCCAAATTTGGGGATTTTCATATATGTGATGCATTATGGTATGAATATGATGCATGTAAATTTTTATTTTGATTGGATTTGATCTTGGCATGTTTTGAACAAAATGGACCAAAATACAATTACTTGAAAATTTAGGGGTTGTCACGACAATTAGGGAAAAATTGGGGATTTATGTTAAATGTATTAGATGTGTTGAAATTTTTTTTAGAAATGATTTAGAATCATCCAAAATTATATTTGATAATTTTGGGCTAAAACATCAATTTACAAAATTTGGGGGTAATTCGGTAATTACCAAGAAATTTGATCTCTTGTGTAATTTTTTAGAATTTGATAATTGGATAATTAAATAAATAAGTTTATTTAATTGATCCGAGAAAAAATTTGAAATCGAAAAATTTTGATTTTCCACTATTCCGCTGCGTTACCGATATTCCCCCCTAAAACCCCTTCATCTTACCTATCTTCAATTTTCATATTTACATGTTGTCAATACAATGGCTAGACATTCAAAGCACACAAAGCATGGATTCAAAATCACAAAGTACATCACATAACATTGGAACTATTTCAATGCTGAAACATGAGGTCATATAGTAGTACTTATCACAAGTAAATATCATCAAATCAATAACTCTAACAAACTTCTTTCTATTCGGTTGCAACTAACTCTAATACCAAAACTTCTTTCTTCAATACCAAAACATCTTTCTTTAACCTTCTTTTTTCACAGTAACTTTATAATAACTGAACACTTAGGGTCTATTTGCATTCACACATGTCGCAGCACACTTCCCTTATATACATACAAATACAATTTCATAATTCTTACATATATACTTACATAATATACTAATATAATTTAGCAAACACGCTTTGTAATCTCTAACATTCACACCAGTTTCAAATCATCCATTCATTTCACATCAGCATATACAGTCCATACATATCCTGAGTTCTATCAAATATATTCACAATCATCAAGCAAACAACCACGAATCACGCATAGCAGTCGACAAATCAAAGTTCCAAATCATCCAACAATACATACATTCGACTGGTTTACACACACAATGATCGTACGAGACTCATTACCTATTTTAGAATAGGTATGAGATGAATTCTGTCCAAACGGATTCCTAACCAGCTCGACTACTATACCTCGAAAATATATACCAATTAAACCTACATTCATGCATACATATCATGACACACCAAACTCATCGCAAGACTTCTCATACACAAGAACATCCATAACAAATAGTCTAAAACATCATTCAAACATTCACATACATACACATGTTTGAAATATACGAATATACGTATTACTTCGAATTCAAGTGCCATAGACTTTATCAATCTCCATGTCTTAACATCATGTGAATATATAAATACATGTTTATATATTTATACCTCTCCATATTCATTTATATACATGCGTTCATATCGATACAAGTTCATATCATTGCATCCATACATACATACTCATAGCATTACGAGTCCATGTAGTTACATGAATCAATACACACATGTAGCCATTTCACTCATCAATCTTTTCAAAATACATATCATAACATTATCCTTGAACATTTCATTTCAAGACACATCAATACGTACAAACTGACATTATGGTCATTAACTACTCACTTCATATCATAGCAATAACGAAAACTCATACATGTGATGGTCGATTACTTAACCATATATAGTCTCACACTTCTTTCTCAATACCATCGCTTATCTATTTTTGACTTAACCTAAACACTTCAATTATATATATATAAAAACATAAATCAACTTTCAAGTATTTATCGCATGGATTACTTACCTGGCTTCACGAGCACTCCAAGTCCTAGTCAAGTTTTCCAAAATAAATAGCGAAACATCGTCAGAAACACGACTTACGGAGTTCTCGATTAAACTACGATAAAATCTTGAAACTTTCTGGAACAACCAATTCAAATATGTTTTCAATGTTTTCAGTTCCATTACTCTTAAAATACCATTATAAACTAACCCAAATGCTCGGTTAACTTAAATTATCAGTTTATGTGTTCCGAAAAAATTTTCCAAACTTTATGGAAGGATCTCCAACCCTCCGAACCTACCCGCATTTATCCAAACATATTTGTAATATCATAAATAACTTGTAACTATCATCAAAACCAAAAACACATCTTTATACGCAAAATTCACTTTTACCGAAAACTTACATATTCTATAGGATTTATCAAACTCGTCTGTTTTCACTCGGATCCACAAATTCTCATATTCAATATATTTACACTCAAATAATTTATTTATATCAATACTCTACTCTACAAATTTATTGGATATATCTGAACATTTAACAATAAACTTGAAATTTGCGGATTTTTATCCGGCGGACTTACCGAGATTTTGAGGCCATATACGGACTCCAAACGATCTCACGAATGCGCTGGAATAGAAGAAATTCTAATCGAAGCTATTGTTCACCGTTGGTGACTATTCATTCAAATGTTCATCTCTTGTTTCGCATGCAACCGAGCATGGATCGGAAAAATCGCCAGTGCCATCTTGTAGTACTCTCATAGACCTTCAATTTGACGGGTGGCTTAGGTCGTGAAACGGAACGACGAACCGGATCGAGAGACCTATGTGCCTGCATAAATCACATTGGTTTCGCCGGATTCCGGCGTCCCTTGGCTAGCTGCCGGTAGCTGGAGGATAGGGGTGAGCCGGTGGTTCTTTCTGTGGTGGTGTACCGACAGACGATGGCCGGAGTGTGGCCGGCGCAAGGAGAGGATGATGGCTTCGATTTTTTTTGGGGTGGGGGGTCGTATTTGAGTATTTAGGGAAATTATAAGTCTTTTACAATTTCTAGAAACTTCTAGGTTTATATAGAAAAATATTGAAAATTACCACTAGGTCCCCACAAATTTGCACTTTTGTCCTTATTCATGGACCATTTCGGTAATTCTCAAAATTTAGGTCTTTTATATGAGAATTTCGAAAAGTGTTCAACATGAAAGTTGTTCGTCTCGAAAAAATGAGTATGATGGTTCAAATATCAACTAATCAGAGTTCATTTGAAAGTTTTATAGCCGAAACTAGAATATTTTACACGTAGAATGATAAAATCAGAATTCGCGTAACTGGTTCACGAAATCACTCATTTTCCGACGCGACCAAGATTCACTTTAAAATATTCCGACCTACTTCCCAACACATAAACTCCAATTTTCGATTATCATTCCATTCCAGATCCTTATCTTTAATTCGGAAACATTCAACAATGTTCCGAAAAACTCAGGATATTACAGGGTCGTGACATTTTCAAACTTATAACTACATAATGTTGAATCGAAGTCAACTCTTTTTTTTTTTTTTTTTTGGACTAAGGTGTGCATTGTTCTTTGAAACCTCAATATTTAAATTCCTAATTCAAGAAATTGTTTTTATTAGAATAATAGCAGGACTTTTCAGGCCACCACTTCAGAAATTTGACAAGAAACTTGAAAAAAAAAATACAATAAAACCTTGGAGGTTCAAATTGCAGCTTATTCTCCTTGCTTATTATATCATAGTGTGTCAACGATTCCCCGGTCTTCTCAAAAAAACTTGAATCTATTAAAAGCTTTTGATATCCTCGTTTTGGATTCTCAAGGCATCGATATATTTATCACGCTGTTCGCGTCCAAAATATCCCTTCAAGTAGTCTGCAACACTAATTCTCTTGAATATTGCAGGAGTTTCTGTGTGTAACAAGACTCGGCGCTGGACCCAAATTACCACCTTGTTAATGTGGGAGAATGCAGCAATAGAGAGTCTTTCTTTCTCGGTGTTCACTGTTACTCGATGATCGATACTTCGATAAATTCCATTCGTCACAATCTGTAAAATCATATATAACATATTAAGGAAGAAGATAAAGAAGAGGTTGAAAGTAAAACAAGTTAGGCTTTAAAAAGTCATAAGCATTACCTCTAAAACGTCCCCAACATTGATTACAAGAGCATTAGGAAGTGGTTTAACAGGAACCCACATCCCATCTTTCTTTATTTGAAGCCCATCAACTTCATTGACTTGGAGGACAGAGAGAGTGCAGAAGCATCAGAATGACTACCGAGGCCACTAACAAGCTCTGGTTGGGGACATGGAGGACAATAGTTAAACCGTATTGCTTGCAGTCCCCCTTCAAATAATTCTGTTATCTCATTGGGATCCATTTTTAAAGCTTTTGCCACTTGGCCAAGGATTTTTTGGGTAAGTTTGTCCATTTCAACCGTGTAAACTTCCAAGGCATCTCTACATGGGAAATAAAATCATTCACTAATCGGAGCAGGCATCTGAATATACACATACATATTAAAAATATATTTAGTAAAAAACAAGCAAGTAGATGGAGAAAGAACCTGAGTGGGACAGGAAGCTTGGGTAACAGATGGGGTTTCCTCAGATATGCCGGGAGGGTGACCATAAAGAACATGTCTGACCATTCAAGCTTGGTCTCCTCAGACATAATAAAGGTTTGTCCGTATCCTTCGACATCTCCAGGAAGTTGCAAATACTTCTTCTTCTCTTCCATTGGAAGTTTAAAGAACTTTGGAAGTTCATGCTTCACTTTATCTATCAATGAAGTGCTCACTCCATGATTTATCACCTGCAAAACATTAATTAAACCACACTAGCTATATGAATATATTTAATATGTACATGCACATGCACATAAAAAGATTGTCGTGCACGTAAGAGGAGTGTTGAGAAATTTGTCAATGAATGAATTCAAATTAAAAGTATACGACCACTTTCAACTTCAAGCTAGTTAGATTTTGATTAGAACTAGAACTATGAATTTCAATACTAGTATGCATGTGATTGCAAGTACCTGGAAGAAACCCCAATCTTTGCATGCATTGTGAAGATTCTCAAGCTCTGAGTGATCTCCAGAGAGCAACTTGTTGATGTCGATGATGGGAATTTCAACTGATAAATTGAGGTTGCATTCGAACTGAGGATCTTGATCAGGGCGAATATATCGTGGTGGAATTGCAGACAGTGGCTCTTTGGCCAGCTCCTGAACGTAAGGAACCACGAGAGAACTCCCCACTATCACTTTTGGTTTTGCCGCCTCCATAGACATGATCTTCTTCTTAGCTATAGCTGTTTTATATTTTCGTTTTTCTGGTCTTTTGTTTTTGCTTCTGCTTGTAGTTTCTTGTTTTGCCATGCCACCAATATATATAGGGAAGTGAGTGATGAAACCCCACCTATTGCGAAGATCTTTTCTATAAAAGTAGTGCTGTGTGAACGTTTCCATGCATATTTTTGAATTTTCTACACTAACACCAACCACCTTAATTGACCCTAATAAATAAAAATATGACAAAAATATATAAATTATCCCAATACCTATTGATACATATGAAGACTCTTTTCAAGCAAAAAGATTATTGTTAGGGGTAAAAAGATTATTGTTAGAATTCACTATTTGCACAATGAATCTCATGCCTATAAATAGAGGTTTCATTCATTATTTTTTATTCCCATTCTCAACCAAATCTTCTCTATTCGAAAAGAGAAAATATAGTTTCTTCTTAAAAATTTGTGAGAGAGTTGTTCTCCTATTCTAAAAGAGTGTGAGATTGTTCACTCATTGAGTTTAGAGAGAGGTTGTAAAGTTCTTTCCACCATAGTGAAATTCTTCTACTTTTGCCCGTAAATGTTTCCTTCACATTGAGGGTTTTATCACGTTAAATTTGTATCTCATTTTTTTATTTTATTGATAATATTTATAGTAGACTAAGCCTCCTAATTATTATTGTATTGTTATATGGTAGGTTAAACCTCCTAATTATTTGTTATATGGTAGGTAGCGACTCTTGAACTAATAATTATTCTCAATTTAACTTTACTTGCGTGCCAGCTTCATCACACGATCCCCTAACAGTGATATCAGTGCTTCAGGTTCAAAGTTATTGTTCACGGAGACTATTCACATATACGGTATAATACTATTCATGTATATGACACTATTCACGTATACGATGCTATTCCCGTATATGGTACTATTCAAGGTGAAATAGTAAAAAGCCGGTTCAAGTGAGAAGCTGATCGTCATCAGAAACATGACAGGAAAGTTTGAAATTGAGAAGTTTAATGGAGCATTTTTCCTTGTATGGATCGGTTATATGGATCCTTGTAAATAAAAATATGACTAAAATATATAAATTATCCCAATACCTAGACATGAATAATAGTTATACTTGTTTTTCTCTTATTCTTTTTTTTTTTTTTTTTAAAGGCAAACAACGCTCAACAATTATTAAATTCTATTGATACATATAACTTATGACTTTTTTAAAGGAAAAATATACAAACAAAATGATTATTGTTAGGAGTAAAATATTAAAAACATTAGAATAACATTAAAAAAAATGGAACTAAGTGGGATATATGTAGCCATTCAAATCAATTAATTTTTTTTTTTTACTATTTATAACATAAAGAATGTGTTGAATAAAATAATCATTATACTAACTTATTTTATTATTATTTACCATGCATGATAATAAATTATTATATATAAATAATTAATTCAAAGTCAAAGTCATTCGCAAGAAAATTCCATGTTGTCGAACTATAACATATAATATATGTTATATATTCAATAGAAATCTCGTGTTCTAAAATAATGAACAAATTAAGTAAAATGGCATTGAACTTTTCCATGTTTTGAATCTTCAAATACACATTTCTTTACTTTGAAAAATATTGTTTTTTAACCTTTTTCGTAAAATCTCCATAGACATGATCTTCTTTCTAGCTAGCTGTTTTCTATTATCTTTTTTTCCTTCCTCTTGTAGTTTCTTGTTTTGCCATGCCACCAAATATATAGGGGACTGACAAATAGTCAAATACAGATGGATAAAATATTAGAATATGCACAGATTGGGAAAGAAAATACTACGGAGAATAAATCAAGCTTAGAGACAATTTTATTATTAAAATGAAGTCATTTTTGTTGAAAATAAAAACAAAAAATATAAAAACCAAAATGACTTATTTTAATTATAATTTATCCCCATTTAAACTCCATATATATCATATTAGAAAATGTAAAAAAAATTAATGTACACTCAAAAACCTCAATGTTAACCACATTCGTAGAATTTTCTTACGACTCTCGCTTAGGAATATAAATAATCCTACAAACCTTTCCAAACGTCTCAGCCCCTTGATATGACCTTTGTTTGGAAAATTCTAATGTCGAATAATCCAAGTAACTAGTTGCTCACTAGAATTATTAAATTCGAGTACTATTGGGAATGACCTGAATAGTCCCATGTGATAGTGGTTGGTCGGTTTGATTTAAAACGTGTTTTATGTATTTTATGAAAAATATTTTCCTAAAGATTAATTATGTCGTTTTTGATATCGATAGATGAAATATGAATGAATATTCATATAGGATGTTGAATAATTTATTCGTTAAGTTTAAAAATTTTAAAGTTAGAATTTTGCCATGACCACCCTTTCGCCGCGTACGACCCTAACAAAATGGTATCAGAACAAATATGATCCTATGTCCATTATATTTTTCATGTTTGATATATGATATTAATTCAATTTTATAATTATCACATGCATGTGAAATTAATTTCATTAACTTCAGATTGTTTGACAATTTAATAAATATCCTTATTAATAAGGCTTTATAGTAAATAGTTGTTGGGGCGGTTGTTGGACCCCTAGGGTCGGATCGGTACCCCGCGTAGAAGAAATGGGTCTAACCCATAGATATCAAGCGTGTGTGTAAATTTAAATAATTTAATGAAATACTATATTTTAATGAAATACTATATTACATTACGAGTGTATAGGAAAAAAAAAGGGGCTGAATCGGAGTTCGGAAACTCAAAACGGGAAAAAAAAAAACAAACAAACAAACAAAATTCGGTGTGCGTAGCGCATGATGCATGCACGCATTGTAGCACCCAGCTCAAAACTTTTATTTTTATTTTTATTTTTATTTCATTTGTTTCTCAAAAGTCCTGCAGCTCTCTGGAAACAGAGAGATGAAAGAATTAGGGTTTTCAATCCTAAATCCTTCCAACCTTCCCTAAACACTTCCAAAACAACCAAAATTAATTTTAACATAAAAACTAACATCAACACATGTTATAAAAAAAATCCATTTTTTCAAAATATCAAATATTTTACAAAACATAAATTTATTCTAAATATGCACTTGCGTAAATTTGAATCTAAAACACAAACCAAATTAAAATCCCGTAATGAAGTGACTCGTGAATAATTCTAGATCACCCAAAAGTTGTCAGGTTATTCTAGAATGATAGCCTTAGCTCTAAGCTATTATCTAGAGTTCCAAACTCTAATTTTATGTTTATGCGTAACATAAATATTTTGACCCAAATACAAGCATGTTGTGTTTATACTTCCAAAACATCCTAACACAATTAATTAGCCTAATTTCAACATTATGTATCTAATACATAATTCTTCACTATATGTCTCACTAATGAAAAACTCATAGATGAAAAACATAGCTTTTGGAGAATATCAAACTTACTTAGCAAGGTTGATCCAAAGATCCAATTTATTTCTCATTGTTGAAATGTTGTGGATAAATTCCAAAGTTAGCAAGCTTGACTTCAAGATCCAATCTGGATTCCAATGCTAGCAAGCTTCACTCCAAGATCTAATCTTGATTTCTCTCAATTGAAATGTTGTAGAGATCTCACAAAACTTCTCTAAACACTTCTCTAATTTAGGCTAATTTCTCTAATTCTTGCTTGTATTTAGCTTTCTCAAGCTTAATTAAAACCTTCATAAAGCTTGCTATTTATAGCAAAACATAGGTAATTTTTAATTAATAAAAGTTATAATCAACTTTTAGGTGGGCTTAATCTAATTTGTCCAAATATGTATAATTAGGTGTGACTAATCTTCATTGTCTACCAATTTGATTTAATCCAATTAAATCAAGACAAGGATTAGGAAATGAATTAGTTCAATGTTTGCCACTTTGATTTAATCTAATTAAATCAAGTCAAAATCGCCTATTATTACATACTTACAATTACCATAATATCCTCAAATGGTAGAGATAATTCTGATTTTACAATTAAGCCATTGTGTAATTATTGAATTAATCCAATGAGGTCAAAGTAAATAATCAATGTTATCCAATAACACTTGTTTATCTTAGTTGATAATTATAATATTGAATATTATCTTTTATTAAAATTAATTGGTTACCCAAGTGCTCAACGAGTACACTTCATATTGAGACTCTCTAAGTTCAGTTATGTTCGTCATATAAGCTTAGTTAATATGTACGTAATTCGGCCACCTCCAAATTCGCGAAGAACATGAACAACCTTTCTGAACTATATAATTCGAGGTCATCATATATGTTTAATAATCCATCCGTCGTAGGCTATCCGAGTTGTGCTTAGCAAATATAGAATACACCGTTAAGTTTCCGAGGCACACATCTCACGTCGACATGTGTAACATCCTGATGACCCGTTTTAGGTGTTAGGTATATTATTAAGTATGAAATCATGTATGGGTATAGTTACAATCGTAAAAATACTTTTACGAAGTTCGTCGGAAATTTCTGCAGTTACGGCGTAATTGCGATTTTTTTTTGGTACATTTGGACAACTCTTAGTATTCGGGTCATATCTTTTTCATACGATCTCTGATTTTTATGAATTTTATATGATCGAAAATCTAAGACCGAGATCTACAACTTTCGTGTTGCATGTTTTCCCAAAATCATATTTTCCATTTTCATGACAGCTAAAGTAGATTTCGTGGACTGCCTAATAATTGGACACTTGGCACAATCTTAGCCAATCTTTCTCAATAAAAATCAGCCCCTTTTTTCTATAAAAAGGACACTATTCATGCTTCTCTTTCATTCCAGGAAAAAAAAACGATCACGGTATTTTGATTTGTCTATATTTCTATGAAAGAGCCAACTGAAAGTTGTGTGAAAGAAAATATTATCTGTCGCTGCTACTATGTTAAATTTGGACTGGTCAACTGGAAGAGTTGCATAGGATTCATGGTTATTCGTTTATGTCAAGGGATATAGACATATATTTTTACGGTTTCAGAGAATCTGAGTTTGTGAATTTTATAATAATATGCTATGATTTCTAGAAATACCATGGGACAACCTTCACCATTACTTATGGTTCTATTCACTTTTGGGTTCGGCTTCGGGACATATAATTTAATAATGATGATAATCCAAAATAGATCTGTTAGAAATTGGGTGCTGGTGATTCGAATGGTGGGATATTCTTTGATCCTGTTGTCGAGATGCCTGAAAATGTCAAGAAAGAGAAGAATTTCAAAAGATCCTACCATGTTGCTTTGACAGCCACTGATGCTCCTTACATCAAATGGCAATGTCGCATTATGTACTACTGGTATAAGAAGAGTAAGGACCTACCAGGATAAGAGAAAGAAGGCAGAAGAAGAGAAATAAGGGCTGGACAGAGAGAGAAGCAATTTGTAAGTATAATATTACTAAGATTTCCTTGAGTATGATTAATTTTACCATTTGGGTTTTTGATTTAATTTCGAAATTAGGCTTGATAATAAGACTAAAATATTTTATAAGTGATCTAGATTTGATAATTAGAATGAAATTAGAAGAAATCTTAAGATTAGACAGGTTGTCAATTTTGGGATAAATCGACAGTAACCTTAGAAATTTCGAACCAAAGTGTAAGATTAATAATTGGGTAAACTGAAATTTCAATAAGTAGTGTGATTTTTGTGTGTTTTCATGTAAATAAAATCTGAAATTAAGGTTGCGATGGTGGTGGAAAACGTGGTGGCAGTGGCGTTTTGGTGGGAATAATATTGTGGTGAATACTTGGGTTTCAATGATTTTATTCATTATTATATTTAATAATTATGATGCTTATTGTAAATGTATTTCGGTATATAAGAATAAGTAAATAACATGTTAGAATACATGCATTCATGTCTGGCTATAGTTAAAAATGTTTCATGTAAACAAATTGATGTATTGAAGCAAAACAATAGTAACTTGAGATTTTTGATGATTTCGGTAAGGTTATAGTTTATAAATGTTAAGTATGGTAGGAAAGTTATATATGTAGTAATGGAAATGAACGAATAAAGTAAACCTTATATATAAAAAACATATATTCGTTTATGTGGGTCGATTGTATGTGTATGAGTATAGACTACTTATTGTATTGTTTGTGAGCCATTGGTATTATAATTCATGAAAGTTTTGATGATGTGGATGTAGTAGTGATAAGTATTTACACAAGCGTATGTAATAATATATATTTATATGATGATTAGTGTTATGGTTTCTGTATGTCTGTTAACTTAAAGATCAATTTGATATTAGAACTAGGGATTTTGAATTGAGTTAATGAGATTGCATAATAGTAAAGAATGTAAATGTGTATAGAGTATGTTATGGAATTATTGAGTTAGCATGTATGATATATGTAAGGTATTGAGGATGGTACAAACATATGGGATATAAGGTAGTTAGTAATGAAAACATATAAGTAATAGAATACATATGTCATTAAATTATAGTCATGCATGAACATATACATGTAGTTATAGTCTAAAGATAAGTACATAAGAAATGTATATGCACATTTGTGCATCGTGATTTTCATAGATTGAGTTGAAATTAAGAATGATTTTGAAATTCAATGAGTTTTAACGAAAAGTTTCAAATGTTTGAAAAAATCGTATTTCAGGAAATATTTGTACAGTTTTTAAGATACAGAAGATGGTTTTCTGATTTTCGGAGCATGAGGTAAAAAATCACCCCAGTTGTAACTTGAGATTCAGTTGGAATTGACGGATACTATGGAATTGACAGATATAGTGACATGTGCACATGTGGAGGTTTGAGGGGACGCTCTCAGATCCTTGAGCAGGACTAGGGTTGACAGATCCCCGAAATCCTTGTTTTTGAGCTTGGGTGGTAGCATAAATCCGCACCCCAGCTCCAAATTATGGCTTGGGTTCGGCGATACGTAACGCCCCAAGACCACCAGATATGAGACAATAGTGGCATGCTTTGGGAGACGGCAATACGTAACGCCCCAAAGTCATGTATTTGCACTTCTGCCTCCAGATAGACGTATAGGGGGATGACGATACATATCGCTTTCATACGTCCAGTTTTTCCGATAGAGACACAGAACCCCGAGAAATTTTTCAGCTTTTAGATACAGCTTTCAGTTTTTAGAGAAATATATTTCAGATACAGACTTCAGTTTTCAGAAACAGTCTTCAGATGAACAGTTTTCAAAAAAAAAAATATTTCAGAAAGACAGAATTTGTAAAGAATTTCAGAAAACATTTTTTAGAAAACATTTTTTCATAAAAGATTTTCATAAAAGCATTTTTTAGAAACATAGCATGTTAAAGAAAAACATGGTTTATAAAGTTTGCATGGAAATCATATATTCTAAAAATCATTCGAGTTGTATTTAGCTGACATTAATGCATGATAACATGGTTACATTTAAATGCATATCTGATTGATGATTGATGATTGCAGGTATAATATGTTTACATAAAAGAGACATTTTGTAAAACACTAATGCATGATAATATGACTATAAACACATGAATGCATGGTTGATATAAAGTGTTAAATGTTTAATAGAAGGAATATTTTATTAGACCGATTTGATGATATTTCAATGAGATAAAAGGGAGATAATTATAATAAATGTCCGAATTAAAACAAGCAAAGGAATAAGTAGGTAAGTATTAAGATATCAGAGTAGCGCAGCAGAAACGTGACGGATTTTGACTTAAATAGATAGAATATAGAAACTTGATGTGTATATTCTGGTTGTATGAAATATAATTAGCAAACATGATTAAAAGTTTATGTGATCGAATTAAAAAGGAATTTTTAACAAATGGTATGTTTGTTAAATGGCCAGGAATTAAGTAGTAACTCAGATTCTGTAAATAATTGCATGGTCACATAGACAGTCAGGTTAATATAGAAATAAGACTCAGACTTTGCATGTGTTTGACGCTCAAGGAATGAACATAGTTACTTACTGAGTCATTATGACTCATATCCCAATAGTGTTTTGAGTTTTGTACGTTGGTGACCTGATCAGTCGACCACAGTTTTCAGAGCTTGAGTAGCTGGATAGCGGCGTTGTAGTCAGCCAGTCACCAGGTCTTGGGTGGATGAGAGTCAAGTTATTTATAAGTTTAGTTGAAGAGAATTGAGTTGTATAAAGTTTAATTGTAAAAGTTTTTATTTATACGTATTTCCGGGCATGGAGCCCGATTATATTTTCTCTTGAGTTATTTATGTTAGTGATACACTGTGTCTGGGCCCTATAGATTGTATTGCGGTTCTGGACTTTGATCCAGGTTGCATGACTTTTAGCAAAGGTCATGCCGAAATTTCGACAGAGTTAGAGGCTTATGGAGTCAGGATTAACCTGTCTCCTGCTGGTAGCATCCTATCTTAGGCGGGATGTTACAAAGATGGTATCAGAGCAGAGGTTTATAGAGTGTCAGTGACTGCAGCTGCTGGCTATTCGACTATCTCAGAAATTATGTGTTTTTTTGGACCATATCGGTCTTTGTTTGATGTTTGGTTATCAGTATTTGTTTGTTTGATTATTGGTTTCGGTATATCCAGGTCAGGATTCGAGGACGAATCCTATATAAGGGGGGAGAATTTGTAACATCCCAATGACCCGTTTTAGGTGTTAGGCATATTATTGAGTATGAAATCATGTATGGGTATAGTTACGATCGTAAAAATACTTTTACGATGTTCGACGGAAATTGCTACAGTCGCGGCGTAATTCCGATTTGTTTTTGCTACATTTGGACAACCCTTAGTATTCAGGGCAAATCTTTTTCATACGATCTCCAATTTTTATGAATTTTATATGTTTGAAAAGCTAAGACCGAGATCTACAACTTTCACATTGCATGTTTTCCCAAAATCATATCAAAACCAAGTCAAATATTTCTATTTTCGTGACAGCTATAGTAGATTTCGTGGACTGCCTAATAATTGGACATTTGGCACAATTTTAGCCAATCTTTCTCAATAAAAATCAGCCCATATTTTCTATAAAAGGAAAACTATTCATGCTTCTCTTTCATTATAGAAAAAAACGATCACAGTATTTTGATTTGTCTATATTTCTGTGAAAGAGCCAACTGAAAGTTGTGTGAAAGAAAATATTGTCTATCACTGCTGCTATGTTAGATTTGGACTGGTCAACTGGAAGAGTTGCTTAAGATTCATGGTTATTTGCTTATATTAAGGGATATGGACATATATTTTTATGGTTTCAAAGAATCTGATTTGTGAATTTTATAATAATAGGCTATGATTTCTAGAAATACCATGGGACGACCTTCACCACTACTTATGAATCTATTCACTTTTGTGTTCACCTTTGGGACATATAATTTAATAACGATGATAATCCATAATAGATCTGTTAGAAATTGGGTGACTGGTGATTCGAATGGTGGGATATTCTTTGATCCTGTTGTCAAGATGCCTGAAAATGTCAAGAAAGAGAAGAATTTCAAAAGACCCTACCATGTTGCTTTGACAGCCACTGATGCTCCTTACAGCAAATGGCAGTGTCGCATTATGTACTATTAGTATAAGAAGAGTAAGGACCTACCAGGATCAGAGAAAGAAGGCAAAATAAGAGAAAGAAGGGCTGGATCGAGAGAGAGAAGCAATTTGTAAGTATACTATTATTAGGATTTCCTTGAGTACGATTAATTTTGCCATTTGGGGATTTAACTTCTCTCTTTGGAATTCAATTTATTTATTGAATTCTTGTTTTCCGTTGGGGATTACGATATTACATAAAATAGTGAGAGATACCATTGGGTTAAAAATTCATTACTAAGACAGTGTGTAATTTTATGAAAATAGACCGCTTGTGTTTTCCTTATTCTATCATGTAGATAGATTTAAACTTCTAATCCACTGCATACATATTGTATATATGTTTTCTGACTCTTCTTAAGATTTTAGTTTACTATAATAGGTTCTAGATTATAGTAGACTAGGATATAATCCTTCAGAGAGAATAGTTTCTTATGCAGTAATGATTGACATGAATTGGTTCATTTCTCAAGATTCTTTATTGGCATTAAGAAAAATCTCATTAGGTATTTGTTTATCTAACAATGATATTTCTTGGGTTAGTGACCTTTGGAGGTCATGTGTCTGACACTATTTGCTTAACAATTATTGTAACTGTTATAAATAATTAAAGTCAAATTATAAAGCAAAAGAAAGAAGATATGTATAGTTGTGTGTAAAGAATATTAATTCTCCAAACATGATAGCTATAGTATTGGATACCAGGTCTTCTGTCTAGTTATTTTAAATATTTTTTAATGATTTTTTTAATATTTGATGTCAAAACTTGTGACTTTTGGATAAATACTTGTTCTTTATAAACAACCATTACATATTTTTAATACGACTAGTAGTGCCATTGATGTAGAGATAAATATTATGAAATATTTTCGATTATGTAAATAATATTTTTAGTGGTTTATGAAATTCCATCACTTAATTAGGAATGTGGTAAATCTCATTTAACCAATAATCATTGTTGGACCACAGATTTATTAGACTAATACATTATATGTATATAGTTTAATGATTTTTATATTACTTTACGTAGTTTAATGAGTTGTCATGACATAATTACATGTTTAAGATGGAACACACATTGAATATCTTGAAAGGTTCGACAACTTTCAATTTGTCCTGATGAAATACAGATCGAATAATTTGATTGGTTCAAAGATTTTCGATCTAATATTTTGAAAATTGTATCTTTATAATTCATCGTGAGTCTTTGAATTGTTCAAAAATATTTGATATGTTCAAACATATGAATTTATGACAATTAGTTGTAAGATTATTTAAAAAATATGATTTTTACTCAATATTATGCTTCTAAGATTCCATAGTGATGGAATAGTTTCATATGAGAAATCGAATCTTATATGATTTGATTCGTTTTATATTGAGTGTTACTAAATTAATTTCAATACTCTTGAGGATATGCTCCAATAACACTAATTTATCCTTTTGATTAAGGTTCTATTAATTTTTATAGTTACGTATAAGATATGTATTAGTAGAAATTCGAATCTTGAAAAGTTTAAGATTTGAATTTTTATTTTATATAATGGTTATACAATCTAAAGAAATTGCGCCTCGAAGGTACAAGTAAAAGTTTGTCATTTATTCTATTTTATAAAATCTTATATTTTATTAGATATAATGTCTTTTCTATGATCCCGAGTAATAAAATTATTTTATTATTTGGTGTGTGCCATCAGATATTGATGATTATAGAAAAAACTTGACTTATTGAAGTCAAATGTAAGAGTGATAACTATTAATGAAACCATATAATTAATAAGATGAAAAGACCCTTAGACAACTTCCGTACAAGTCTAATATGACGTCAGAGCCATTTGCAAAGTATTAAATACTTCATGGTTCTGATGTTTTCTTTTAGAATAAAATTATCCTATAACTTATGGTGGAAGCGATATCTGATATCAACTCCGAAAGTTAGCATTGAACCATAGATCCAATATTATTCTTAGCATACTACAATCAAGTTTTGGACTTGAGTGAGCTTCCATTATAAATTGTTCACAATATGAGTACAAGGTTTGCGCAGAGAAAGCCAAGTGAGCTGATTAATGGTTTGACCTTTATATCATAACAGTGAGAAAGATTTACTCAGAAATCTATTGAAGATTCAGAGGAAACTTGTCTTTAGTCACACTAATTGAACAATTAAAGATCTGTTGTTTAATGTTAATAGTAAACTATATATTTTAGTTAGGAATGCAAAATGACATTTATAGATAATTTCTTTAAAGAATAGATTGATTGAGATTTCTTTATGTGAAGAGATCCGTTCTGAAATGGCCTTAGAATTTGTATTTTTCTAAGATCGCAGTTTGGTATGCTAGCTTATAGAGCCTATTGTAGACTCAGATGAGCTTACCGGAAATGTGTTCTCTTTGATTTTTCATAAGTCAGAATGTCTGGTGGGAGCGTATAAAATTCTTTCTAGTGTTGTATATCATAACAAAATTATCATTATTAAGGTAATAAATGAGAAGTTTGTAAGGTAAAAGGTTTATCTAAGTCTCACTTTCTCTGTGAATGTTGTGGGAGTATTTTCTATTATATTCGATATAAATTTTTATATGTGATATAAAACTAAGAGACTTATAAGATACTCTCATTAGTCATGCATTAGATATGATCTAATAAGAGACAACTTCACTATCTGTGTGATAGTTAGTATAACTATTGGACAGTTAGTGTGTCTCTTATATATAATATTCGTCTTTCGCAGATGATGATTACACATTCGGAAAAAAAATTGATTAGAATGTCTAGTCAGTTTTATGCATTAGTCAGTTTTATGCATCAAAGAATGATGGCATAATGATTACTGTATTATGTACGATTATATATATCAATTTAATCGTAATTATTACGAGCCATTTTGATATGTAGTAACCCGTTGGATGGTCTTGAAATGTATTCTACGGTATCTTTGAGATATTACATATTAGTTTTTTATTCATGAAGATTATAGTCTGTAACCATTAGGGTTGAATTAGATTTGAGTATGATTGTGATAGTAGATAGTTTACATCATATAGAGTCAGAAAAGATGCAGTATGAGTGTAACAATTGATTCTACTGTGAAAGCGGAATAAATTATAACTTATGTAGTACTAACTTATGAAGTTGCATAATGACCTTATAAATTAGAAGTTTTGATATTAACATTGTGCCTGCAGTTGTATGCATAGTATTGTGGATTTTATCCTTAAATGCTTAGACAACCTAGTAATTGTAGCATAATATTGAAATCATATATGAGTCATATTGATGTAGAACTTAGGTTCTATAAAATATGAATGTTGATGACCAGGGGAGACATTTGGGTTTGTAGGACAAACTTAAAATATTATAGTTAGTTGTGCATGCCTACCTCTTGAGTGCTAGGTGAGGTCTTGAGAGCCATGTGCATACAATACTTATTGAGATGTGTATATAATATCGTGGATTGGCTCTAAAGCAAGTGAGAGAAATTGTTAGGGTTGGTGCTCGGAGTGCCAATCCATATCGTATTTATGTTTGATTCATGAATACGAATAATAAATTTTTCCATAATATTATTTATTTATAGTCTCCTTTTGTTTTTTTATATACTTATTCAATTTAATATCGATTAGATTGAAATTAAATCTAGTCGAGTAATAAATGTAATATATGTATTCAATATAATATTGGTATTCAATCTAATATTGAATTAGCACTAAATCTAATATACATATCAATCAAATATTGGTTACTAAAATCCGTTGAGACCGGTACATGTCATATATCAAGACTTGGTCTGGTGGTCTATCTTAGTGGACCACGAGTCCTTGGAGACTTGTATAGATATATAGGTGTGTATTCAATAAATATTAAACGATTCACATAAGATTTCCTAATATATGATACACCAATGTCAATAGAAATCTTTTCGAGTTGAGTAGTATAGTGGTCATTCGACTTAAGATACCACTGTGGATATATAAGTTATCCTTCATACTTTGATGGCAGCCATGTCATCCATCTATTTAGATCAGACCTCTGTTTGTTCGTTGGGTGTGGACTCATGCGAGCATCATATAGAATTCATCTATCCTGTATACAGGGCATAGATACCCTGCACGTGTTTGCAATATATTAAATTCATGGTCGTGGTACACTGTGGAAGCGAGTTTGGAGTGTTTCTCAGGGATTTGACGTTAGCATTTATATCCTTGGTATAATATGGATGAATTACCTGTGATGGAGGGATTATACGTATCTAATGACCTCGATTTGCATAGTTCAATGGTTTTATCCGTGGTCGTTATAATTTACAAGTGAATAAATTATAGACATGAAATAGGATTCCGTGACGGATAAACTTGAACTTAGAGAGACCTACAATATGAAGTGTACTCGTTGAGTACTTGGGCAACGCTTTATGAATAATATTAATTATTCATAATATTTTATCGGATTAAATGAGTTAATTTGAATCGTTTAACGGTTAAACGAAATTATATATGCTTATTGGTTATGGGCTTTTTGATCATTTAATAATTAATTAGTATTTCTAGTTGATACATAATTTGATTCGATACGCGTTAATTAATTGTCAAATGAGATTTTGAAATATATAATTAATATATGTATTTTTTTTATTTAGTGAAATAAATAATATATATATATATATATATATATATATATATATTAATAATTCTATTAATTAATTATTTATATATTAAAAGATTAAAAGATTAAATAATATCAATATGTAATAATTATAATTACATATGCTGGATTATTATTTGTAACAAGTGACATTTTTTTATTATTAAAGTTTGGAGTAAATAAATTGAATTTGTCAACATTAAAGATTAAATTATTAATTTGATTAAATAATTAATTAGACCAATAATTCTCTATAATTTCGGCCATACCTAGTATATAAAGTGAAAATTATTTTTCTCTTTCATTAAGTTAGCCATGGCCAAATCTCCTCCATTAGAGAGCTTCCAAAATTATTCTTGAGAGAAACTAGAGAGAAAGTGATCAAATCAAAAAGTACGTTTAAGGAATTTTGGAGATTTTAACAAAAATGAAATAAAAGAAAAAGAAAAAGAAAGATATAGAGAAAAGGGAAGGGTGTTTATGTAACATCCCAGATTTCCAGGAATGTTCTAGAAGTTTTCCGGATCGATGTCTTAGTCTCGGATCGTGATAATAATGAAGAATAAGAGTTTAAGTGAGGCTACATGAGTTGGAATATTATTTTATGAATTTTGGTCGCGTTGGAAAACGCGTGGGATCAAAAGCTGGTTACGTGATTTTCGTAAAACGCATAAAGTTTACTGTTTTGACCACAGAATTAGCAAACAAACTCCGATTGAGTTGATTCTTGAACCATCAGACTCTTTTTTCGAGACGAACAAGTTTCGTGTTAAGCACTTTTTGAGAATCGCGCTAGAAGGGCTTCAAAAGTAATGATTTCCGAAATTACCCTTAGTGGTGGGGGTATTTTTGTAAATTTGATATGAGATATTTGTTTTTTTATTATTATTATTTATTAATAATGGCATATACTGAAAACAAAAAAAAAACAAAAAAAAAGAAGAAAGATGCAGTACGCGTGCGTGAGGGAGAGGGAGGAAGAGGTGATGCCGGCGGCGATCCGGCCAGAGTCACGGCGGCGCACCGGCGCGGTCTGGATCGTCCGACGATGGGGAGTACGCCTGTGGCCGGCGTTGGTGCTTTGGATGCCGGAAACGGCGGGAAAACGGGGAAGACATGCGCGACTTTGAGGCTCTCGATCCGGCTCGTCGGTTCGTTTCACGAGCTGTTCCACCCGCCAAATCGAAGCCCTCGACGAGTACTACAAGTGTGTGGAGTCGGTTTCACCGAACATTGGCCGGTTGCACGTGAAATGGGAGAAGAAGGTTCGGATGAATAGTATACCCATGTGAACAGTAACTTCGATCGGAATTCCGATAGCACCAGCGCGTTCGTATGGCCGAGGGGAGTCCGAATATGGCCTTGGAATTTCGGTATGACTCTCTGTTTAGATTTTGTTATTTTCAAGTGTTTCGATTTATATTCGGATGCTTCTAGTAATTCCTTAGTGTAATGAATTGGCTTGAACTGAATTGAATATGTTTAATATGTTAAAACGATAAATGTGGTAGAATCCGTGGTGAATCAGATGAGATATGATCGATCCGGTAGAATTACGCGCAACGGAGCATAGTTGATCGTAATCATGGAATAGTATTAAAATGTTATTGCGAGGGTAATTAGGTAATTCTGGATTTGTTCGGGGGGTTCGAGACCCTTTCGTAGCGTTTGCGGAAACTTTTGATAAACGAGAAAATGCATGAAAGAATAGAAAAATTGCCGCAAACGCGTAAAATGAGAATCTGAGATATCTAGTTATTTCAGAATAGCAAGTGAGCATGTATTAGAGCAATGAAGTTTAGATCGTAGTATTAGAATTGTTTCGGGTGTTCCGGGGATGTCCGTAGTTTAGTATGGATAAGTTGTAAGTTCCGCAAATAGCGGTTCTGACAGATGTTGTGATTTGTTTTGGCAGATCGGACCCAGACCGTGGGCATTCGTTTAGCCAGGTAAGTAACTTATGCTTTGATTACTTAAGAAGTCATCGTTGTACGAAAGTAGTACTATAATAAAGATTATATATAATCATATGTATGAAACTAGTATATGTATAAAGATGATAGTAGAAGAAAGAAGCTAGTGAATTGGTACACAGATATAGATAAGAGCAAACAATTATAAGTAGAGATATAAGTTAAAGATAAACAGGAGTGTTCAGAAGCAAAGAGAAACATGCGTAGGTATAGACCAGTATATATATGTATATAGATGAAGCATGTGAATGATGTCATATTCATAAATATAATTTAATTAGACTTGGGTTTGGGGGATGTAGAAAACTACACCCTAGGGTATGAGATTAGAGTTATAAATGAGATAAACGTATATGGACTTGTGTTATAAAGAAAAGCTTGTAATTACGCATTACATAAAAATACTGGCAACATGAGTAAGGATACAAGTATGTAATGAGATAAGGGCCTAATTGAGCAATATATGCATACTATGAGAATGTCTAAAAGATTACGTCATGAGATCCATGAGTACCAGTAGATAGTTAGAAAATAGCGAATCAGTTTAAGAACTAAGTTATTGGAACTCGTTTACATTTGATGATTGATTTAGTAGAATAACTTTGATTGTGTGTATGAATATAATTTATGCAATATCAACATATGGTTTGTGAGCCATCAGCATGGTAAGTTATAGAGGTAAGTTAAGTTATGTTGGTTAAATGTGTGCATATATATAGATATGTAGTAATGTAATATAAATATAGCATGTTTTGAGTTGAACAAACATCTTGTTGATATTTGAGCATGTAGATTGTAAGGTCATTATAAAGGAAATCATGGCTAGAGTAGAAAGAAGCATGAGAAATGCACATTTGCATGTGCATGTGTATGTGTGTGTGTTTAAGTTTTCATCAGATGAGCAAACGATAACAATGTTTTCAACAATTTCAAATGTTTTAAAGAAAGATTTCATATGTTTTGAAAAGAATCGTATTTCAGAAAATGTTTTATAGTTTGAGTTACAGATTATGATTTTATGGTTTTCGGGGCATGAGGTAAAAACTCACCTGAGTATGTAACTCGAGATATAGTTCGAAATTGACGGATACTTTTGATTCGGGATTTGGGATTTGACCCATTCCAGTTGTACAGTTTGGAATTGACGGTTAGACGCATGTGCACATGTGGAGGACTGAGGGGACGCTCTCAGATCCTCGAGCAGGATTAGGGGCTACAGGGTCCCGACATTCTGATTTAAGATGTCCAGTTGAGTTATGGTCCTGGGCATCGAGTACACCCAGTTGAGTTATGGTCCTGGGTGTAGAGAGACGTCCAGTTGAGTTATGGTCCTGGACGTAGAGCAGTTTTCAGTTTTCAGATTTTTCAGTACACGGTTTTCAGAAACAGTTTTTCAGATTTCGATTTTCAGTTTTCAGAGATGCCGCAGTTGAGTTATGGTCCTGGGCATCAAGTATTTTCAGATTTTAGTTTCAGATTTCAGTATAAAGTTTTCAGATTTTCAAGATTCAGACTTCAGAACTCAGACTTTAAACAAGAGTTTTCATAAACCGTTATTTTAAAGACAGTTTTAGAAAGATGAAGTTTTTAGAAACAGAGTTTTTCAGAAAGAACTTTTCCAGAAAGAGGAAGTAAAGTAAAGTTTTCAGCAATGAGTTTTATAAAGAGACTTTTAGAAAATGGTTCTTCAAAGGGGGTTTTCAGAAAACATTTTTCAAAGGCATGGTATGTTCAAGTAAAGTACAGTTTATAAGACATGCATACGAATTCATATATCCTAGAAATCTATTTGAGATGCATATAAATGATATTAATGCATGATTATATGATTTCATATTCATAAGTATATAGTTAACATTTTGTGAGGTACGAGTGCATATAAGCATGATCTTATTTTAGTGCATGTATATCAAGGTTGATTGTATGAGTTGCTTGCATATCTAGAAAGAACATACTGTAAAGATGCTAGTCATGATGAAATAATAATACGTGCATGTAGCCATGAATAGTGGTAGTGGATTATATAGTTTACAGAAATGTTAAGAAAAGAATCAGAACAGCACAGTATAAGTGACATGGACTTTAGACGTTAGTTAGCAAAATAAAACTTGACGGGTTATAAGGATTGTAGTAATCAGAAGTTAGTTATGTATGTGTGTGTTCAGACAAAAGATCAGCAGCTAGTAGTGTGGAAATTAAATGGATAAAAATCATATAGTTATATCTGTTTGTAAATTTCTGCATGATTACTTACTGAGTCAATATGACTCACATCTTTTCAGTTGTAGTTTTGCAGGTTAGTAGCAAAAGTTTGGTGGAGACTTTGAAGACGGTGGATCGCCTTAATTACAGTCAAGAGAGTCCTGGGTCGAGTTATGGGTCCTCACGGCCCTTGTATTTGTATTTTTACATTTGTATCATATAAGCAAAGAGTGTAATAGTGTAGTTGTTATTCTGAGTCCTGGCCATAGGCCATGTGATTTACTTTGTGTCTCTGAGTTTAGGCCTGAGGCTTTGTTGAGTATTGCATTGAATGTGAGTTTCCGGCCTAAGGCCGAGATTGTTGTATTCTGTTGTGTATGGATGCTAGCTACAGGCCAGGTTGCATGATGTTACGAATACATCATGCCGAAATTTCATTAGATTCAGAGGCTTATGGAGATGGGTTTTCCTGTCTCCTGCCGATAGCATTCTGGCCTAGGCGGGATGTTACAGTTTAGCTAAGCAAGTAGATTGTTGTTCTAATATTAATAAAGAAAAAAATAATTAAGTCCCCGACAACGACACCAAAAACTTGATCATATTTTATAAATCTAGCACACAAGCTCACGTATCGCTCAAGTAATATAGTGACCCTTAGTCAGATGTCGAACCCATATGGATATTTATCTTATTAATATCAAGATTAACCTACTTAAATAAAAACAAACTATTGAGAAGAGAATTTCATTTAATCGAATTTAACTGAAATTAAAAAAAAATAATAAACATTAGAAAACCTTACAGATAGAATAACCTAAGGTTGTAACTTCACATAAGCACGCACACAATGAGTTCAGAAAATTTCCATTCATTTGGATTGTTGTTACTAATTATCAAACTAGAACACTAAATTATTTACAAGCCTATTTCGATGGTTAGGTGAATATATTCAGAATAAATCAATTAACTATATATTTATGTTAAATAAATTAAACTGAATTCATTAAGGTTGAGTTCTAATCTTGACTACATATGCCCTTAGGTATAGGTTTGTCATGCCAAAAAATATATTCGATTAATAAGATCACAATGTAATACCCCGCCAGAGGCAGGATGCTACCGGCAGGAGACAAGATTGACCCATCTCCATAAGCCTCCGAATTTACCGAAAATTTGGCATGATGTATCCTAAAACTAGATAACCTGGATCGCACTCCAGCAACAAACTGAATATAAGAAGCCATAAAACAATAAAAGGACCTTAGGTCCACACAAAAATCATCAATCCATAACCTAATGGCTCCATTCCCACATCATCTATCAACACTCAAGGGCTCTGCCCACAACATCATAAGAAATCAAAATATTTACTCAATATTTACAAACAACGTGCTCAGTACGACAAATAAAATATTAATCTTAAGTCCTACATTTTCTAAAGTTTATCCCAGGACTCTTGTGAAGGTGACTGCCACTCGGGTGATCCGCACCTCGAGCATGTCTTCCAAATTTGAAATGGTTGACCCCCAGGAAGCCAACATGCAAAACTAGCAAACTGATTTGGTGTGAGTTTTAAAAACTCAGTAAATAACCATGCTAGTACTACCCACAAACAAGTCAAAACATATCAACATATAATCATAATTACTAAATTGTTACAAGTTCAAATTTTATTAACTTGTTATTATCATTTCTACTTAACACATATCAAACTTTCATATTCACATATCTACATATGCGCTAGTCCAAAAGTGTAACATCCCCGATCTGGGAGATGCTACCGGCAGGGGATAGCTATACTAACCCCATAAGCCTCTGACTATCTGACTGTATTCCAATCTGTTCTAATGCAATGACATGTCTATAAAACATACTCAATTGAAATACATTTATTTTTCATATCTGTGAATTCAAAATACTTTACCTTACACAAATTTACATATGCTCTTAATTACTCTACTACTAATGCATACCAAAAACTTTTACTTTGATACTGACTAGACTCTTAAACTATATGACTCAATACTGGTGGACTCCATGCTTGGTGACTACATCAGTATCCATCCTCCCGAGCTTGTCCACCTAGAATCCCTACAAAACAATAAAGACTAGAGAGGGGTTAGATCGCTATACGATCTAAGTGAGTGGACTAAAAACTGAGAACTGATATAAAAATCTTTTAGTTTTAAAACCATGTTTTCAAAACATCTCTTTATGAAAACTTGTATTTCCAAGACTTCATATTTCAGAAAACTGCCTTTGAAAACACTGGTTTCTGAAAAACCATTTCTGAATATCTATCCTTTCTGAAAACTACTTTCCAAAAAACTGAGTTCTGAAAGCTATGTTCTGAGACTCTGAAATCTGAGTACTAAGAATCTGAAAACTATGTACTGATAGTTTGAAAACTATGTACTGAAAAATTTGTATACTAAAATTGCTCTATGTCCAAGACCATAACTCAACTGGACGTCACTGAAGCTGGTGGTGCTCTACGTCCAGGACAACAACTCAACTACAACGTAGAGCCCTACACACAGGACAACAACTCAACTGCAACGTAACCACCACTAGAACTGGGGGTGCGGATCAATGCTATCGCCCAAGCTCTAAAACCAGGATTTCAGGGATCTGTCAACCCTAGTCCTACTCGAGGATCTGAGAGCATCCCCTCAGTCATGTGCACATGTCTCTGAGTCCGTCAATTCCACTGTATCAAGTTACTTACTAGGGTGAGATTTTACCTCATGCCCTGAAAGAAAAACCATAAAACATGTTCTGAAAACATAAATCTCAAACTGAAACATCTATTTTCCATAAAACTTCTCAAATCATGATAAATCATATATGATATAAAAACAAACTTGGCTAACGCCCTAGTTGCTGAAAAGTAAGTCTGATTTAAGAAAATACAAAATGAAAATCAAGTAAAAGGGAAAGTGTCCACTCAAAGTATACAGCTGAGATGAGTCCCTTCATGGTGTGGAAGGCCGCTGAGAATCATGAAGCCGATCTATATATATGAATAAGAATAAATTCCTTAGCTACTACAACGAGAATTTACCTATAGATAAAAATAAACGTGCAATGCATGAATTATCACCCCCGTTGTGTTTCTAACACGTTATATCACCCTATAGAGTTTTTACGAGGTTCATTTCTCGGTTACGTAAATCATTTTACGCGTCTACAACTCCTACATCAAAAACAGAAAATTCATTGACAGTGACCTGATTTTGAAAATTCGGCATAAATATAGTGGATCAATTCTAAAGCTGAAATTTTATAGAATACTCCTCAATGAGTCTACTTTATGTCATTTTTTACGGATCTCGATTTGGACTCTTAGAACTCAAGATATAAGGCACTTTCCGCACCTTACGCAGCAGAGAACTGGACCAGTTTGCCACTGCTCTAACTCCAACTTCTGAATTTTTCTGCGATTTCATTTTAAGTCTAAAAATTCTGATTTTTGAGTATGTGATTTTCTTGTGTGTTTAATTTACTTAAAAATTAACGGTTCATAAAACGGACGCTCGAAACCCCAGTTACAGCCGCTAGATTACATACCATCTGGGTGGATCGATTTGCGGTAAAACGTCGCTGTAACTTCAAATTTTTTCCCAAACAAACTTCTTTCACTCCAAACCATTTTCTTTCATTTTGCAACACCTAAATACATGCCATTAAGTGTGCTTTTTAGCCTAAATAAATATTTTAAGTCATTGGGGTCCATTTTCCTACATATCCTCTACCCTTTCTCTACAAGCATTACCCAATGCATATCACCAATTCTAATCACCATAATAACTTCCAAATGCATAAACTCAGCCCTTAATAAGAAAAATACAGCCCCTCACTTTCTCCTTTTAGGCCGAATATCACCCTCCAAAATAAAGAAAATTTTCTACTATCCAATTTCTCAACCATCATCACAAATTAATTCTTTAAACTTTATAAACTTAACAACTTACCACATAACTCATTTCTTAACTAATTAAACACTAATATACATACATAATCATGCCTCTACAACATCCATACCATCAATTCATCAAAATCTCATATTTTAGAATTTGGGTCTTGGGTTTCTTACCTTTCTTTTCTTTGATTTCTTGTTCCCTAAGCCCCCCAATGGATGCCAAGTCTCTTTTGCTTCTCCTTCTCTCCTATTCTTTCTTCTTCTTTTTCTTCTTCTTCTTTTTCTTCTCCTTCTTTCCCTCTCTTTTCCTTTCTCTTGCTCACGGTTTCAACCTCTTTTTATGGTTTCCAAAAACTCGTAATGAGTGAATAGTGGGTGCTTTATATAGTGGGGGTGCCTTAGATATTTTGAAAGTTGAAGAAGTGTGTAGAAACTTGGAGAAAAATTGAGATTTTTGCATTTTGGTCTGAAATCACTATTCATCCATATATTGACTTGCATTTTTGATCCGGTTTTGGTCCGAATTTGGAAAAATATTTAATGCAAAAGTTGTAGGTCTTGGTCTAAGATTTCCGACGATATAAAAATCGGAGATTGTATGAAAATGGTCCAAAAGGAACACGGTACAGTCCCGTCCCGGGACTTTGAGGAATTTATCGATCGTTCCCAAAGTCCCGAGGACATTTGAGTCTCAACATAATTTATTTTACGTGCCTTCATCCCGTACATAAAAGTATCTCTATAGGTAGTAGTAAAAACTACCTGTCATTACAAAAAGCTAACATCCAAAACATACAAAGCAAAACATGAATACCATATAGTATATCGTTTAATATCAAATACACATCAATCACATGAAACATGAAATCATACATATATACTGTTATCACAAATATCCATATTTGAAATATCATCAAATCATTATCTCAGAAAAATTATCTTCTATTCGGATTCAACTATTTTAATACTAAAACGAGCTTACTTTAACTCTTGGAAAATTTTCTTAAATATCAAAAACTTTATAATAACTTAACATTCAAATCTCTGTCACAATATACGTATATATAATACAAACTTAGCTCGTACATTTTATAGCATCTTATGGTCATATTGGTTTACATGTCACTATTTCATTCCATGCACACATACACCATCCATACATATCACAAGATCTATCATACATGCGCATATACTCAATTATACATACAACCATCGTGTAAATGATAATGAAGCACACATAATAGTCTAAACATAATAACACGCAACCAGGTAAGACATACATACAGCTGGCATATATATATATATTCCTCGTACAGTACTCATTACATATTTTAGAATAGGTATGAGATGAATGTCGTCCGAATGGATTTTCTAACCAGTTTGGCTACTACACTACGAAATCATTAATCGATTAAACATACACACATGCATACATATTTAGTACACACACTCATTGCACGATTTTGCATACACAAGTATATATATGGCAAACACCACTTTATCATCAGAGGAGTCATACACATACATGTATACATCAAACATACTAATATACTCAATCTTTAGAATTTGGATACCATAGCCTTTAACAGTCAGCATCTCTTTCATTCAAGAAATGCTTAACTCACTCTCATTCCTTATCACACTTAACAAACTTAACTTCAATACAAATAACTCACATGTATATGTCAATGAAAACTTATTCATATTGCATACACTTGTATAAACTAACACCAATATCTCAATTTACCAATTCTGTATGTCCAACCTATACATATCATAATATCATATACATATACGAACACACATTCATACACATATACATGGACATATTCCTTTACATACACACATTCATATTATTACAGATTCGTATCCTTAAGTACATCCATACATACGTACAAACAATAAGCTCATCAAACATTGCACTTCATATCAAAGTATTGAGAAAAATCCATACCTGTGGAGGTCGATAAACTTAACTATACATGTTCTCGAACTCTGTCTCAGAAGTATCTCTAACTATCATCGTACTATCCTAAACACTTCAATCATTTACATATTTATACATATTTATACACACACACACACAAAAAAAAAACACAAACACACACACACACACACACACACACATATATATATATATATATATATATATATATATATAGCTCATATCAACAAAATAAGTATTCCTCGCATGAGTTACTTACCTAGCTTCGCTAGCACCGTAGGTCTTAGTCAAGTCTGCTAAAACAAATGGTGAAATATTGTCAGAAACATGACTTACGAAGTTCTCGACTTAACTATGATAAAATCCCCTATCTTTTGGAGCAACTAAATCAAGTTTGTTTTCAATGATTAAGTTTCAATAATCTTAACCACCATAACAAACTATTCCAAGCCACTGGTTCACCTAAATTCCCGGTTTACTGTTTTTTAAAAAAAACCTTCCGAAAATATTTTCGCAAGTGCTACGAAAGGGTCTCGAACCCTTCGAACCTACCCAAATTTATCCAAACACTATCATATCATGATATACGACTCATATCTATCATTACGATCAAAAACACATTAATACACAGAAAACCTTCTTTAACCGAAAACTTGCATATACTATCGGATCAATCCAACTCGTTCCGTTTTCACTCGGATTCAAACAAATGCTCATATTCAATATATTAATACTCAAACAATTTAATTTATATCAATATATAACTCTATGAAGCTAAGAAACACATTCGAACATTTAACTATAAACTTGAGATTTATGGATTTCTATCGAGAGGTCTTACCGAGATTTCGAGGCCATATACAGACTCCAAACGATCCCACAAATACGCTGGAATCGGTGAAATTCCGATCAGAGTTACTGTTCACCGATGGGTTACTGTTCACCAAATCTTCTTTTCTCGTTTCATGTGCAACTGAGCATGGATCGGAAAAACCATCGTTTCCATCTTCTAGTACTTTATGATAACTTCAATTTGGCGAGTGGCTCGGGTCGTGAAACGAAGTGACGAGCCAGGATCAAGAAATATAAATTCGCGCCTCCTTCTCTCTTTTCATCATTTTTGGAGATTACAGCACCGTTATCAGCCACCAGCAGTCTCACGATGTCCGAGCATCTCTCCCCTCGCCTGCGCGATAACCGGCAAAGACCGATGGACGGCTGTCGAACTTACGACCTCTCTCTCAAAAACGGGAATGGGGGGTCGGGTGAAGGAAAATGTAATGTTTTACCATTTTTGCAATATGCAGAAACTGTGGGGTATTTATAAGAAAGTTTCTAAAATTTACATTATGGCACCCACAAAATTACAATCAGGTCCCTGTCTGGAACTTTCTAGAAATTTCATAGTTTTGAAGCCCCTTTGATGCAGATTTCGAAAAGTGTTCAACATGAAAGTTTTTCGTCTCGTAAAAATGAGTCCGATGGTTCAAAAATTAGCTCAATCATAGTTCTTTTGAAAGTTTTATAATCAAAACAACAAACTTTTACACATATAACAATAAAATTATAAATTGCGTAACCGGTTCTCGAAGCCATGCGTTTTCTAACGAGACGAATCTTCACTTTAAAATATTAAAGTTAATTTTTCAACACATAAACTCTGATTTTTTAATACGATCCCGTTCCAAATCGTTAACTTTAATTTGGAAAATCTCCTACATAGTTCCGAAAAACTCGGGATATTACATCTTCCCTTCCTTATAAAAATTTTATCCTCGAAATTTCTCCATCTTTACGTCCAACTACTGAGAATCGAATATACATACGTTACATTCTTATTTGTATTCGGGAATCATCTCACTTTACACCTTTTCGAAAGTAATGTAATTCACATTCCAATATAAACCATGCCATTTCAAAACGAAACATATCGAATCTTATATTTTATACCAATAACACATTAAACTAATCATCTCTATTCACACTCATTCATAGAAACAGAAAGAAAGTCAAACACTGATTCTATACTGCCAATCACATGCATCATCAGAAACGAAGAACATAGCACATGTTTTTTTACACGAAATCAAATACAATACCAAAACGAAAACTTAAGACAAATTTCATACAATCCACAATACAAAATGGAACTCATTCATTTCACACCATGTCATTCTATATCATATATGTAAATGACATTATAATCAAAGTTTACATTCATACATATCCCATCGCATATACAACTTTGTATGGCTGACAACATAGCACACATAACCATCAATATTCCAATAAGATTCATGTCTTACTATAAACTTACATATGCATTCTTATAATGAACATAATCTTTTATATCAACCAATACATCTATTATAACAGCCAGAAGCGACAAATAATCTTACATGCTCTAATGATATCGATAGTCTGAAATCTATCAACCTCTGTCATTATTCAAAATAGAAAACGTAAAATGATCTCTTTCAAAAACTATTTCGAAAATATATTTGGCAAAAAAACTCTTTTACTATAAACAAAATCAGTTTCAAAATCCAGTATCATAAAACCATATCAAACATCCAGTATAACTCCAAAGAAAGAAACATAAACGAGCGCCCAATGCCCAAATCACGCCCATAGATCAGGCAATAAACAAAACAATCACATGTCGACAGAGGGTCGGGTGGGCCCACTGTAGTTGAGTAAACCCTAAACGAGCATCACAGCGGAAATATGCCATATCAAATTATAAAACTGTAAAATAAATCATATACGAGTGTCGTGACGGAAACATATCATATAATATCATATAGTATCAAAAATAATGCTGAAATGTATCAAATCAATATGTAATTCTTTTGAAATCATTTCCCCCCAAAACCAGAAATATGTGTAAATCAAAAATAAAATCTTTGATGCAAAAGTTTTCAAAATACATATCGATCGTCCATTGCTCAGTCGCGCGTATATACCGGATAGTGTACGAACCATGTCCACAGGGTAGTGGGCCAGCTATTTTCTGATGGTCTGGACCCCATAACGAGTGCCCCGGGGGCCAATCCGGAACAAAACATATACGAGCGCCACGGAGGATCAAAAACATAAAATTATCAAGCACCGTGACGGAAATAGATTTTCGAGCGTCTCAGTAGAAACAAGTTTTATAGTTTAAAAAATATCAAATTCATTTTCGAGCACCGAAACGGAAAAATAATATCAAACACCTCAACGAAAACATATCAATAAATCTCAAATATGATAATGTAAATCAAACATCGAGGTGGAAACATTTTCTTTATCTTTATAATCAAAATCAAAACATCTTCAACTTTCTTTCATTAATTTCCTTTTCTTTTTCTTTTCAAAACACTTTTATGCTAAAAAAATGCAAATACTAAGTTTTCAAAACATGGTTAAAAATATCAGTTCATAATTAAGACTATCAACATTGTAGCATCTCTCATACCTCAAAACACCTCGAATTAACATTACTTACATATTCATATTCCTATATAAAACACATACTTTTAACTCATACATATACATTTATTCATAGAATATAAACATATATAGATAATCCAAATCACCCATCTCAATCAAAATCACATCATATCATATCATATACCAGAAATCAAATCAAATAGCAAACATATGATCTATATAGTCTATACGTAGCAGAAAACTTACTCAGATGATCAGATACACGTAGCTGCAGTCACTGATACCTAAACCTGGCTCAGATACCACAACTGTAACACCCCGCCAGAGACAGGATGCTACTAGCAGGAGACATGATTGACCCATCTCGTTAAGCCTCCAAATTTACCGAAAATTCGGCAAGATGTATCCTAAAACTGGACAATCTGGATCGCAGTCTAGCAACAAATAGAATATAAGAAACATCAAACCAATAAAAGGACCTCAGGTCCGCACAAAACTCATCAAACCACAACCTAAGGGCTCTATACCCATATCATCTATCAACACTCAAGGGCTCTGCCCAAAACATCATAAGATATCAAAACATTTACTCAATACTTACAAACAATGTGCTCAGCATGACAAATAAAATATTAATCTCAAGTCCTATATTTTCTAAAGTTTATCTCAGGACTCTTGTGAGGGTGACTGCCACTCGAGTGATCCACGCCTCGAGCATGTCTTCCAAAGTTGAAATGGTTGACCCACCTGAAGCCAAACTGCAAACATATCAACAGATAATCAGAATTACTAAATTGTTATAAGTTTAAATTTTATTAATTTGTTATTATCCTTTATATTTAACCCATATCAAACTTTCATATTCACATATCTACATATGCGCTAGTCCAAAAGCTAACATCCAAAGTATACAAAGCAAAACATGAATACCATATAGTATATCGTTTAATATCAAATACACATCAATCACATGAAACATGATAATATCCATATTTGAAATATCATTAAATCGGCATCTCAGAAAAATTTTCATATTCGGATACAACTAACTTAATACTAAAACGAGCTTACTTTAACTCTTGGTAAATTTTCTTCAATACCAAAAACCCAATAATAACTTAACATTCATATCTCTTTCACAATATACGTATATACAATAAAAGCTTAGCACGTATATTTTATAGCATCTTATGGTCATATTGGTTTACATGTCACTCTCTTATTCCATGCACACATACACCATCCATTCATAGCATAAGATATATTATACATGCACATATACTCAAACATACATACAACCATCATGTAAATGATAACGAAGCACACAAATAGTCTAAGCATCAAGTAAATACAGCTGGCGCATATATATATATTGCGCATACATGACTCATTACCTATTTTAGAATAGGTTTGAGATAAATGTCATCCGAATAGATTTCCTAACCAGTTTGGCGACTACACCACGAAATTATTAATCGATTAACCACTACAAGAAAATACAGATTTAGCGACGGAAAATTCATTTCCAAACTTTTGAAACGGAATAGCGACGGAATTGAAATAGATTACAATATTCACGACGGAATTTAACGACGAGAGAAAATTCCGTAACTAATTGAGGAGGGAATGGAATAGCGGGAACAACAGTGATGGAATAGAAACAGATTTCTCATTTCTATCGCTATATTTAGCGATGGAAATATATTCCGTCGCTATATTTAACGACGGATATCCATTCCATCTCTATATTAGTGACAGAATGGATTTCCATCGCTCAATATAGCGACGGAATGGATTTCCATTGCTATATAGCGACGAAAATATTTTTCATCGCTAAATTAGAGACGTAATTGCAACGAAAATATTTTCCAATCACTAAAGAACTTAAATAAATAAGATTTTCTTTTCCCATTCGCTAGTAATACCCAAAGGCCTAATTCCTCAAATTTCCTTGCCCTCTCTCACTCTCTAATTCCTCGGTTCATCTTCTCTCAAATTTCATCTTATTTATTTATTCGTCTTCTCATCACCCAGATAACTTCTTTATTTCCTCGGTTATTTTTATTTTTAAGCCGAAAGACTCAATTCCTCCCTAACCGGTTAGAGTTGAATTCATTGTAGGTGAGCCTTCTAACTTAAATTGGAAACACCAAGGATGATCTTAGGCTTCCCACCGATGACAATCTGCTTAGCCAAGTTTGTGGTAAAGTGTTTGTATGCTTTGCTTGTTTGTAAAAATTTTCCAGAGCATGATTCAATAGGGTAAGAAGCTGGCTAAAAATTTAATAAGAAGCTGCTTGATTCAATAGGGCAGTGCAAGAGTATGTTGAGGGTCTGTTTAATAATGGGTGTTGTGGTGAAATTTTGTTAGTTTCTTATGTCTAATGGGATCGACTGTACTCTTTGCTTAATTGTTTATTTATCAAGTTTAGGAGCATAATGTTGATTGCTTGTGGCTTTCTCTTTTATTTTTCTTGTATTTTTTTAATTGTGCTTGTGTTTGATCAAACTTGTAATGCTGCTTTTTATTTGAATTGTGACAAGATTCATGGGATCCGAATATAGTAGAACTGTACAAGTTTCATTTTTGCTCTTGAATTGTGCGTGTGTGTGTCTTTGGAGGTTTGGTTTAGGCTTTTGAAAACTGTTGATTACAATCAGGCTGTTGGATCCAGGTGTTTAAGTGGCAAGTAAATAATCATTTGTAGTTCACAATCTCTAACTGCATTTTTTTCTTTCTGGAAAGTTACTAAAAGGCTTCTGTATATCATCATCTTGAAAATATTAGTTGCTAGTAATATCGGTGCCAATCTGAGATGTTCTATGCAGAAGCAGCTTTTACAGGAAGTGCTTTTCGATAAAAGCTTTTAAATAAGCTCCTTTAAAACCCCACCCCAAGTAAAGATTTCTATTCAATAGCAGCAGCCTCTTTGTCATCTTATTGTGGATTAATCCCTTTGTGTAGTCAAAGTTGACCTTTCTCTTTATTTTGCAATAACTATGTAGTTTAGCTCGTTGCGTGGAATTTGATAAATATTATTTGTCAGCCTAGTTGAAAGATTTTATTGATGGCAAGTGCGTCTGGCCAATGCTTTAATAAACTAGCAAATTGATTCTGTCTATATTAGTAGTCAAATATTAATCCTTTTTGTGGGTGTTTTGATTACGCAGGGGTAAAAAATGTGCCTGTTGGTGGCTCGTACCTCTGAGCATTTTAGAAGTTTTCGTTGGACCTTGTTGCAGTGATTGTACTTTATGGGTTGTAGAATTTTGTGTACATGTGTTTGCTTTTAGGTTGTTTTTCCTTTTAATACTTTGGTGTTTCTGTTGATATTGGTTTCTAAGATCAAACTCTTTTAAAGCTATGCAAAAACCTCTGTAGATGTAGCTTGCAAAATATACGGAACTTCATCCCCTTTTCATTTGGTATTTGCTTGGCCAACTTAATATTTTCCTATTTTCATGGTGGTTGACAATTATTACCTAAGTTGGATTTTGTTGTCTATTTTATGATGAAACGTTAATGTCTAAGCGTCTACTCTTACATTGTCCTAGAATTACTGTAGATTAATCCTCTTAATTTTCATATAAGGTAATAAGTATTTTATTACCTTGCAACCAATTATTTATTGACTGTAGCTCAGTCTCTCACTTTCTCGTAGGTCGTATCTCACAGCTCGCTAGCCCAATCACTATCCGTAGTTGCCTCATCAAGCATAATGTATTTGTTCTTTTTCTACTATTTGTTCTATTTTGGTTGTTTTAATTATAACAGTCCAGTAAGGACTTGATAATTTACTTAGATGTGTGAAAAGTGAATTTAATTTTCATATAAGGTAATAAGTATTTTCAGTGATTAATTCAAACCTCAATGTAGAACTTAGTCGATAGGATCCAAAATTAAGTTAAAAATTAAGGTTTGTAATCAATATATTAGTTGTATGGTTATTGATGAAGGCAATAAAATAATATACTTTCTCATTTATGTTGAATAAGCAGTAGAATAGAACTCGAAAGGAATTGCAAGTTAGTTGTGAATCCTATTTTTCTATTACATCTATTCTATTGAATGCCAAGAGTTGAGTTTAATGAACTTTGTCATAATTTTTACCAATAAAGTCACCATTTATATTTTCATCAGTTGCCAACATCACATACAACCGTAGTGAAGATAAGATGAGATCAGATCATCAGTGGATCAATGTTAGGTTAAAAGATGGGTATTTGACGAATGAGTTTATTACGGGTATTGATGAGTTTATCTAGTTAGCAGAAAGTCATCCTACATTTATGGACGGAATGAAACTTAAGTGTCCATGTAACCAACATAGGTGTCAAAATCGAATTTTTTATTACCCTGATATTGTGAGACTCCATCTTGCAAAATATGAATTTGTACCAAACTATTATATATGGTATAAACATGGGGAGACTGAACAACGAGATATCTCGGACCATGATATTAGTCAAAGTCCAGAAGTCGAGTATACCCAAGTGAACAATGTAATTCAAGAAATGGTATTGGATGCTGCAGGACCTACTTTCAATCAAAATGATAGTGAAGAGACTCCAAATACCGCGACACGAAAACTTTATGACATGCTTAGAGTATAAAAATAAGAGATTTGGCATGGAAATCCATACGGACATTCGCAGTTATCAGCGGTGGCTAGACTCCTGAATTTGAAGGCGGAACACCATTTTTCGGAAAGGTATTACGATGATATTTGTCGATTTATTCATGAAATGATTCCAGAGGATAATGTAATGATTGATAACTTTTATAGCACAAAGAAGTTAATTGAAGGCTTGGGTCTACCAGTAGAAAAATTCACTGTTGTAATAATGGTTGCATGATATATTGGAGTGATGATATTGACCTAACAAGTTGCAAGTTTTATAACCACCCTCGGTATAATAAGCAGAAACGAGGATCAACAAAGCACAAAATAAATGTTCCTTACAAGAAAATGTATTATTTTCCACTAACACCTCGTTTGCAGAGATTGTACGCATCTAATGCCAATGCAAAGGACATGAGGTGGCATGTCGAGCATAATAATGAAGAGGGTGGTGTCATGAGGCATTGCTCAGACTCCCCAGCCTGGAAATATTTTAATAAGATGTATCTATCTTTTACAGCTGAAACTCGAAATGTTAGGTGGTATTTGCACTGATGGATTTCAACTATTTGGACAAACGGGGCAACAGTACTCTTCATAGCCAGTGATAGTGACGCCATATAATTTGCCACCATGGATGTGCATGAAAGATGAATACATGTTTTTGTCTATAATAGTGCCTAGGTCGAGAAACCCTAAAGAGAAGTTGGATGTGTTCTTGCAACATTTGATTGCTGAGTTGAAAGAATTATGAGAGGTGGGGATAAACACATATGATATATACAGTAAACAGAATTTTCAGATGCGAGCTTTACTGTTGTGGACTATCAGTGATTTTCCTGTATATTCTATATTGCAGGGTGGAGTACTGCAGGTAAGTTATCTTGTCACTATTGCATGGATGATTCAGACTCATTTACTTTGACAAAAGTAGAAAGACTTAATGATTTGAAAACCATCGCAAGTTCTTACCGTCAGAGCTTCCATTTCAAAGAAACAAGAGGTGGTTCATAAAGGGGTGTGCAGTACATAAAGTGGCACCACCTGTGAAGTCGGTGTAGACGCTGATTTTCGCACGGTGTCTACAATCGAGATTTCGTAAAGAGAGGGACTGGCGATCCTGAAAAATAAAAAATTAGGGTGAGCGTGGAGGGTCTACCCACCGGTGTGGTGGATGCCGTAGGCACTCCGATGCCCAAGTCAGTGACGGTAGTGAAGTGCAAAGGTCGTAGAAGGAGGACCTTGTAGACTGCCATGAAGGCGGTAGGTGGGTGGTGATGAGAGCAATGGAGAAAGTATCGTTCAATAGTGGGTCGAAGTGCTTGAGGTTCAATCTCCTCCCTTCAGGGAGCCTCGTTTCCTATATATACATGCTCCTATAATGTGTGCCTTTATTGCCCTTTGATTGCTCGTCCGTTGGATCATGATAACGGTAGACTTCATGAGGTGCAATTACTGTATTTTTCCCATTGTAGGCTGGAACAGATGGGTTATGAATGGTGTTTATGAGTCTGGTCGTTATGTGGACTGGCGTGGGGTGAGCCCCGATTATGGTTTGGGCACGTGGTATTTCACTGGGCCTGGGCTTGTGAATCTCTGGGCCTCTACGTAATTCAAACCTTGGGGCTTCCTTTTTAGGTAGAAGCTTGGGCCTGGGTCTTCTGTTGGGGAGTCTGAGGTGCATTCAGTATTGGGCCTAAAGTAAAAGGACAAAATTACCCCTGGACTAAATTTGGCCCGTACAATTTATCCCTTACTCCCTAAGTCAATGAGTCATTGGCTTGGAGAGTACTTGACGTGTGTGTCGCCTGGGACGAGGCCATAGTATGTAGGTGTACTCGAATATTGATGCTGCCTATTGATTGAACCAAACGAATGTCAAGTTATAAACTTGACTCTACGAGAGCCATTGGGGAAGTACCCAGTTGACCGAACCAGATGGTGGTCGGGATAATGAACTTGACTCTACCAGAGTCATTTAGATATACCCAGTCGACCGAACCAGATGATGGTCGGGATAATGAATCTTGACTCTACCCGAGCTATTGGGGAAGTACCCAAATCGATTGAACCAGATGAAGGTTAGGATATAAGTCATACGTCATGTGTATTCCATGTCTATAACTTGACTCGACATGAGTCCATGGGGGATGTCCCCGGTCGACTGATCTAGATGAAGATTCAGGATATAATTCATACGACATGTGTAAACCATGTCTACCACTTGACTCAATATGAGTCCATGGGGGATGTCCCCGGTCGACTGGACTTGATGAGGCCGGAGGATATAGATCATATGACATGTGTAATAAATGTCTATAACTTGACTCAATATGAGTACATGGGAGATGTCCCCGATCAACTGGACTTGATAAGGCCAGAAGGATATAAATTATACGACGTGTGTAATAAATGTCTATAACTTGACTCAATATAAGTCTATGGGGGATGTCCCCGGTCGACTGGACTTGATGAGGCCAGGAGGATATAAATCATACGACATGTGTTAATAAATGTCTACTATTTGACTCAATATAAGTCCATAGGGGATGTCCCCGGTCGACTGGACTTGATGAATATTCAATATATAATTCATACGACATGTGTAAACCATGTCTACAACTTGACTCAATATGAGTCCATGGGGGATGTCCCCGGTCGACTGGACTTGATGAGGCTAGAAGGATATTTACTCGATTGGTATTAAAGAGGGACCAAATCAAGTCTACATGTCGTATGGACCAAATGAAGGTCCAAGTATTAAAGTTAAACTTGGCTCCATCACGAGCTAATTGAGGAGTGTTCCCATCGACTGGACCTGATGAAGTCCAGGAAGACATTCACTTATTTGTTACTGAAGAGAGACCAAACCAAGTCTACATGTCGTCTGGACCAGAAGAAGGTCAATGAACTTATACTCTACTCCATTATGAGCCAAATGGGGAGTGTTCTCGTCGAATGGACTTGATGAGGCCAGGAAGACATTCACTCATTTAGTATCAAAGAGGGACAAAACCGAGTCTACATGTCGTCTGGACCTAAAGAAGGTTCGGGTATTGACATATATAATACTCCATCACCTACAAGTTTTAATAACATGAATCATGAAAGCGACAAAGAGCAAGTACCTTTTACTCGTCACTTGGAGACTTCGTTGAGTATGCCGGTTGATCTTCCCGTATCAATAAGCTCTATTGATTGAGTCAGATGTTGATCTATCCAGCAGTCTGTTGGATGGTATATTTTCTTTCGTACTTGTCGTTCGATGGTTCCCCAATATAGGAATATCTTGTAGAGTCAAATGGGTGCCTAATTCATTACTGTGGTATGAGGATCATTTCTTCCTAACAGTCGATGGCGTGCAATATAGCCATGTTATTTTATCCAAGCATTTGGTAGAGATATCATTCGTAGTTGATATTCACGTTTGTTTAGGATTATTTCAGACTAAAAGTCATATGTAATAATTTTGGTCTCTTTTGCTTTGTGCGTCTCCCAATTTTGAACAAAGCGTATACATGGGCTCATTCTCTTAATGCATGTGGGGTTGCCTTTCACATGTACTATCATTGCAAGCTTCTACTGGTTCCCATGCGATAGAAAATTATGAAGGGAGCTTTGTCGAGTGAACCACTCCTCCTTTGCATGCTTGTGAGGTTTCTTTTTCCGAGTGAATTTCCTTCAATAGTCACGTGAATCTTGATGGGGATTGGAGGGTATCCTCAGCACTGGACAGCTTGCAAACCTTTTGGAGCCATGTATATATGTGTGTGTGTATATATATATATATATTTTCAATAGGCTTCATGCATGAAGGGTCACCTGGAACTAGACACGCAAGTGGCCACACAAGGCTTACTGTAGACATTGCATTTTTGCATAACACCCGATGAGGAGTCTTATATGGAGACAATTCCCTCTTAGTCATGAAAGGCGGGGGAAAAGAACGTTGGAAGGGTAAAGTTGGAAAACACTATTTTTTATGGATTTCTCCGAGTTGTTTCGCTTCGGTTGCTTGCTATACCTCCGTTTCTAAGCTCACCTTAGGCCCAAAACTCCCCTAGACCACATACCTAATCCAACCAAGCCCAAATACCCAAGTCAACCCAAGTCAAACCAAGTCAACCCAAGTCAAACCAAGCCCATGCCCAAGGATGTGATTCACGCCCATTGCCCTTTATTTAGGTAAATTGCACATTAATCACATGTTAAAATCTTGATTAATCCTTACCTAAATAAAAGAAATCAAATCAAATCCCTACCAAATCAAATCCAATCCCAAATCCTAATTAGGAGATGCATTCCTTATTAGAAACCAATTAGGAGATTCCTTCCTAATCTAAAAAGGAAAGCCTTTTCCCTTTGCCTATAAAAAGAGGCCTTCACCCCCATTCACAACCCTAGCTCACATATCTCCCTCACACGCCCAAAGCACTCTCTTAAGCCTCCATTACACGCCCAAGCATCCCCCTGAACCCTCCATTGCCGCACCTTCAAAATCCAACAGCCTCCATTGCCGCCCCTTCCCTCCATCATCAACACCCTTCACGCCCAAGCCCTAAACTTACCCTCCATTGCCGAGTTCCAGCCCCCATTCACAGCCCTAAAACACCCTCAAATAAACCTTATTTCCAGCCCTTAAGTTCCGCAAAAAAACACCCCCCAAAGCAGCTCCAAATCGGCGCCAAAACAGCCCCTGAAAACGGCTTCACTGCACTAGTGAACTGCCGAATTTAGTCTTCTGTTCTGGTCTGATTCTGTTGCGGTTTTAGCCTCCAAAACAGTCCTAAAACCATCTTAAAACCATTCCAGAAATCCCCAAAAAGTTTCCCCAAAAAACCTTTACAAACGCACCTCCCGAGACCACCAAAATCACCCAAAACAGTCCAAAAACGCCCAAAACAGTGACCTGAAACGCAGCGACCAAACGGCGGTGAAACGAAGGTAAAACAGCAGCCCGAGCATCAAAACAGCAAGGAAAACAGTGAGCAAACAATCTTGAAAAGTTTCGGATCATTCGCCCTTCCAACGGACTTGGAAAGCACTTCCAAAGATTGACGAAAGAGGTTAGACCTGAGGGTACCTTTTACTTATTTTCTTTTGTTTTATTTTTATTTATTTTAGAATATTATCGCATGAGAGTCGTTTGAAGCATGATGATGTGAGTGTTGGATGAGCGGGAATTGTGTTTCCCTTTTGTGGTATATCGGATGGAAACCCGGACGTAAATTCCATAGCCGATTTCGAATGGACGGTAGTATGGTCTGCACTCGGGACACAATGCCACGTACCACTTAAGATACATGTATCTCGTCTCATCCAAATTTGTATTCGAGCATGATGTAGTTCTAGTTTGTTTATTTTTATTTTAAGCATGTCTTAATTTAGTTTCGTTATTTAATTTCAAAACATGATTATGTTTCTTCTTTATGTATGATATTTAATTTAGTTTATATTTATGTTTAAGTAATTATTTGTTTACATTGGTTTGATGGCTTAGTATGTTCAATGTGTGATATTGCGTGTTTATTGTTTAAAGACTTATTTTTAAGCATGCAAACTTAGATTAGGATTTAGTTAGCGGAAGCATATTAGATCTAGTGATGCTCGAACATGATTATTGATTAGATGCGGTCGATTTATTGCATGAATTATATCATCACAATGACATAAGTAAGGGACCATTCCGAACCCACGGTTTGAGGTCTTCCCTTGCGAGGGGTGAGTGTGGCCTTAAACCTTTGTCCCGGTTCACACCGGGTGGTGACTCCATTATTCTCCGTTTTTAGTCCCCCGCGGACTATTCCGTACTCTCAACTAGGCCCTGAGTCTAGAACAGCATGCGTCGTCAAGTTCTGTTGTCTACAGTCTGGCGACTCCACTGGGGATAGAGAATCGGCCTCGAAATCATGTCTTGTGTTGTTATAATTTATGCATTAGTTGACCGTGTCTGTAGTGGGTTGAGGGGGTTAATCAAAGGCTTAGTTAAAGCTAGGTGATGGTTGGGTGTCTTCCTTCACTCACTACCTTTCGAGGAAAAGCTGTGAAGGCACCTAGATGATCATTACCCGTAGCGTGTCGTGATATACTAGTTTGGAGGACTCGTTGTTTATTCCTGACAACAAGCGATAAGAGCCTAAGGGGCTTGGGTATTTAAGAGAGCCTCGCTCCACCCTCCCTCTGGGGAATCTACAACGGGAAATCCATTCGACAGTTAGTCACACACCATAACTCGTTGGCACGTACCGTAAGGTATAAAAAAGGTGCGCTCACTTGGACATTTGAACCCTTGAGTGGGGAGTCCTAGTTGTGGGCAAACCTTCGTCAGCGAGAGCCTTTGTCCGCGCCCCGTGAACCCACTCATGAACCTTAGCCATAAGAACCCGTAGTTAGACATTTTATAACTAGGTGTTTGATGGACCACCGTCATTTGGATCCAGTTGGACCTTTGTCAAAAGGTATGGACTTGTCGGGCCATTTAAACTGGGGCAAGTTCATGTCTTTTAACAGTTGGGCCAAAAGCTTCTAAAATGCCAGTGGGCCATTTATGGGCCTCTTATTATTTGAAATCATTTAGCCATATCATCGCAAAGTGTAGACCTGTTGGGCCTTTTCAACTGGGACAAGTTTGCACCACGCGATGGTGTGATTGGATATTTTAAAATGATAATGGGCCGAGTAGTTTAAGTTTATTGCTTTATGATTTTAGAATTTCATATATTGCATGCATCGCACACATACGCACTGACACATGACACTAATAGAGCACGATAGATACCTGTTGGGTTAGAGAGGGGACCAGACTCGTCAAGAAATCGATAGCGAGAATGAGCGAATCAGTCAACGAGGGGTCTCGAATGGATCAGATTGAGGCCAGTCTTGCAAGATGGCCGAGCACCTGCAGGCACTAACTGCCACCATGTCCAATGTTGCTTTGCCCCGCGCTGCGGGAGGTTCTGAGAATGAGAGGCGCGACGAACCGCCAACTGGTTTGAATGATGATGTGCCGGGGTTTGATGATGACATGGCCGAGTATGCTGCTGCCGGTAGAATAGCCGGAACTCAGGCCGAGATGCAGAAGCTTCGGGACCAAGTTGAAACGGTCACCCGAAAGTTGAAGGGAAAGAACGAAGATTTGTTGGACTATGATACCATGACTTTTGAGGAGCAATTGCCCGCTCACTTCAAAATGCCCGACATTGCTAAGTTCAACGGGAACGGAGACCCGAGAGTCCACTTGAGGCAGTATGTCTCAGTGATGAGTTCGGTGGGCTTGTCGCAACGTCAAGTCCAGAAAATGTTCGGAATGTCGCTCGAAGGAGCCCCTGTGGTATGGTATCACAGTTTGGAGAAGCAAGTAAAGGAAGACTGGAGGGAGTTGGCTGATGCCTTCCTCAAGCAGTATGTTACTGACCTTGAAATTGATCTGTCCCTCCGTGACTTGGAGAATGTCAAGCAGAGACCGGAGAGAGTTTTAAGGAGTATGTGGATCGGTGGAGAGGCCAATTGTTGAAGATGCAAACAAGGCCTTCAGAGAAAGATCAGATCAAGATGATTATCAAAGGGACTAAGCCCTCGATCTATGGGAAGTTGAGGAGAATGACTTCGATGATTGCGGATTTCCGTCAATTGAGAGAAACCGTAATGGATATTGAAGAGGAGGAGGCTGAGAACAGAAAGTTCTATGGTTTGAACAGGAGGACTGTTGGAGGACCCTCGGGAGCTAAGCCTGTTACTGCGGAGATTGCAGCTATAAAGAATAGGCGCTTTTCTAACTTGGGTAGACCTTTATCCAAGGTACTAGAGAAGCTACTGAGGCAAGGGCTGTTGAAACCCCTCGAACCAAAACCACTCTCAAATCCCCCTCCCTCAAACCTTGACATGAGCCGTTACTACGCTGCCGCTTCCATCACAGCACGGCCATGACACAGACGCAACCCGCCTTCGCCATGAGATTCAAGATCTGATCGACTCACACAAATACCCGACCCTGAAAAAGAACAACCAAACACTCACCGCACCCCTTTACCCAATTATCACTCTGTCCCCCACCTACCTACATGATCAACTCTGGCCTACCTGAGGACCTTGTCCTTCAAACCTTTGACCAAACAGCCTTTTGCCTCGGTATTTGGACAGTAATAGTGAAGATGAGGCAGAACAGAAGAAGGATTTCTGGGAAGATTTCTCAAGTGGGGGTGAGGAAGAAGAAGTGAAGGGCATGACCCGAGTGGGCGCTTTTACAATGATGCTAATGAGAAGGATAAGGGAAAGGAAGTCCTAGAGGAAGGTCGTGAGGTAGCCGAGAATACTGAGAAAGCTGAGGTGGTATAGTGCTGCAGCAGTTGAAGAAAACTCGGGCACATCTAAGCATCTGGGAACTATTGCGTGCATCTGGGAACACCGGCGGGCTATGGTAGAAGCCTTGAGTAAGATAGTGGTACCAGAAGACGCTAGTCCGGCTATGTTTGTGGGTTCAGTGCAGAAGGAAGCCGTACTGATAACCTTCGCTGATGAGGAGCTCCCGGCTGAAGGGAGAAACCACAACAGGCCTTTATTCATCCGAGCTGAGGTGAGGGGCAAGAGGACTTCTTGTGTGATGGTGGATGATGGCTCTTCCATCAATGTATGCCCATTGAAAATTCTGGCAAGGCTGGGTATTAAGCCAACTGAGTTGAATCCTTCTGACATGACTATCAAAGCTTATGATGATAGTAAGCGAGGAGTCGAAGGTACTTTCACCGCGGTAGTCAAGGTTGGTCCGGTTGAGGATGAAGTGGAGTTCACCGTGCTGGACATCCCAGCCACTTTTGCCTTATTGTTGGGAAGGCCCTGGTTCCATAAGCTTGGAGGTGTGCCCTCTACCTTGCATCAGATGATCAAGTTCCCTTATGATGGGAAAATTGTCACTATCCGAGCTGAGGTGGATAATGCCGTAGCCGCTTTGGAAATACAACCTTTCTCGAGGTTCCAAGTGTCGGCAACCTTTGAGGAGTGGGTTGATCCAAGGTAGCCCGAATTATGGAGAAGATGAAATTCGAGCCGGGCCAAGGCTCAACACTCCAGACTTCAAAGGGCAGAACACTCGGAAGGGTTTGGGATATCGTTCTGATGAGGACAAGCCCAAGGTTAAGAAGAAAGGGCTAAAGCTGATGGAGTGCTTTGTTAAGGCCTCAGGGTATCAAGGAGAACCCGAACCGGTGGAAGTCAATGGGATCGTGGTACCTGGATTCGAGATTTTTCAGGATATACTTGGTGAAAAGCCGCTGGCGGGAGAAGTTACAGAGAAAGAGGATGAGAAGTGGGAAGAAGAACTCATGAAACTGGAGACCCTGACACTCGGGGAAGAAAAGAAACCTGAGATAGATTCTGTTGTAGAGGGAGAAATATCTGTAGAAGATGAGGATATTTTCCTTCCAGATTTGTTTGAGTGTACTCCTTTTGTTGTTGGCAATAAAGACAATAATTCTGCTTACTTGACTGAGTCTCCACTTTCTAACTCGCATGACTTAAGCATATTCGATATCAACTCTGTCAAAACGAATGCATTCAACCTTGGCACGTCTGAAATCCCAAGGAAATCTTGATTGCAAGCGAAGTTACCGCCGAAGAGCGGAAGAACTTAGAAGAGATATTGATTAAATATGCCAAAGTATTTGCTTGGTCTTATGAGGATATGCCTGGGGTAGATAGGAGTATTGCCCAGCATGCGATACCGACATATCCGAATATGAAGCCTGTAAAACAGAAACTCCGAAGGATGAGACCCGAATGGGCCGAGAAGGTCAGAGAAGAGGTCAAGAAGCAAATAGATGTGGGATTCTTGGAAGTAGTGAAATACCCCGAGTGGTTGGCAAACATTGTGCCGGTACCGAAGAAAGATGGTAAAGTCAGAATGTGCGTCGACTACAGAGATCTTAACAAGGCATGCCCAAAGGATGACTTTCCTTTGCCGCATATTGATGTGCTTGTGGATAGCGCAGCATTGTCTTCCATGTATTCATTTGCGGATGGGTTTTCAGGATACAACCAGTGCTTATGGCTGAGGAAGATAAGCACAAGACCGCCTTTGTCACAGAATGGGGTACTTATTGCTATAAGGTGATGCCGTTTGGGCTCAAGAACGCCGGAGCCACATATCAGCGGATGGCCACTACCTTGTTTCATGACCTCATGCATAAGGAGATTGAGGTGTATGTGGATGACATGATGGTCAAGTCAGAGACAAGAGACGGGCACATAGGAGCGTTGGAAAAGTTCCTTGAACGAGTGGATAAGTACAACTTGCGGCTGAATCCCAAAAGTGTGTTTTCGGAGTAACATCGGGAAAGCTGCTCGGCCATACGGTTGGAATGGGCGGAATAGAAGTGGATCCCGAGAAGATTAAGGCTATTACTGAGATGCCGGCACCGAAAACAGAGAAAGAAGTCAGAGCCTTCCTGGGAAAATCCATGTATATCAGTCGGTTCATTGCCAATTGACTTCTGTTTGTGAGCCCATCTTTAAGCTGTTGAGAAAGGACCAGCCAGTAAGTGGAATGACAATGTCAGGCGGCCTTCGACAGGATCAGGGAGTATTTTGGTAAAGCCGCCTATATTGAAACCTCCGAGACCGGGAAGCCTTTGGTACTTTATTTGGCTATAGATTTGAAGCGTTGGGAGCTATGATGGTACAAGCTGATGAGACAGGAGTGGAGCATGCTGTCTATTACCTCAGTAAGAAGCTGCTTCATACGAGTTTCGCTATCAGGAAGTGGAGAAGATTTGTCTAGCAGTAGTATGGGCATCCAAGAAGTTACGCCACTACTCTTCCAGTCTTACAATATCCAAGTGGTCGCAAAGGAGAATCCTTTGAAGTACTTGCACTCAGTACCCTCGCTGGTTGGGAAGTTAGGCAGATGGTTAGTGCTGCTGACTGAATTTGACATCGAGTACCTCACCTCCAAGGTAATCAAAGGGCGAGCCGTGGCAGAATTCCTGGCCTTGCAACCTGTTGAAGGAGATCAGTATAAGTTTGAGTTTCCCGACGAGGAAATCCAAGCCATAGCGGTCCAAGGATGGAAAATGTATTTTGACGGAGCAGTGAATTGCAAGGGAGCATGGATCGGGATTGTAATAGTAACCCCTGGGGAGAAACCCTGCCTCTGGCCAAGAGGCTAACTTTCGGAGTGACGAATAACATGGCTGAGTACGAAGCGTGTGCTTTCGGATTGACGGCATTGATAGCCTTGAGGCTAAGAATGTTGAAGTTTTCGGAGACTCGATGTTGGTGATCCGGCAGATGCAAGTAGAATGGGAACTGAAGGAAGAACGGTTGAAGCCGTACTTGTTCCATCTCAGAAGTCTGGCACAGACTATCCCTGATTGTAAATTTCAGCATTTACCGAGAGAGGAGAATCAGATGGCAGATGCGTTGGCAACATTGGCCGCAACTTGGGAAAATCCAGAGAAACTGGTAATGAGACCGCTTGTGTTGACAACGGCAAGCAAGCCAGTCTATGAGATAGGTAGAATCCTGGAAGTGGGGGTCGACGGCGGGAAGCCTTGGTATTATGACATACAAAGGTATTTGGAGCGCGGGGAATTCCCAGGGGAAGCAAGCAGAAAGGACCGAGTGGCTATTCAGAAGTTGGCCTCTCAGTATGTGAGTTTGAAAGGAGAAATCTACAAGAGGCAGGCAAATGGAATTCAGCTGAAATGCTTTAAACAAAGAAGAAGCTCAGAAGGTGATGGACGGGTACATGCCGGAGTATGTGGGCCGCACATGAACGGATTGAACTTGTCCCGCAAGATTGTGAGACAAGGCTTTTACTGGTCAACCATGGAAGCTGACTGTGCGAAGCTGGTAAAGCACTGTCCATGAATGTCAAGCACACGGCAATATGAGTCATTTGCCGCACACAGAGTTACATGGGCTGCTCAGAGCCATGGCCATTCTCAGCATGGGGAATAGATATGATCGGGGAAATTCGACCGAATGCATCGAATGGGCATCGCTTTATAGTAGTAGCCGTAGACTACTTCTCAAAGTGGGTAGAAGCCGAATCTTTCCGTAATGTTACGGCAAAGCAAATGGCGAAGTTCATAGCTCGGAATCTTATTTGCCGGTATGGTATGCCGCACCATGTGGTCACGGACAATGGAGTCCAATTTCAGGGAGAAACCAAGGTAATGCTACGGAAGTATGGAATTGGCCATCATAAGTCCTCACCTTACAGGCCGCAGGCTAATGGGGCAGTCGAGGCAGCCAACAAGACGATAAAGACGATCTTGGCAAAGATGACTGAGAACTACAAAGACTGGGCTGATAAGCTACCGTATGCTCTGTGGGGGTACAGAACATCTGTGAGAACGGCAACAGGAGCCACGCCATATTCTTTGGTTTATGGAATGGAAGCGGTACTGCCGGTGGAAATGGAGATGCAGTCCATGCGGGTACTCGCAGAAGCAGAATTGCCAGAGCAAGAATGGACCTCGCAAAGGTTTGAACAGTTGGCCCTGATGGATGAAAAGAGGATGAAGTCCTTGCATCACATGCAGATTTATCATAAAAGGCTGGCTCGAGCATTCAACAAGAAGGTGCGGCCCACCAAGATCAAAAAGGGTGATCTGGTGCTTAAGCAGTCCAAGCCGTCAACAACAGACCCGAGGGGAAAGTTCAGACCAATTGGGAAGGGCCCTACATTGTTCAGAAGGTAATGGGAAATGGAGCAGTAAGACTGTCAGACTTGGAAGGAAATGAGTTTACCGAGCCCATCAATGTTGACAGATTGAAGCTTATTTCGCCTGAGGGGGCAGAAGACTGGATGGTCACCTGCAGAAGACCTAACCCAACAGGATAAAGAAAAATCATGCATCCATGCATACACATAACCCATTATATTGCATTCTTTTTGTTTTCGTGTTTTGTGTTTTGTGTTTTGTATTCACAGGTTTTGAAAAGAGATAAGCCAATCAGAAACAGCGAAAGCACTGTATTGAGTTTGGTAGAAATCCCGGGCCGAGGTCCACATCGATGTTAAGGTTCAGATGGTGAATTGTGGGTTGAGGCCCCCTTGAGTTTGAGTTTTGGGGAATGGATCCCAGGGGGCGAAGCCCACAATGGTCAGCAGTAGAAGGACGAATTCCTTTGAGTAAGTGAGTGAGTGTGAAAAAAAAAAAAAAAAAAAAAAATTGTGAAAAGAAGTCTTCGTAATTTGATATATGTCCGTGATGACATGTGTGCAATAGGTAGAAGCCTTAGAAACGATGAGTGCTGGAAGTGTTCTTCGCGCCGGTATGCTGAATAGATTGATCTTGATTAGACTCATAAAGCACATGAATATGGGATCTCAACAATAGAAGCCTGAGTGGTTGGCGAAATGACTAGCTGAAGAGACAGGAGATCGGTGAATGACCGTTTGCCTGGATGTCCACCCTGAATTACAGACGCTATGATATATGATATGGTCAGAAATAACAAAATGTCTCTGCGAGAAAAGAAAAGAAAAGAAAAAAAAGAAAAGACCGCCTATAACCGATAAGCGTGAAGCTACCCATGGGCGAGTATTAGGACCATCATGAGGAGAAATGCTACCTTAAAGGGTAGGTGTGTCAAGAAAAGAAAAAGAGAAAAATAAAGAAAAGAAAAAAAAAGAGTTCCGAATGAAAAGAATGAGACAAGAGTGCAATATAGAAGACCGTATCATATTGAGTATGCTGAAGTAATCACAGAATGTGATTAAGACATTCAGGTTGGTTAGACCCACTGATCCGATTCTCCGAAGCGAAATCATTGAGTTGGCTTGCTTATGGAATAAGCTGTGAAAGATCCTTGGCACCACACACTAGGAGTCTAGTTTAGATCACCTATTCAGACGATCGGAGTTGAGCATGTCGGGTACTTTGAAGATTCTCTGGCTTTGACACCAAGCATTCGTTGAGGACGAAAATATATCCAATTATCAAAGATTATCTTATGAGAGGAATTACGATATGCTAAGAGGAATCAGTGGCATCAGTTTCAGTTTCTACCGAGAATGGTATTCTGGGGGCGAGGCCCATATCACATCAGTTTCTGCCGAGAATGGCATTCTGGGAGCGAGGCTCACATCAGTTTCAGTTTCTACCGAGAATGGTATTCTGGGGGCGAGGCCCATATCACATCAGTTTCTGCCGAGAATGGCATTCTGGGAGCGAGGCTCACATCAGTTTCAGTTTTTTGCCGAGAATGACATTATGGGAGCGAGGCTCACATCAGTTTCAGTTTCTGCCGAGGATGGCATTCTGGGGGCGAGGCCCTTATTACATCAGATCATTACAGTCCGGGAATGGACAGCTCGGGAATGAGCACGCCGGGAATGGCACGCCGAGAATGGCACTCCGGGAATGGAGATTTAGTCCGGGAATGGACAGTCCGGGAATGGACAGCTCGGGAATGAGCACGCTCGGGAATGAGCACGCCAGAATGGCACACCGAGAATGGCGCTCCGGGAATGGAGATTTAGTCCGGAATGGACAGTCCGGGAATGAGCACGCTCGGGAATGAGCACGCCGGGAATGGCACTCCGGGAATGGAGATTTAGCCGAGAATGACAGTCCGGGAATGGACAGCTCGGAATGAGCACGCCGAGAATGGCACTCCGGAATGGAGATTTAGTCCGGGAATGGACAGCTCGGGAATGAGCACGCTCGGGAATGAGCACGCCGGGAATGGCACTCCGGGAATGGAGATCGGTTCGGGAATGGACCACAACGATGACAGTTCGGGAATGGACTTCATCACATCACATCACAACAACACTCCGAATGGAGATCGGTTCGGGAATGGACCACAACGATGACAGTTCGGGAATGGACTTCATCACTTCAATCACACAACAACACTCCGGGAATGGAGATCGGTTCGGAATGGACCCACAACGATGACAGTTCGGGAATGGACTTCATCACATCATATCACAGCAACACTCCGGGAATGGAGATCGGTTCGGGAATGGACCACAACGATGACAGTTCGGGAATGGACTTCATCACATCATATCACAGCAACACTCCGGGAATGGAGATCGGTTCGGGAATGGACCACAACGATGACAGTTCGGGAATGGACTTCATCACATCATATCACAAGCAACACTCCGGGAATGGAGATCGGTTCGGGAATGGACCACAACGATGACAGTTCGGGAATGGACTTCATCACATCATATCACAAATCGCAACACTCCGGGAATGGAGATCGGTTCGGGAATGGACCACAACGATGACAGTTCGGGAATGGACTTCATCACTCATCACACACACGCAACACTCACGGGAATGGAGATCGGTTCGGGAATGGACCACAACGGTGACAGTTCGGGAATGGACTCCCCACACCACATCACATCAACGGTTCGGGAATGGACCAGAGGTCGAAGCACCTCAACAACATCAACTCAAACGCTGCATGGTGAGTCAGGTGGCAGCTGGCGAGCCAGGTAAGTAAAAATGCATTGCACGTACTTTGATAGAACTGTCATTGTCACACACACTGCACGAGTCCCATCAAAGTGGGGGCGACTGTAGACATTGCATTTTTGCATAACACCCGATGAGGAGTCTTATATGGAGACAATTCATTCCCTTTAGTCATGAAAGTCGCGGGAAAAGAACGTTGGAAGGGTAAAGTTGGAAAACACTATTTTTTATGGATTTCTCCGAGTTGTTTCGCTTCGGTTGCTTGCTATACCTCCGTTTCTAAGCTCACCTTAGGCCCAAAACTCCCCTAGACCACATACCTAATCCAAACCAAGCCCAAATACCCAAGTCAACCCAAGTCAAACCAAGTCAACCCAAGTCAACCAAGCCCATGCCCAAGGGATGTGATTCACGCCCATTGCCCTTTATTTAGGTAAATTGCACATTAATCACATGTTAAAATCTTGATTAATCCTTACCTAAATAAAAGAAATCAAATCAAATCCCTACCAAATCAAATCCAATCCCAAATCCTAATTAGGAGATGCATTCCTTATTAGAAACCAATTAGGAGATTCCTTCCTAATCTAAAAAGGAAAGCCTTTTCCCTTTGCCTATAAAAAAGAGGCCTTCACCCCCATTCACAACCCTAGCTCACATATCTCCCTCACACGCCCAAAGCACTCTCTTAAGCCTCCATTACACGCCCAAGCATCCCCCTGAACCCTCCATTGCCGCACCTTCAAAATCCAACAGCCTCCATTGCCGCCCCTTCCCTCCATCATCAACACCCTTCACGCCCAAGCCCTAAACTTAACCCTCCATTGCCGAGTTCCAGCCCCCATTCACAGCCCTAAAACACCCTCAAATAACCTTATTTCCAGCCCTTAAGTTCCGCAAAAACACCCCCCAAAGCAGCTCCAAATCGGCGCCAAAACAGCCCATGAAAACGGCTTCACTGCACTGGTGAACTGCCGAATTTAGTCTTCTGTTCTGGTCTGATTCTGTTGCGGTTTTAGCCTCCAAAACAGTCCTAAAACCATCTTAAAACCATCCCAGAAATCCCCAAAAAGTTTCCCCAAAAAACCTTTACAAACGCACCTCCCGAGACCACCAAAATCACCCAAAACAGTCCAAAAACGCCCAAAACAGTGACCTGAAACGCAGCGACCAAACGGCGGTGAAACGAAGGTAAAACAGCAGCCCGAGCATCAAAACAGCAAGGAAAACAGTGAGCAAACAATCTTGAAAAGTTTCGGATCATTCGCCCTTCCAACGGACTTGGAAGCACTTCCAAAGATTGACGAAAGAGGTTAGACCTGAGGGTACCTTTTACTTATTTTCTTTTGTTTTATTTTTATTTATTTTAGAATATTATCGCATGAGAGTCGTTTGAAGCATGATGTGATTGTTGGATGAGCGGGATATGTGTTTCCCTTTTGTGGTATATCGGATGGAAACCCGGACGTAAATTCCATAGCCGATTTCGAATGGACGGTAGTATGGTCTGCACTCGGGACACAATGCCACGTACCACTTAAGATACATGTATCTCGTCTCATCCAAATTTGTATTCGAGCATGATGTAGTTCTAGTTTGTTTATTTATTATTTTAAGCATGTCTTAATTTAGTTTCGTTATTTAATTTCAAAACATGATTATGTTTCTTCTTTTATGTATGATATTTAATTTAGTTTATATTTATGTTTAAGTAATTATTTGTTTACATTGGTTTGATGGCTTAGTATGTTCAATGTGTGATATTGCGTGTTTATTGTTTAAAGACTTATTTTTTAAGCATGCAAACTTAGATTAGGATTTAGTTAGCGGAAGCATATTAGATCTAGGTGATGCTCGAACATGATTATTGATTAGATGCGGTCGATTTATTGCATGAATTATATCATCACAATGACATAAGTAAGGGACCATTCCGAACCCAACGGTTTGAGGTCTTCCCTTGCGAGGGGTGAGTGTGGCCTTAAACCTTTGTCCCGGTTCACACCGGGTGGCGACTCCATTATTCTCCGGTTTAGTCCCCCGCGGACTATTCCGTACTCTCAACTAGGCCCTGAGTCTAGAACAGCATGCGTCGTCAAGTTCTGTTGTCTACACTTACACGCCTAAAAAAAGGTATCCATACACAACCGAATTTCCCCCCACTCAAAGGGAAAACCCAGCCCATATTCAAAGCCCATTTTACGACAGAACATACCTTTGGAAAAAAATTTAAATAAAAAGAACTTGATTCCAAAAACATAAGAGCCCATGAGATGTGCCCCCGGTTCCAACACACGACAAAACCCACAAATTGTTCCACATCGCCTTTTTAGAGAGAAAGATGCATTAGCTGTCGAAATGAAGGAAGACCCAACTGCCACCAACGTAAATCAAGTCTCACATCAGTTGTCAATTCTCGGCAGGACAGAGCAGAACTCCAGGAAGGAAACCCCAGCCCTCTGGCTTCCAGCTATAAGTCGATTGAGATCACTGAAGATTCCAAGTTGGTGAATTAAATTGATTTCATGGATGGCTTTATGCTAGTCAATTTATAGTTGAATGGTCTCGGTTATTGGCGAGTCGACATTGTGAAGGATCGAAGCTGTTTGGGCATATTAAGAATGAATCTATCGACATTCTGACGACTAAGAAAGCGAATATGTCGCCTGGCCCGATTTTTTTTTTTTTTACATTTGTTCAGTGTTGTGAAATATGTTTAATCGACTAGACGTCGATAAATCTTGGGACTCTGCCATGTTTATAAAGCCGGAACATAAACTAGTGATCTCATCCAGCCGACATCATGTGTTTCTAGAAAGTCCGAACATTGAGGTGTCATTTCGGTGAGCTGTTTAGTCAGCTGGGGTCTAATTTCACTAGATCTATTAGCGATCTTCACCAGATCACGTGATCAAATGGGGGTAGACCGATAGAAGACCAAGAGGTAATCCAGTCGTCTTGCAATGAAAATAGGCTTGGTGGAGTGATTTTTAAACATTCAGCTTGTGAAACTTCTGAACAGTCATCAAGAGGCCTTTACAGCCAAAGAGATGGTTCTTAGAGGAGGCAAGGATCCCCGGGATCAAGAACGTGGTAAGAGAACTTTGAGTCGGGAAAGTGAGTTGAGTCCATATAGAAGGCATGAGCGTTCTGCGTCCCGATCTCAGTTTCGATCTCGGTCTTGTGGACGTGATGATCATACTAGATCCCAGTCACCTCGGGTCGAAGCCATGGTAGAATTCATCGAGAGGACATCTATGACGATGGTCAGCATGAGAAAATTGGGAAGCGAGGGGACCACAAAGAGTGTCTCTGTTGTTGTGAAGGGTGTAAGAGCATATTTGGTAGAAATGAATAAAAGGAATCTTGACCAAAGTTCGGTCACAGTAGACAAAGTAGTGGAGGAAATTTATTCCACTGTAAGGGGTATGTTGAACTTCCTTCATGCTCAACAGGCATTTTCTGATTCAATTAAGCAAGCTTGGGGAACGAAGAACGTAAATGGAAAGAGATCGAAGCTCCTCTACTTTCCTCTATCCCTAATGTTGGAAACAGAGAAGCAGCAGCCATGGCAGCTGCAGTGTGGGCAGTAGGAGGAGATTTTGTTCTTGAGGATTCTTTTACACGAGAGAGTGTGTCAAGCATTGCACGTAGAATATACACAGCTCGGAATTATTGGTGCTATTTGTGTTCTCAATGATGAACCGACAACAAGTGGGAGACACTGTGGCCAGATTGATGCAAGCATTTGCCAAAGTCAAAAGGTTAGCTTTTCCATTATTGTGGTGGTCCAACCCGAGTCTGGTCCAGTTTTCCTGCTAGGTATCGAGTTTCAGAGAAAAGTGTGCTGGGAAAATCTAGTGGCCGGTTCTGAGTAAGGTATTGAGGCTAGACAAGTTGGGCTTAGATTGATTACTAAAGGTTATAGACAGACAACCGTTGCAAATGACTTGAGTATTAGTTCAGCAAGTATTACAGATAGAAGGTGGCATATTGTGATGATGACAATCGATGCTGATTTAAGTGAGGCAACATGTTATTTGGATGGATGTTTTGAAGGCTATCAAACTTGATTAGCATTGTGCGTGGGTAATAATATTTAGGAAGAATAGACTGAGGTATTGGTTGGTGTTAGACCACCTACCGATATGCATGTTTTTTGGAGGTCAGATAGTGGAGGAGCTGAGTCTAAGATGCGTATAATGGATGTTTTTTCTGTGGGGAAAGTGCTTAAGTGAGGATGAGATTGCTGCTCTTTATTCTACTGTATGCTCAGCCGAGTTCAAAATGAATGAAATCCCCCAAGATAATTGGCAATAGGCAGATTCCCCAAGGGTTGACGAGTGGGATAGTGATCCTGCTGATATAAATCTTTATGACCGGGACGACATAGATTGGGATGGACAATATTCAAGTGGTAGAAGGATGGATCGTGATGGCATATTTGACAATGTGGATTCTTTTTCCAGGAAGTTCAGGAAACCAAGGATGGAAACACAGGAAGAAATCTATCAACATATGCTTTCAGTTGAGTTAGCTGTCAAAGAAGCCCTCTTGGCCAGAGGTGAAAGACAATTTACAGATCAAGAGTTCCCTCCAGACGATCATTCATTATATATGTAGATCCAAGTGACCCCCCCTTCAAAGTTGCAGGTTATTATGGAGTGGATGAGGCCTTCTGAAATTGTGAAAGAAAGCCATCTGGAATGTCGACCGTGCTTATTTTCTGGGACTGTGAACCCATCAGATGTTTGTCAGGGTTGATTGGGTGATTGTTGGTTTTTGTTCATTGTCTTTGGTACGTTTATGGTAAACAAACGATGTGGGTTTGTGTTTTGATATTAGCCATTGAATTCTCCCTTTGAAATAATCAATGTAGGACATTGGTTCAAATAGAATTGGGCTGAAAACAAGTGTAAGCTTATTCCTTTGTAAGATTGGATTGGACTTTATAATTTGTGTTTTCTTGGGCTTGCTCGGTTTTGTTCTTGGGCCTAATCGCTATTATGCTCTAATGGGTTATCGTGAGTGGTTCGAGGGCTTTCATGGCTTTCGGCGCTGATTTGGGCCAGTTTTAATGGGCTTCGCGTGGCAGGGTGCTCTTTTAGCGAGTGTAGACTGGATATTCTTCATGCTCATGGAAAATTCAAATGCAGTTGTAATATCTCAAATCATGGGCATGCAATAGGACATGTTCTATGTCATATGGGATTGTTCAGTCGAAGGAGAAAATAGAAATTTGTAGGGAGGCCCCCCTTTTATTATCATATCTATTCCTTAGACCTGGTGAAGGTCAATAGAATCACGATAAACCGGTTCCGAGGAATGTCAATGAAGCTATTGTCTACTGAACCTGATGGAGGTCAATGAGAGTCCACTCTACTAGCTCTAATAAGAATCCATGAGGCTACGATCGACTGGGCCTAATGAAGGTCTAAGAGGGTCTCATTCCATATTCTTGATGAAGATATGTGAGATTCTACACCCCACCTGACCTGATGGAGATCAGTCGCTCGAACCTGATGGAGGTCGGTCGAATGGACCCGATGGAGGTCCAAGAGGGTTCTTTACTCTATCTGACCTTTTCATGTCATCTAGGGAAGAATACAATCCATTCACTCATATTGTCTGCACGAGATGACATCATTCCACATCATATGGAGCAGACGATATTCTATTAATGTAGTCTGGTGGAGATGACATTACATCTATGTCGTCTGGAGGGGATGATAAATCATACATATCATCCGGAGGAATAATAATATTCTTCATCGTTTGAAGAAGATGTCGATCTTTGGATGTAGTGAGGAGTTGATGACCACTTTATCGTATGGAAAAAATGACTATCCTCTTATGTCCTCTGAGGGAGATAACAATAAATCGACGTAATATGAAGTTGTTGGCAATCCATTTTACCATATAGGCAATTGGGCTATGTTTTATCTAATGGTTCCTCAGTCAAGCTAAGTTTTCTTCCATCTCATGTCGGATGGGATCTTAAACAGGTGTCAAAGCTCATTATGTGGGGTGTTGAGTGGAATCTTTAGCAAGTGACAAGCTACATAAAGTAATATCAATTGGGACAGCGCATTCCTAACAACTTATATACGACTGAGCAGTCTATAACCATTACCTAGTTGTAAATTATTGTGTCGACTGGGACACCCATAGCATACTATATATTGTAATACTAACTATGACATCTATTACAAGTCCTCATGCCTTTCTATTGTCGACTAGGACATTATTAAAAGGTTCAAGCCATACCTGGTAATATTGACTGGGATGTCCACGTCAAGACTTCATTCGGGTTCCGTCGACTGGGATATCCTCCTCATGCAAGACACATCGCTTCATCACGTGAGGTAAATGGTAGGAAATATAGTTCCCTTGAAGGGAGATGCCTTGATCCTGATGTAGGTCAATGAGACTATGGTCGAATGGGGTCTAGAATTGATGACACTCCTTTCATGTAACCTTTCATGACACCTAGATGAGATAGCAATCCTCTCATGTTGTTTGAAGAAGATGACACAGCCTTTATATCGTATAAAGAAGATTGAGATTTATCTATGTCGTCTGATGAATATGAAAATCTTCAAATGTAGTAAGATGTTGATAACGATCCTTCTATGTAGTCTGATACTATCTCGGCTCGGCTTTTCCTTATTAGTAGTCTGACTTCAGGTAGATTAGAGAGAATTTCTCTCTTAAATTCTTGCATTCCCTTTCGTATGAAGGAGATGACTAATTGTGATTGGTCTATTGGAGGGATATGGCTTCTTCTTTGGTGATTTTGTGGATGGTTGTCTGATGGTGGATTTTTTGTTTGCCCCATTGTTGAATGCTTCTAAGAGATCAGATCATGTTATTAGGATTGTTGAGGTGACCCGTAGCCTCGATCCTTTGGGAGGTTGAAGAAATGTGCTCCAATGTTTGTAATTATCTTTGGAGGATGGCTAATTTGAAGATCATAAGATCTGGAGTCTGCCATATAAGTATGGGTGTTTGAAAAGATCTTAGATAGAGAGATCTTTACATGCTATGAATCGCTAGGGCCCCACGGTGAGCGCCAAACTGTAGATGCTGATTTTCACAATCTACAATCGAGATTTCGTAAAGAGGGGCACTGGCGATCCTATAAAACAAAGAAGTAGGGTGAGTGTGGACCCACCGGTGTGGTGGATACCGTAGGCACTCTAACACTCATGTAACATCCCGCCTAGGCCAGGATGTTACCGACAGGAGACAGGGAAACCCATCTCCATAAGCCTCTGATTCTAATGAAATTTCGGCATGATGTATGCAGAACATCATGCAACCTGGCTTATAGCCAGCACCATGAGACAACCTCTTAATGCAACTCAACATTCATGCAATCATCATCAAGGCCTCAGGCCTGAACTCAATGAACAAAATGCAAATACTTGGCCTCCGATCAGAACTCAAAATAAAACTATACTATTACATAATCCTTTCTTATAAGATACATATGCAAATACAAAACAAAGGGCTTTGAGGACCCATAACTCGACCCATGACTCAAAAACTCTCTTGACTGCAATTGGGGCGATCCACTGTCTTCAAAGTCTTCACTGATATCCTACTGGTTCTATATGACTGCTACTGACCTGCAAAACTTCAAACTGTAGTGGTGTGAGTCATAAGACTCAGTAAGATCATACTCATAACTTGAGCATACAAACTCATACAAAGTCTATTTCTTAATCTATTAATGACTTAAATTGTCTATATAGTCATACTTGATTCTCAATTATGAGTTAACTATAAAACTCTTATCCATGTTCAGACGTTACCACTTATTACAAATTTTTTGTTCTAAATTCACACACACCCATACATCTTGTTTCTTACTTATACTTTAAACATCTATAGTATGGCCATTAAGCTCTATAAACCATCTATTTACCAAGACTCATTACGTTTCCACTACGTTACTTTAATAGCTTTCCACTTTTTCTTTCTATTTACTTTTGATCTAATTCCGGTATTTATTATAATCTCTTACTCTTATCTTCCTTGAAATATCATCAAGTCGAAAAATTAAATATTCTTTCCTTTAAATATTTTTCACACTACTTAGATCATGTTGACATGTATGAATGTAATTATATAATCACGTATTAATATTCATAAGGAGAATCTCTTATATATCCCTACATTTCATACCAACATCATCTACAAATACATATAAACATAATAATGGTATCATGTATCAATGTTAGCTACATGCATCTAAAAGTACTCATGCTATAATGCATTAACATCAACTATATGCATCTCAATGACTTACTAGAATACATGATTCATATGCCATAATTGCAAATCATACTTTACTTCAACATGCTATGTCTTTAGAACATATTTTATGAAAACCCTTTCTGAAGAACTCTTTGTTGAAAACATTACTCGAAAACTAATTTATGTTTTAAAATTCTGAATCTCTTATAAAACCGATGTTTCTGAAAACTTTCTTTTCTAAAGAGCTCTTTCTGAAAGCTGTAACTGAAAACTGAAAACTGCATTTGAAACTGTAATTTGTATCTGAAAATTGAAAACTAAAAACTTTCTCTGAATTATGTATCTCTGAAAACTGTTTTCTAGAAATTTGATATTTCAAAACTTCTTTTCTGAAAAACTGATATCTCAGTGTCTGTTGAAAAACTGACGGAAGGGTCTCGAACCCTCCGAACTTATCCAGAATTACTTAATTACCCTCGCAATACCATATTTATATCATCTTCATGATTACGATCATCTACGCTTAATCGCGCGAGAAACTCTGTTTTACCGGAAACTCGCTAATTCTATCGGATCGATCAAATCTAATTCATTTCTCCCTGAATTCTACCATATTTATCGTTTTAACATATTAAAACACACCAATTCATTTCATGCTAATTCGCTACACTAAGGAACTACCGGAAACATACGAATATAAATCGATACACTTTAAAATAACAAAACTTGAACGAAAAGTCGTACCGAAATTCCGAGCCATATTCGGACTCCCAACGGTCATACGAACGCGCTGGTGTCGATGAAATTCTGATCTGAGCTACTGTTCATTTCGAGTACTATTCATGATCCATTTTTCCTCCTTATTTCACGTGCTTCCGGTCGCTGTTCGGTGAAATCAACCCCGCTTACTTGTAGTACTCGTCGAGGGCTTCGATTTGGTAGGTGGCTCGGGCTGTGAAACGAACCGACGAGCCTGGATCGGACGACCCATGTCGCTCCCTTCTTCCTCATTTTCCCGCTGTTTCTGGCACTTCTGGCGTCACCGCCGATGGCCGGTCCCTGCAGGGCCACCAGACGAAGCTGCCGGTGGTGGTACACCGGCGTGAGGCCGGTTGGAGGCCACCGACGAGCTTCCCCTCTCTCTTCTCTCTCTCACGTGTTTGCTCTCTGTCTCTCCCTGTTTTTTGTTTTTTGTTTTTTGTATTTGCTTAGTAATAATAATAATAATAGTATAAATAATAATATAAATATCTTGTTCCAAGTTTTACCAAAATTCCCCCACTAATAAGGGTATTTTCGGAAATCACTAATTTTGAAATCCTTCTGACATAATTTTTGAAATATATTCAACATGAAAATTGTTCGTCTCGGAAAAATGAGTATGATGGTTCAAGAATCAACTCGATCAGAGTCTGTTTACTAATTTCGTGACAAAAACTGTAAACTTTACGCGTTTTACAAAAATCACGTAACTGACTTTTGATCCCACATATTTTCCAACGCGATAAATATTCGTAATATATTATTCTAACCCATATAATATCGATTGAACTCTTATTCTTCATTATCATCATGATCTGAGACTATAACGTCTGTCTGAGAATCTTCTAGAACAGTCCCGAAAATCTAGGATGTTACAGCCCAAGTCAGTGACTGTAGAAAAGTGTAAAGTTCGTAGAAGGAGAAGCAAGGTCAGATGTTACCTTGGTCTCTGTAGACTGTCGTGAGGGCGGTAGGTGGGTGGTGATGAGAGCAATGGAGAAAGTATCGTTCAGCGGTGGGTCGAAGTGCTTTAGGTTCAATCTCCTCCCATCAGGGAGCCTCGTTTCCTATATGTACGTGCTCATGTAATGTGTGTCTTTATTGCCATTTGATTGCTCGTACATAGTATCATGATAACGGTCGACTTTATAAGGTGTAATTATTGCGTTTTGCCCATTTTAGGCTGGAACGGATGGGTTATGAATGGTGTTTATGAGTCTGGGTGTTATGTGGACTGGCGTGGGGTGAGCCCCGATTATGGTTTGGGCACGTGGTATTTCACCGGGCCTGGGCTTGTGAATCTCTGGGCCTCTATGTACTTCAAAACTTGGGGCTTCCTCTTTAGGTAGAAGCTTGGACCTGGGTCTTATGTTGGGGAGTCTGAGGTACGTTCAGTATTGGGCCTGAAGTAAAAGGACGAAATTTCCCCTGGACTAAATTTGGCCCGTACAGTCGGGTTTTGAGATCTTAGAGCAGATTGAAGGATATGGATTGAAAAAGGTTACATAACTTGATGTTGATCATAATAATGCTCAAATAGTTAGGAACTGCAGGTGTGGTTGGAAGAAACGAAGCATACTTTGGGATTTGCCTTATTCGAAAATATTGCTAATTCGACATAATTTAGATGTCGTGCACATTGAGAAGAATTTCTTTTATAATATTTTCAACACTGTCATGAATGTGGAAGGGAAAACAAAAGATAATGCCAAGTCTAGAGAAGGCTTGAAAGAGTTCTATTCACGTCCGGAGTTGCATCGGATTGAAAAAATGGCAAATTTGTATATCCTGAAGCTTGTTACATGTTGAATAAGGCAGCAAAAGAAGCATTATGTAAATTGTTGAAAGAACTATGATTTCCTGACGGATATGCATCTAATATGGGAAGATGTGTTGACATGAAAAAACTCAAGCTGTATGGAATGAAAAGCCATAATTTCCATGTGTTTGTGCAAAGGTTATTACCCATAGCATTTCATGAATTACTTCCAGCAAATGTGTGGCAGGCTTTGACAGAATTTAGCATTTTTTCAAGGATCTTACTTGTACTGTCATTACTGAAAATGAAATAGAACGGCTAGAGAAAGACATTCATGTCATTATATGTAAGCTTGAGCGTATATTCCCTCCAAGTTTCTTCGACTCAATGGAACATCTTCCGATCCACTTGGCTTAAGAAGTAAGGATAGTGGGTCCTGTGCAATATAGATGGATGTATCCGTTTGAGAGGTATCTTCGTCGGCTGAAAAATAATGTCACCAATAAAGCTAAAGTCGAAGGTTCAATATATAATGCATAATTAGTTAAAGAGGCTTCATCATTTTGTGCGCATTACTTTTAGCCACATGTTTACACTAGACATAGGAAAGTTCCATGGAACAATGATACTTGTGGGGGTAAAGGGGAAGAACATGAATGGATGATCTCAATTTTCAGAAATTCGGGCAGATCATATGGTAGAGAGAGATCTAGGTTCTTTATAAATGATAAAGAATATCATGCAGCTCGTACATATATTTTACTGAATTGCGAGGTCATTAAACCTTATATTGATTAAGATTGTTTAATTTAATGAATTTTTTATAAATTTATAGCACATTAATTTCATAGTAAGTATCTTATTGAAGATAACATATTTTGGTTATTAGTATGTACATTACGAAGTTGAGGTAAACTGATGTAGATATGTCTGATGCAGTGGTTGATTCCAAACTTGACAAAGAATTCGCATTGTGGTTCGAAACATATGTAATTAAAAAACTGCAAATTGGTGTATTTTAAGTACTTTTTAAACAAAAGTTTATGGAAACATGTTGCTATAACTTTTCTGACTTGTATAAGCACGTAATCCATCCTCCAACATCTCTAACAAATTCATAAAGGACTTAGCAAATGGACCGTTGTGAAAAGTGAAAACATTCCCGGTATATTCGTGAATGGGTACAAGTTTCACACGGAACAACACGGTTCAGATAGAGCATCAATGAATAGAGGTGTCTGCATTAAAGGATCTAACAACAGTGCAACTGAGACAGATTATTACGGCATGTTAATGGAAGTTGTTCAGTTAGAGTTTCCTGCATTACCGATTAAAAGAACAATATTATTCAAGTGCAAATGGTTTAATCTGACTGAGATTGTTGGTACACGAATTCACGAGCAATACAAGCTTGTAGATGTGCATCATAAAAGGAGTTATCGAAAATATGATTCGTTTATTATGGCAGGGCAAGTGTATTACACCACTTATCCAACCGTATGGAAAAATCCAAGCGATTGGTGGTCTGTGTCTAAATTAAAAGCTCGTGGTATTTTTGAAGTTTCAGAACAATCTTTCACAACCTCGATGTCATGTGGAGTTGCGTTTCAAGAGGATGTTGTAGAAATGCATGCAATAGAAATTATGGTAGAGGCTGAACCTTAACGATTAATTGGTGAAGATGACAATTATATCGATATTGAGGACATGGATATTGAGGAAGACGATGAGCCAGAAATAGAAATAGAATCAGATGAATAATTGGAGGAAAATGACGAAGATGAACAATTTGATGATTCTGACAACGAGTAGTTTATTAAATTAATAATAAGCAACAATTGCTTTTTTGGATTCATCCTAATGTATTTTATTAGCATTTTTGTTCGTTGGCATTGGCTGGTATAAGAATAACTTATAAAGATTATGTCATTTCTTTTAATATTTTGGTTAGCTAATTTATTGCATGCTGATAGTATTTCTTGTTTGAAAGTTTATAATGGGTTGATAGATATATTGAGTTGCATGTTGATAGTTTTTAGGACTGAACTTCAATATCAAAACAACTCCAGATAGATATATTGAGTTGGATTTGAGGTATTGGCAAAGCATTTTTCTTATGTATCAATCAATTTGTACTATACTATGTAATATACCTATATATAGTAAAACTCTAAAATATAACATCTCTAAACTGTTATTTTGATATGCTTGTTAGGTTGGTGTAACTTTAACTTCACAATTTTAAAAAAAATATAATAGAATACAAGCTAAAGGCCTGCTGCATATAGACTGCTACTGCAATATGCAGCAGAGGTAGGAAAATTTTTTTAAAAAAATTGCAATGAAAGTGTTGTTTTTCTTTGTTTAAGCAATTTGTTACTAGTTTTAGTAATTGGTGTTTCATGTGATGAGTCACGAATTTGCGTTCAAGCCGAAATTTGAGTTTGTTATGAAAAATAATGAATCGGTAATTAACATAGTGGATGCAAAAATAACTTAAAAGGTTTAAAGTTTGATGTGATTAAGTGTTGGATTGTTAATCACTAAAATAAAGTGCTATTAAAACTAATTAATAGGATGCTTGTAAAATGTGAGGAATACTGTCAAGATTATGACAATGGTATTTATTTTCTTTTTAGTTGGAAAATGGACTTTTGGTACATGATTCAACTTTCTTATCTGCTTATCTAATGAAAATGTGTTTTATTTTGACAGTGGTTGTACTTTTTTTTTTAAATGTTAAAAAAGCACTGGTTTTTAAATATGTATATTGATTATAGATATGATACGGGGAGGACAGCCAGTTGGCCGAGGACGAGGAGTTGAGCGATCAGGCCAAATGTCCTCATCATATTCCACACCAGAGGACGATAGACCCTATGCAATCCCACCTACCCCTATTTCTACTTCTCAGACATCAGCAGGATCGACTTCAGCTGGATCATCTCAAACAACACAAAGTTTAATGAGTTGTACCAAACTTATGATTATACTTGCTACTCATGATTAGTATGATTTTCGAAAGTTTATATTATTATTATTATTGTAATTGTTGTTGTTGTCGTTGTTGGTATTATTAATATTATTAATATTTATTTTTATTATTTTAAAAAAAATCTAAATATATATTTACTATTTTATACGCAGGTTCATACCTTCAGTCTCTCGCAGGATAGGAGAAATATTTAAGGAGAAATTTACAGAGCAGTGCACACAGTGGACTAAAGTACCTAGAGAAATAAATGAGTACTATTGTGATGAATTTCAGGTATATTATTATTATATGTAATGTATTATTTGTCATTGTTGATTAAAAATTATTTATTCAAATTCTTTTTTCTTTTTACAGAAATTTTATCAGTGGGATACTGCGCATGCGGTCGCTGTTAGGACTACATGGAATAATGTGTCTCAGAATCGGTATAACGATAAACTCTGTAAATGACGCTATAAATATAAAGAAGGAGGGAAGCCACTCTGCGTTCCAGATAATGTTTGGAATAAATGGCAGTAGTATTGGAGTAGTACAGTGTTTAAATTAAAATCTCAGCAAGCATAAAAAATAGAAACACTGAGAAGGTTTGAGAAGGATTGGGTGTTTCTAAACACACCGGTGGCTCGAGGTCTACCATTCAACATTCTATTGATATGGTTAGATTTTTTAAACATGAAAATACGTTTTTATTACTTTTATTATTCTAATTTAATAATTTTTTATTTTTAAATATGAATCTCAGTTAGGACGTGCACCCACAGGCTATGAGGTGTTTAAGCATATGCACACAAAGAATGATGGTACTTTTATTGAAAAGAGATCAAGCGATATTAATGCAAATTTTTATTTATAAATTATATATTTTTAATTTGTTGTTTTCAAAATCATTTTTGCTTATATATATATATATTTTTTATTAATGGTAGGCTGCCGAGGAGCAAATGGTATCGATTGCATCTCAGTTATTAGAGGAGTCTAGTGAGCCAGCTGAGACTCAGCTTGACACCAATCGCCTATACTTAGATGTGGTTGGAGTGGATACTGAGAAGCACCGAGTGTACGGTCTCGGCTCTCTTGCATCGCTTTCATATCCGGATTTGTTACGCAACTTAGGTAGATCACACTACGGAACGACTTTTGATGATATATTTGAGCAGCGAGTATAAGAGCGAGTTAGGATTTAAATACAGACAATACAACAATGATTGGATGAAGTGCAACGAATGAGAAATGAAGAGATACACTGCCGACTAGAGGAAGAGCAGCGGAAGAGAAATGAAGAAGTGCTTGATCTCAAACAGAAGATGGTAGATATGGAGCGGTATTTTCAAATGATGAGAGACTTGAGTTCACAGCCTTCCTCTTCAGGTCCACCTGATCCTCCGACTGATTGTGAGCAGAGAGATAAGGAGAATTAAGTTATATGTATTTATTTTATGTTGTACTTTTTTACACATAATTTTTATGTAATAAAATTTTTATTTTAATAGTTGTTGTGTTTATTTTATAATTTAAGTAATTAATATATTTATTTTATAATTTTACTCTATATATTAATATTGTTTAAAATAAATTTACTTTTTTTAAGAATTAAAAAAAATAATTTTATTAAAAAAACATGTTTCTAAATTCATTTGCTACTGATTAATGACGGAAATTTCCGTCATTATTTGATGACGAAATTTTCCGTCGCTATGTAGAGACGGAATTTTCCGTCGCTATATTGACACGAAAAATTAATTTGTTTCTATATTGGCGATAGAATTTTTCGTCGCTAAATAGCGACATAATTAATTCCGTCGCAAAACATAGAAACGAAAATTTTATTTCCGTCGCTATATTCTTTGCGACCAACTAACCAATAGCGACGGATTAGAGACGGATATTTCCGTCTCTAATTCACATTTTTCTTGTAGTGAACATACACACATGCATACATATTCAGTACCCACACTCATTGCACGATTTCTCATACACAAGTATATACATGGCAAACACTACTTTATCTTCAGAGTAGTTATACGCATACGTGTATTTATCAAAACATACTAATATACTCAATCCTTCTAATTTGGATACCATAGCCTTTAACAATCTTCATCTCATTCATTCAAGAAATGCTTAATTCACTCACATTCCTTATCATACACTTAACCAATTTAACCTCAATACAAATAACCCACATGTATATGTCAATGAAAACTTATTCATATTGCATACACTTACATAAACTAATACCAATAGCTCAATTTACCAATTCCGTATGTCCAACCTATACATATCATAATATCATATATATATATATACGAACACACATTCATATACTTATACATGGACATATTCTTTTACATACACGCATTTATATCATTACAGATTCATATCTTTACATACATCCATACATACACACAAATAATAAGCTCATCAAGCATTGCAATTCATATCAAAGTTTTGATAAAAATCCATACCTTTGGAGGTCGATAAGCTTAACTATACATGTTCTCGAACTCTGTCTCAGACGTATCTCTAACTATCATCGTACTATCCTAAACACTTCAATCATTTACACATATATACATATTTATACATATATAACACATATCAACAAAATAAGTATTCCTCACATGAGTTACTTACCTGGCTTCACGAGCACCGTAGGTCATAGTCAAGTTTGCCAAAATAAATGGCGAAATATCATCAGAAACATGACTTACGGAGTTCTCGACTAAACTACGATAAAATCCCGGATCTTTCCGGGGCAACCAAATCAAGTCTGTTTTCATATTTTCAGTTTCAATAATCTTAAAACACCATCACAAACTATTCCAAGCCACTAGTTCACCTAAATTCTCGGTTTATGTATTTTGGAAAAAAACTTTCAAAAATTTTTCGTAAACGATACGGAAGGGTCATGAACCCTCCGAACCTACCCAAATTTATCCAAACACTATCATATCATCATATACGACTTATATCTATCATTACGGTCAAAAACACATTAATATACAGAAAACCTTCTTTAACCGGAAACTTGCATATACTATCCGATCAATCCAACTCGTTTCGTTTTCACTCGATTCTATCAAATGCTCATATTCAACATATTAATACTCCAACAATTTAATTTATATCAATACATAACTCTACGAAGCTACATAATACATCCGAACATTTAACTATAAACTTGAAATTTGTGGATTTTTACCGAGAGGTCTTACATAGATTTCAAGGCCATATACGGACTCCAAACAATCCTATGAACGCGCTGGAATCGATAAAATTCCGATTGAAATTACTACTCATCGATGAGTTACTGTTCATAAAATCTTTTTTCTTGTTTTGTGTGCAACTGAGCACGGATCAGAAAAATCATCGCTGCCATCTTTTAGTACTCTCTGAGAGCTTCGATTTGGCGAGTGGCTCGGGTCGTGAAATGAAGCGACGAGATGGGATCGGGAAGTGTAAGTTCGCGCTTCCCTCTCTCTTTTCACAGTTTCCGGCAGTTGCAGCGCCATTGCCAGCCACCAGCAGTCTCACGACGTTCGGGCACCTCTCCTCTCAACGGTGCAACAGCCGGAAAATACCGAAGGCCGGCCGTCGAGCTCACGGCCTCTCTCTCTCAGAAACGGGAATGAGGGGTCGGGTGAGGGAAAATGTAATGTTTTGCCATTTTTGCAATATGCAGAAACTATGGGGTATTTATAAGAAAGTTTCTAAAATTTTCATTCTGGCCCTTGCGAAATTAAATCAGGCCCTTGTCTAGAACTTTCTAGAAATTTCACATTTTTAAAGCCATTCTAATACAAATTTCGAAAAGTGTTCAGCATGAAAGTTGTTCGTCTTGTAAAAATGAGTCTGATGGTTCAAAAATTAGCTCAATCAGAGTTCGTTTGAAAGTTTTATAGCTAAAATAATAAATTTTTACGCGTATAACGATAAAATCAGAAATCGCGTAACCAATTCTCGAAGCCACGCGTTTTCCAAAGTGATGAATCTTCACTTTATTGAGGTCTATTTTTCAACATATAAACTTTGATTTTCGAATAACTTCCCGTTCCAAATCGTTAACTTTAATTCAGAAAACATCATACACTGTTTCGAAAAACTCAAGATATTACACACAAGCTATTATTCCCACTAAAAACCCAAATTTTCTTCGTTGAGTTTCTAAGGATTTACCAAGACTCTTCTATTATTGGCCAAACAAATAAAATAAGCATCAAAGCAAAGAGAATAATAAATAATAAATAAAAAACCCAAATCAATAAAAATATACAATTAAATTAATTAAACACACTCAAGATTCATTACAATCATAAAGTTAATGAATTAGCTACTCATAATATTCAATAAAAATAAATCAATCATTAATACAAGAAGTGGGGAGCAAAGGATGATTTCCTCAGTGCAACAAATCAACAGATCTGTCAAAATTTCCGCTGTCGATTTAGATTCTAAATCAAGTACGCTCCTTGAATCATCCGATTAATTTATTATTTTTATTCTATGCTCTTGTATTAAAGATCCTGTTGCAAAATTAAATTCCAACAATAACATCCCTTAGTTGTTTACTCTTATCAAAATCTGAGACATAAACTGGTGATGAGCGGAAAATATATCAATATTTACCGCCCCTTTAACTTAATATTTTGTTTAGTTTCTCGGGTTTGATGAACGTTTTGATGTGTTTTAGTTTATTTTGCAGATAAAATAATATTGGGACATAATGAAATCATTTAGGATGAAATTTGAGTCAAATAAGGGCAATTATTGGACTTGATATATTAATTTTGGAGATTGGAAACTTGAAAGGGCGTTTTTAACGAAGTGCAGTTTTGGAAATTCCAATTTTGCACATCTGTCGTATTTTTGGCATAACTTTTTACTCCAATATCGGATTGAGCTGATTCAAGTTTCAGAGTAAATAAGACTCAAAGATCTACAACTTGGAAAGACAAATATTTTCGAATTCTGAAGATTTCATGACCGAAATTGATGAACTATCCAGAAGTGTGTTGTGTGTAATTATTAAAGTCATTTTCAAAGCAAAAATAAATTAATAAATAAATAATAAAAATTATCAAATCACCACCAAACATGATAAGTAATTAGTGGAGCAATTAATAATAGATTTGGTGGAGAAATTAGTGAAGTAATTAGTGGAGAAATTAATTATGGATTTGGTGGATGATTTGATGGAGGCAAAATTTTGCCTATAAATATCAAGCCATTTCATTTGTAAAATTCATACTTTCTTCTTTGAAATTCCTAAGGAATAAATAAAAGATTGTATCTTGTTTATTTATTTACAGCTTTCAGTAATTAATTTTCACTTTCGCATTTTCTTTCTTTACTTTTCAGTTTTTACTTTTCGCAATTTACATTTACGCACAATCTTTTCCTTTGTTTACTTTTGCAGTTTTTATTTTTCAAGCAATGAGGAGGTAATTCTCATTTGCTGGGGTGAAAGGTAAAGCTTTTATTATTACTATTTAGATTAATCTCCCTTAATTATAATATATAAACTATTTAAAACCTGACTTAATGAGGATACCGCTATATTGGCCGATTGGTAATTAATTATAAATTGGTTTTAACTTGACTAAATATGGATACCGCCTGGTTGGTCGGTTGGTAATTAATTATTAATTTGACTTAATCAGGATACCGCCTATATGGTTGGTTGGTAATTATCATGCAAAGTTAATATATTATATTAAGGGAGATATCTAAAATAGTAGTAATAAAAGTTTATCCTCTAACCCCAGCATTTTCTTTTATTGTACTTACTTTCAGCAATTTAATTTTTCAGCAATTTACTTTTCAGCAATTTACTTTTCAGTAATTTACTTTTACTTTTTACTTTTTACTTTTACTTTATTTACTTTTTACTTTTACTTTATTTACTTTCAGCAATTTACTTTTCAGTATTTAATTTTTAGTATTTTACTTTATGTCTTTTATTTTATTTAATTTTTTACTACCTGTAAATATGTGTTGTAACTAAGCCAGTTATCTGGGGTTGTGATGAAATCCAATATCACCGGTTTATAAGGGGTTAAATTATAGTTTGGGTAATATAAAGGTTTATTTATTGAGCCTTAATCCTAATGCTTTTTATTAACTGGCTATTAATAAAATTGAACTGGTAAACTTAAAATGAACTTGGAAAAGGGATTTTAGGTTAAAGACCTATACTCAATAGCCCACGATCCTCTTTGAGGATAGATAACCTTTAATAAATTTCCTTACAGGATAGGAATATACCTATCGGGCGGGGGTAGCCATAATTGGAACTTAATCTTAATGAATTCATATAATTTTGTTAACATAAACATATGGTTCAATTGGGTTATACAAGGTATTTGTAATTGACCATCGGAAGAGGCTTTTACATAATTTCGTGTTCCAGGTTAATAAACCAATATATTACACAACGTAAAATAATCACTTCATCTTTTAAAAAGATATTGGAAGGATTCACAACCCTGAATAGTTTTATAAATTTGAATTTTCTTCAATCTACTTTCAAGCAATTTTATTTACTTGTTTTAAGTTTTAAAGTCACCACCCAATCAAACAATCAATCTATTAGATACTTGTAAACATTTAACTCCATAAATTGATAACAAAAGGTTTTAAGTACTCGTGGGATCGGTACTTTTTATAATACTTGAACGATATGTGCGCTTACGTTATACGCGTGTGATTACGCCGATCAACTAGTAATTTATTGTTTACTTATTTATTTTGCTTTAAACTTTAAGATTTTTATTACTTTACTAATTTAATTACAATTTGTAAACTTGTTTATTGATAATTGGCCCTTGAAACTTAACGTATGATATTATTTTATGTTTTAATGTGATTAAATCGAATAATTGGTAATATCTTATGATTTTATGATTCAATTTTTGAACCCTCGATTTAAAAAAAATGATTTTAACAATCTTAAATTCAATGTCTTCTCACATAACACATATGAAATGTTAAACTTCCGTCACAAATCGATAATCGGTTGCCCAAAAATATATTCGGGACTATGTCGCCATATATATTAATAACGTCAAATAAAAAATTTTGACTTGAAAATATAATTTTGGCTGGCATTCCAGATCTGACATATTTAGTTGCACAAAACTTATTTCAGCGATCTATATTTTACTCAGTTTAAGTGATTTACTCAATATGAAAATATGATAATGTGTACGCCTAAATAATTAAGCTTCATATTATGCAATTACTTAAATTTTAGTCCCCTAATAATCTATTTTGGGATTAAATTGATAGTAGCAAAATATGAAAGATTGTGGGAAAATAATAGAAATACTCTCTCAATTTTCTTTCAACTACTAATATTAAATAAAGAATAAAAATATTCCCTGAGTTTATAAATTAAACCATTAAAATTATAAAATTCTTCCATCATAGAACCTTCTGATTTTGCCCAGTGGGGTACATTTTGGACATTCAATGGCGAATATGGGTGAGTAAAATTTCCATATCCTGAAATTTTCGGAAGAAGTTATGTCCAGACTTCATTTCAGGTTCTATCGGATGCAAAATATGAGTACCCGAACAGGACTTCATGGGTCGGGGATTATCGAACCTAAATTTTTTCAGCAATTAATTTCAAAAATAGCTTCCAGGCCTTTTTTTGTCCTACAATTAAATCTCATGGGATTCCTTTTAAACAAACAGAACCATCAATGCCAGCAAATTGCATGTAAATCCTACGTGTGATCATCAATCACAATCATCCAATTCTCACTATGACCAAGCCATATTACACGTATTCGCCATGCATTGCACATACAATTCATCACTCTCCTATATAATACCCATATTGGTGCCATGGCAAAACAATAAACTAGAATATAAAATGTTAGCTTGAAAGAAGATCATATCTATGGAGGAGGCGGCAAAACCACAATCGATTGGGAGTTCTCTCCCAGTTCCTTACGTTCAGGAGCTAGCAAAACAAACACTCTCTGCAATTCCAACTCGATATATTCGCCCTGATCAAGATCCTCAGTTCGAATGCAACCTCAATTTATCACTAGAAATTCCCATCGTCGACTTGAGCAAATTGCTCTCTGGAGATCACTCAGAGCTGGAGAATCTTCACAGTGCATGCAGTGATTGGGGTTTCTTCCAGGTACGTACTTGCAATTAGGCCCATACTATACTAGCTTGTCTTTATGTGTGTACAAACAGCCCTAAATTTTGAGAATCGTAAATGTGTTTTTTAAAAATGTGGGCCTTACACGAGTTTTTATTATAAGATAATTGTTTGGTTCACATGTTTTAACCTAGGCACTAGGCAGAGAGAGAAACACAGTTTTAATAATTACAATAATAAAGAGTATGCTATGATACCCAAGGGTATCAAATACCATTGGGTTCAAAGTTGCATGTTCAATGCAACTTTGAGCATGAATATGCAACTTCTACAAATAAACATGCAACTGATTTTAATTTTTTTTAAAGATTTTATGTTTATTGATAAAATTTGCATGTTTAATACTCAAAGTTCCATGTTCAATGCTCAAAGTTACATTGAACATGCAACTTTGATATCCAAGAGTATATGATACCCTTGGGTATCATAGACATGCTCATACAATACAAGTTCAAACATTTATAATAAGTGGGTCCTACCGATAAGGAAATTTTTTTTACTGCAATGAGTGATTTTTGCTTATGTGTGTGTGTGTATATATGTATATATGTATATATGTATATACGTGTGTGTGTATATGTATATACGTGTGTGTGTATATTTATGTATATGTGTGTGTATGTTTATGTTTTTTTTTTTGTGTATATATGTTTTTGTGTGTATATGTGTGTGTGTGTCTGTGAAGTAATAATTATACATAAGAGGAGGTGAATTAGGTAATTAAAGAATTAACGGAATTATAAATCTTAACAATTTTAAGCTTTCAAGCTTTACCAATAATGGTAAAACACACTATTGATTGAAAATAAAATTGCACAATTTAAAGTTAAGGGAAGAGAGATACAACACTAATTTTATAGGGTTCACCCCAATCACTTGCCTACGTCCACTCTCTTCAAGCTCACTTGAAGATTCCACTAATTTCAATAAACGTACAACCAAAAAAAAAAAAATTCACCAAGGCTTCTCTAAAACCTTTTACACAACTTCACCCTTGAGACTACTCACACCTCACACAAGGGATTTCACACAAGTGTATTGGATAATAAAAGTTTGTGTTTACAACACTATTTGGAACTCACTAAGAAAATACTAAGATTTAAGAGTGAGTGTGGTATCTAAATATATCTAAGCTCACTAAGATATATATAAAGATGTTGTAATGAGCTTATAAAAAGATGAGAATGAAATGATCAAGAAGATTTGTGTTTCTCTCTGAAGGTCTGCGAAGGGAGATCCGAGCTAATTTTCGACAAAATGGCCTTCAATTTAATTTTTTTTTTTAAGCATTTTTAATGATTCACACAAGTTATTTATTAACTTAATAAGATCCATTAACACTCAAAACAAACAATTTACAACAAATGAAGAAAATCATGCATAATATCACTCAATTTTCATAAATAGGCAATCAATTCCCATTTAATTCATTTAATGCAATAATGCCTAATTCCCTTCTAATTCTTATAAAACTCTATTTGGGAATTGGTTTTGTAAAGATGTCCGTCAATTGTTGATCAGTCGAGACAAATTAAAGAACCACATCCATTTTGCTAACATGATCTCACAAGAAGTGATGTCTTATGTTAATATGCTTGGCCTTAAAATGGAGAATAGAGTTTTTGTACAAGTTAATGATGTCAATATGCTTGACCCTAAAAATGGAGAATATAGTTTTTGGACAAGTTGGTGGCACTTGTGTTGTCACGTAGAAAGAGATTTTTCTCGAGAATGACCTCATAGTCTCTAAGTGTATATTGCATCCAAAGCATTTGAGCGCAACAACTACTCGCCGTAATGTATTTGGCTTCGGTAGTGGAAAGACAATACTATTTTTTTTCTTGCTAAACCATGAGACTAAACAATTACTCAATATGTGACAAGTACCACTTATACTCTTTCTATCCAATCTACATTTGCCAAAGTCTGCATCGTTATAACTAATCAAGTCGAAAGCCATACATTTTCGGTACCAAAGTCCCAAATTAATTCTTGAGAGATATCTATAAATCCATTTTACAACACAAAGATGAGTTTCACGAGGATTAGATTGAAATCTTACACACATAAAAACACTAAATATGATATCGGGTCTACTAGTGCTTAAATGAAGTAAAGATCTCATCATACCTTGATATCATTTAATGTTTACGGGTTTACCTTCCTCATTTTTGTCAAGTTTCAAGGTTGAACTCATGGATGTCACATGATATTTTCTTAATTCCATCCCAAATTTCTTTAGTAGTTCATTGACATATTTGGCTTGATTTATAAGCATTCCATCTTTTCTTTGATCAATTTGTAGTCCTAGGAAGAACTTGAGCTCTCCCACCATGCTCATCATGAGCTCACTACTCATACAATTTGAAAATTTCTCACATAATGAAGGGTTAGTAGCACCGAAAATAATATCGTCAACATAAATTTGAAATACTAACATGTCATCATGCTTATGCTTAATTAATAATATGGTGTCAACTTTTCCCATGACAAAGTCATTTTTTAAAAGGAAAGAGCTAAGCCTATCGTACCATGCTCTAGGAGCTTGCTTAAGTCCATAAAGGGCTTTGGTTAATTTTTACACAAGATTGGACAAATACACATTTTCAAAATCTGGAGGTTGTTCAACTTAAACTTCCTCCATAATGTACTGATTAAGAAAAATCCTTTTCACATCTATTTGATAAAGTGTAAAATTTTTATGACAAGCAAAAGCCAAAAGAATGTGTATGGCTTCAAGTCTAGGTACAGGAACAAAAGTTTCATTATAATCTATTTCTTCTTCTTGGTTGTGATCTTGAGCCATTAATCTAGCTTTATTTCTCACAACCAATCCCGACTCATCAAGTTTATTTCTAAAAACCCATTTTGTTCCAATAACACTTTGATAAGTAGGTCTATGAACTAGGTGCTACACTTTATTTCTCTCAAATTGATTTAAGTTGTCTTGCATAGCTATAATCCAATGATCATCTTTTTCGGCTTCAATGAAGTTCTTAGGCTCAATTTGAGAAATGAATGCCATGTGATTATAAATATTTCTAAGTGTATGTCTTGTGACAATTTTCTTAGATGGACCTTCTATAATTATTTCGCTATGATGTGATTTCATAACTTTAGTATTTTTTATTTCATTAGGAAGAGATAGAGTTATCACATTGATTTTGTTGAGAAGGTTTTTTATTACCTTCATTTTGTGCTTGGTCATTAAATTTCAAGTGATCTTTGGGATCATCTAGATATAGATCATTTAGTTGCTCTCTCACATGATCCCCATCATCATCATTTCTCATTTCAAGAACTTTGTTGCTAGATGAAGAGTTGTTACAGTCATTAAAATTCACATGCATAGGCTCGTCAATTATTCTAGTTCTTTTATTATATATTATATATTCTTTGCTAGATGAATAATATTCTAGAAAAATTCCAATATTGGATTTAGTTTCAAATTTTCCAAGGTTATCATTTGTGTTCAAAATAAAGCATTTGCAACCGAAAACTTTGAAAAATAAAATATTTGGTTTTCTATCTTTTCATAACTAGTAGGGAGTTTTGTCAAGGCATTTTCTCACTACCGGTCTATTGATCACGAAACATCTAGTATTAATCGCTTCGGCCCAAAACTACTTTGGTAAGTGATGTTCATTGAGCATTGTCCTAGTCATTTCTTGTAAGGATGTATTTTTGCGCTCAACAACCCTATTTTATTAAGGTGTTCTAGCATAAAATAAATTGATGCTTTATGTCATGCTCAATGCAAAAATCTTCAAATAGTTGATTTTCAAATTCTCCTCCATGATCACTTCTTTTGCTAACAATATTAGAATCTTTTTCTTTTTGAACTTGATTGCAAAACTTTAAGAATGATTTAAAAGTATCATTTTTATGAGTTAAAAGGAAAACCAATGTAAATATAAAGTAATCATCAACTATTACAAATGCATAGTTTTTACCACCAAAACGAGTAGTTCTAGATGGTCCAAAAAGGTTGTAGGGATTTTGAAGTGGAAAAATCATTTTAGCCTTAAAAGAACGTTTATATTGTTTGTCAAGTTCACAATTTTCACAAACTTGATCTTTCAGAAATTTTAACTTTGGAAGTTCTTTTAGTAAACCATTTTAGAAATTTTGGAAACAAATTCTAGGTGTACATGATCTAATCTTCTATGCCAAAGTCAAGAATTTTCATTTAATACACTCAAATATTTCTCATGATGCATGTCATGTCCAATGTCCAATGTCAAATAAATAAATATCTGATCTCTATAACCCATGAACAATGTATCATGTGATTTTCTATCAACAATCCTACAAATAGATGCATCAAATTTAATTTCATATCCTTTATCACATAATTGGCTAATATTTAACAAATTATGCTTAAGACCATAAACTAATAAAATATTTTCAATCAAAATATTGGAAGCGGTACCAACGTTTCCATATCCGAGTTCACATCCACCATCATTGATGTAAGTGAATGAAGAAAGTTTTGAGTAGTCCCATGTCATATGCCTTGACATCCACTATCGAGGAAACATTTTCCTTTAATCTTCTTATTCTTCATCTATTCAAGGAAAAACATATACTTTTAGGTACTCAAACTTTCTTGGGCCTCTAAAGGTTAGTCGTTGTTATTTTTGGAACCCATGCATCCTTCATATTTTCCTTCTTATACGTTCAATCATATATCTTATGTCATTTCCTATCACATGTATGACATGTGACATTTATATTAAAAGTAACATGTGTATAAGATGTGTATGTTTTAACAAAATGATTTTTCAAGTAAGTTCTTTTGTTGTAAGGCCTATATCCCAAACCTTCTTTATTAAATACATATCTTTAGGAACTATTAAATACATATCTTTAGGAACTAAATAGCATTTTAAAATTTTTTCTCACCGAAAGTAAATTTCATTATAATGTTATCCAAATCCATTGCTTTCTAGTTCAAAAAATCATTTTCTTCTTTAATAGATTTACAACCACATGTAGTTCAACTAGATGTCATGTTTGATATATTATTTACAAGTTTTACATTTTCACATTTTAAGCATATTAATTCCTTTTCATACATTTCATTTTTCTCTACAATTAATGCATGATTATGTAATAATGATGAATGTTACTTTTTGACCAATTTATTCTTCTTTATTAATGAAGCATATAATTCATACAATTCATTAAATATATCAAGTAATTCATCATAATCAGATAAATCATGTATCTTTTCTTCTTCACTCTCACTAACAAAAAGTCACCATCTTCAATTACCATAAAGGCAAGGTTGTTTGTCTCATTTGCATCTTCTTCATTGGAAGAGCTTGAATCACTATCGCTCCAAGTCGCCTTCATTGCCTGCTTTTTGAACTTTCCCTTGAATCTTTTATAGGACAATCAATAACTTTGTGACCCGATTTCTTACACTCAAAGAAAGTGATTTTTTCCCTCTTGTGCTTCCATGGTCTTTTATCTTCTTTTCTTACTTTTCTTCTAAATTTACTTTTGGTGATTTTTTTATTTTTGAGAAACTTCTTGAAATTTTTTGTAAGAAGTGCCACATCCTCATATTATCTTCATCATCACTAGAGTTTTCACTATCTTCTCTTCTTAATATTGATTTTAAAGCTAGATTCTTTCTTCCTTTACTATCTTATTCTTCCTTCAAATCCATCTTGATCTCTATCTCATACTCCAATAATTTTCCAACCAACTCATCTAACTTCAAAGTGTTCATATTATTCGATTATTTGATGGAGGAGGTACGGATTTTATATTCCTTAGAAAGAGAGCTAATGATCTTATAAACTTGATCACTTGCACTAATGCTTTTTCCTAAAACACTTAGTTGATTTACAATCATAGTAAACATTGAAATCATTTTCTCAACATCTTCATTGGTTTCCATCTTAAAGCTATTCAACTCACACATTAACCGATTGATCTTGGATTCTTTAACTTGGCTAGTTCCCTCATTCACAATCTTTAGAGACTTCCATAATCATAAGCGTTTCCAAATTCTGGAAGTTTGTTGATTTGGATCCGTTCAATTACGCAAAGTAAATGATTTAGAACTTTTGCATTGTTGGAGGCTTCCATGTAGTCCTTATCATTCTATTCAAATTGAGATTTTAGAAAATCCACACCGTTGCTATCTTTCTTGATTATTATTTTAGAACCTTTAGCAATCACGTTGAATGATTGCATATCATCGGGCGATAAGGTATCATATTCTAATAACTATAGTTAGTTCTAGTGTATAGCAGAGGTTTATTTGTCGAAACTCCTCGACAAGGTTCAATGACGTATTACTTGTAGTTGCCATATTATCTCTTCTCGGATGGTCAAATCCTTTACGAGAAGTCAAAGCTTTGATACCAATTGAAATTCTCTACAAGCACTATCAAGTAACAACTATATCTAAGAGGAGGGGGGATGAATTGGGTAATTAAAAAATTAATGCAGAATTATAAATCTTAGTAATTTTAGGCTTTCAAGTTTTACCAATAATTGTAAAACACATTATTGATTCAAAATAAAATTGCCCAATCTAAAATAAAGGAAGAGAAATACAACACCGATTTTATTATGGTTTGGCCCAATCACTTTTCAAGCTCGCTTGAAGGTTTCACTAGTTTCAATAAACTTACAACAAAGAGATTTTTTCACCAAGGCTTCTCTCAAACTCCCCTTGAGAGTACTCATACTTCACACACAAGGGATTTCACACAAGTGTATTAGATAATGAAAGTTTGTGTTTACAAAACTATTTGGGAACTGACTAGGAAAATACAAAGATTGAAGAGTGAGTGTGGTACCAAATATATCTAAGCTCACTAAGATGCATATGAAGATGTGTGTAATGAGCTTATGAAAAGATGAGAATGAAATTATCAAGAAGATTTGTATTTCTCTCTGATTTTTTCTTTCAATAAAATGTTAGAAGGTGTGAGAGCTAAGAAAAAATGAAATAGGATCTCAAATTATAGTGAAAAATTCGAGCAGATCCACTTTCTGTCTTGAGACCGATATGCAGGTCTACAGGGGTCGGTCTGTCGATCTGAAGTTCAAACGGTTACTTAATAGTCACCATTGAGTATTAAATGTGCCACATCTACCGGTATGGGTACTGGTATGTGTCATGTCAGTTCCAGAAAATACCCAAAACACATAAGTTCACCGGTATGGACATCGGTATAGTTCACGCCGGTTACAAAGAGTATGCAAAACACACGGGGTCACCGGTATGGACATCGGTATGGTTTATGCCGATTCTAGAGACCTGCTTTTCCTCAGGTACATCAGTATGGAGGCCGGTATGAGTGAAACCAGTACCAGAGAGCATGCAAATGAGGTCTGAGACATGGTATGCCGGTCTCATTACATAAAACTCAGTATTGTAGTTCAAAATCATTTACGTACTTGACCCTTAAGACTTATATGAGCATGCATGAATTCTATGAGTTTAGAAATACTTGAATATCAACTCACTTACATTTAAAGTCCTAAGCTGTAAGATCTTGCTTCATGCTTCTTGATTGAGCTTTGTTTTTGCGTTGTTCTGCTTCGAAGTCTTTTTATTACGTTGCAGTTACGAGTGTGCATAGAAGTTACTAGCATTGCATCATCAAAATTCTTCATTTAGTACAATGGCGCTTACAATATATATAGAGAGAGTGCGATTTAAATTTCTTATTAACTAAACTTTTGTACATAGTTGATAAATCATGGAGTGAGCAGTTCATTGATAGAGAAAGTGAAGCATGAAATTCCAGAGTTCTTTAAGCTTCCAATGGAAGAAAAGAAGAAATATCGGCAACATCCTGAAGATGTCGAAGGATATGGACAAATCTTTGTTATGTCTGAGGAGACCAAACTTGATTGGTCAGACATGTTTTTAATGGTCACCCAACCCACTTATATGAGGAAACCCCATCTGTTTCCCGAGCTTCCTCTCTCACTCAGGTTCTTTATCCATCTGTCTACTTGTTTTTAGCAAATATCTTTAATATATATATATATATATAATCGGGTGCCCGTTCTTCTTTTTGCCCCCCAATGTAGAGATACCTTGGAAAATACTACTCCACAGAATTGAGAAATCTTACCCAAAAAGTCCTTGACCAAGTGGGAAAAACTTTAAAATGGATCCAAATTATATGAAAGAGTTATTTGAAGGCGGACTGCAGGCAATACAAATGAACTAT
>SKCR01024008.1:155000-303705 GCA_019454045.1 Zanthoxylum bungeanum | reverse complement strand
GGTGGTAGGGAGGTTCGACCATGAGACGGGATCCATCCGACGATGCTAGGAGCTCCGTTTCTTCACTTAATTTTCTGTTTTTGTAGGCAGTGGACTGCATGCAGTAGGCTTACATGGCAGTGCGTTTTTGGGCTTGAATCGTCTCTAAATCGACTCTACCGATCAATGTGAGTATTCCGCTACCTCCGTTGATGTGTTCACACATAATTCCATGTCTTGTTTGATCTTGGGACCTTAGAATAAACCAAAACTAGCTATAGGCCAAGTGGGAGATTGTTGGACAGTTATTACCCATAGCGTCACTATTTGTATAGATCATGGTGTTGTTGTAAATTAACTATGTGACAAAGGAAATTGCTCTTTTTTCATTTGGGATTAGATCACCAAGATGTATAAATGATAGAGGTCCATATGATTAGTTAGTCCGAATGAGATGATATAAGACAATATCAATCCACGAAGGTTTAATCATTAAATATCCCTAGTCGTAGTATTATCGAGATTGGACATCGATAATGCGGAATAGACTAGTATTACACTTGTGCGCGTTGTGAGGGCATAACGGTATAGTTCTCATATATTAGGGTATTAGATACTCATGAAAGTGTCATAGGAGGTTGTGTTTTACCGATGGTACGGAAAACAACTTCGCTCCGGATAGACCCCCTCTGATTTCCATTGGTAGTATAACTATGTGTCTATGGAAGTCTGAATTCAGGGTAGGTGTATTTGGTCTTAACCTGAGACTTGCATCGCTAATACTTGCGACAATTAATTACTTTCATTTTGGTCATCCAGGCTTTAACCGGTTCTGTCTACGCCTCTTCTGGGTATATTGAGAATCGTAGTGTATTGGGTGTGATGTCTGTTAGTGTTCCTAGAACATGCCAAGGATCTAATAAACATGAAAACATGTTCATAAATTCAAAATAAGTTGCAGAATTACTTACATTGAATAGATTTGAGCTTTTAAAACTTTTGAGAAAAGATCCAAGATCCAAGATGCAAGATGCTTCCTTTGTTGATTCCAAGCTTTGAGTTGAAGATCTCCAAGATCCTTCCTTTATTGATTCCAAGCTTTAAGTGATGATTCCAACTCTTGAAGTAGTTTCCCTATCACCTTAGTTGATTTCTCCAGTGTTAGCTTTGTTGATTTTGCCACAAAATCAAAGAGATGGAGAGATGAAGCTCACGCCCATTAGGAGATGTATTAGGGTTTGTAATTTGTTCCAAGTGATGTGTTACACTTGTGTGAAGAGAGAGAGCTAGGGTTTTGTTAAAGGGTTTTTACCCTTTTCACCAAAACCATGTAGTTGGGGTAATTTGGTTTCACCTAAACCAAGTAGTTGGAAAGTAAGTGGTTTTGGCATAAATGCCAACCACTTTCCAACCACCACTTCACATGTGTGACATGTGTGAAGTGGGCCCCACCATTTTGAATTCAAAACTCAAAATGTCTCTACGAACATTTGCCACGGCTCGGTTCCGTTTAATCTGATTAAACGAACTTTCGTCGCTAAATAATTAAATCTAATTTATTAAATAATGATGCCTCGCAAATATATTACGAATGTCATTTACGAATTAATTCTAAATTAATTCGTTCGTTCGTATAAAAGTCCAACTTTATTTCATAATGAAATCCAATTCATATTAATATATCCGATATATTAATTTTAGCCCATACGAATAAATTAAATAGAAAAATCAAATTTAACTATTAAATTTATTTTACCGATTAATTCCAAATTAATCGTGTTCTCTCTCTTCCGAACACATTTAATCCTAGATTAAATAATACCTCAATTAATCCCAGATTAATTTTCTCCATCTTATTAATCCCAGATTAATTCTAATTTAAATCAACTGTCATCGGTGAATCTTTGGGAAGCGACCCAGAGATCTCTCGATATGTTGGCTGTAAATACGGTCATCGGATTATCCGAATACGTGCATACCTTGTACCACGTGCTTACCGATTTACAAGACATGGTTGGCTTCTAGCAAAGCACCGTGTCTACCCAATTCTCCAGAAATATTCTTACTGGAATATATAATCTATGTCAGGTGTAGTATACGTAGAATTGCGTATTGCGATCCAGTATCGGATGTCACGTGCTAGGCCTGGGGCTGGAGTCGTGTCTGCCCCGTACGAAGCACATGTCAGATGTCTAGTAACTAGTCTCTATTATCGGATATACATGACCTAGTCATAATATCCCGATGACTGCAGTACTTAAGAGCACTAGTACCGTATCATACGTGACATCATCTCCACTATGACTGGAGTGACACTTCCATCTTGACATCACACCCAATACTCTACGATTCTCAATATACCCAGCATTGGCATACACAGAACCGGTTAAAGCCCTGGACGACCAAAACTAAAGCATACCGATTGTCGCAAGTATTAGTGATGCAAGTCTCAGGTTAAGACCAAATACACCTACCCTGATTTCGGACTTCCATAGACACATAGTCATACTACCAATGGAATTCCGAGGGGTCTATCCAGAGCGAAGCTGTTTTCCGTACCATCGGTAAAACACAACCTCCTATTACACTTGTATGAGTATCCTATACCCAAATATATGAGAACTATGCCGTTATGATCTCACATAACACGCACAAGTGTAATACTAGTCTATTCCGTATTATCGATGTCCAGTCTCGATAATACTATGACTAGGGATATTTAATGATTAATCCTTCGTGGACTGATATTGTCTCATATCATCTCAATCCAGGAACTAATCATATGGACCTCCTATCATTTATACATCTAGGTGATCTAATCACAAATGATTAGAGTGCAATCTCTTTGTCACATAGTTAATTTGTACAACAACACCATGATCTGTACAAATAGTGACGCTATGGGTCATAATTGTCCAACAATCTCCCACTTGGCCTATAGCCAGTCACTCGAATTGCTGAGAAAGGCTCAAATTGCTGAGGAAAGGCTTTCGTCTGCGGATTTGTATGATTATCGTCTGATGCGATTTATTCGATCATCGCATCGCCCGATGTATGATCCGAACGAATCAGATGAATAGTTGAAGTATATATCTGGATCGTTGATGAGACCATTAATTCTTTAGCCTGTGCTGACGCCTAGCTCAGCTGCTAACAGAACTATATCTAATCTAATTAGATTTGATATGGACCCAGATGGCTTCTATTGCTGCCTCAGGTGCAGCAATACCCGCATTTGTTGTTTATTCAGTAACAGTATCTTGCTTGGAAGATTTTCAGGTCACTGTTCCGTTATTCAAACTGTATAGTACCGTTTAGCGACTTAAGTCGTTTTATCGGTTAGGAAACTTACTACAGTGATCCTAGTCACTTCAAGTTTTCCATCTCCATAGTATAAGACATCATCCTTATTTCTCGAAGATACTAACGGATGTTCTTAATATCAATCCAACGACTATCACTTGGATTGACCTGTTTGTGACTCCATATGCTCAAAGCGTATGAGACACCAAGTCACGTACATTTTTCAATGTACGAGTTCTCGGAGAGTGTTAACAACTTTAAATATATCCCAGTAGATCTTTATTCCTAAAATAAAGGTTGTTTCTCCCAAGAATTCTACGGAGAATTTTCATGAAAGCCAAGCTTTCACCGATTGTAATATGGGAATATCATTTCCAAGAAATGACATATCATCATTATTTAGGACATCATTGTCAGTGCTCCCACTAATCTCCTTATATACACAAGAATCATATTTGTTTTGAATCAAATCATACACCATTATGACATCAAAACGATAGTTCCAAGAACCCAATGCTTACTTCAATCCATACATGGATTGAATAACCTGCAAACCTTGTTTGCTAGTTTTGATACGACAAAATCGTCAGGATGTTGTAAACATCCTCCAAAGAGGTTTCCGTTTAAGGAAAGCGATTTTGACGTTCAGCTGCCATATTTCACGAATGAAACATGTAGCATCGGCAAGCATTATCCAAATGGATTTTAACGTGGCAACAGATAAAGATTTCGTTGTAATCAACACAATGTTGATAATGATACCTTTTCGCTACAAGCCTAGCATAGTACGTTGGTATGTTGCATTCCATGTATGTCTTCCTTGAAGACTTATATAGTACCAATAGGCACAATGCCTTGTGGTACAACAACTAGTGTCCAAACGTAGTTGTTATATATGGAATCCATTTTGGACTCATGGCACTTTGCCATGATAGGGAGTCGATACCTTGTATCACTTCCTTATACGTAGTCAGTTCGTATTCCTCAATAAGATTGACATCTTTATGAGGTGAGATCAGAAACCCATACCCCAGGTTGTTTTCTGACTCTCTCCGACCTACGCGGTTCTTGTGTATTCGAAGATTACTGGTACAGTTTCATCCTTGATGAACTGTTTGTGTTCCATTAAGGACTAGGTGCCTTGAACAGTATTACTCCGATTTTCATCGAGTTTTTTCCTTATACCAATTATATTAGGCACTTATCCAATTTGGGTTCTAGTTTGGTATCATCCAAACGTATGCCTAGTCTATTCCGCATTATCGATGTCCAGTCTCGATAATACTATGACTAGGATATTTAATGATTAATCCTTCGTGGACTGATATTGTCTCATATCATCTCAATCCAGGAACTAATCATATGGACCTCCTATCATTTATACATCTAGGTGATCTAATCACAAATGATTAGAGTGCAATCTCTTTGTCACATAGTTAATTTGTACAACAACACCATGATCTGTACAAATAGTGACGCTATGGGTCATAATTGTCCAACAATCTCCCACTTGGCCTATAGCCAGTCACTCGAATTGCTGAGGAAAGGCTCAAATTGCTGAGGAAAGGCTTTCGTCTGCGGATTTGTATGATTATCGTCTGATGCGATTTATTCGATCATCGCATCGCCCGATGTATGATCCGAACGAATCAGATGAATAGTTGAAGTATATATCTGGATCGTTGATGAGACCATTAATTCTTTAGCCTGTGCTGACGCCTAGCTCAGCTGCTAACAGAACTATATCTAATCTAATTAGATTTGATATGGACCCAGATGGCTTCTATTGCTGCCTCAGGTGCAGCAATAACCCGCATTTGTTGTTTATTCAGTAACAGTATCTTGCTTGGAAGATTTTCAGGTCACTGTTCCGTTATTCAAACTGTATAGTACCGTTTAGCGACTTAAGTCGTTTTATCGGTTAGGAAACTTGCTACAGTGATCCTAGTCACTTCAAGTTTTCCATCTCCATAGTATAAGACATCATCCTTAGTTCTCGAAGATACTAACGGATGTTCTTAATATCAATCCAACGACTATCACTTGGATTGACCTGTTGTGACTCCATATGCTCAAAGCGTATGAGACACCAAGTCACGTACATTTTTCAATGTACGAGTTCTCGGAGAGTGTTAACAACTTTAAATCTATCCCAGTAGATCTTTATTCCTAAAATAAAGGTTGTTTCTCCCAAGAATTCTACGGAGAATTTTCATGAAAGCCAAGCTTTCACCGATTGTAATATGGGAATATCATTTCCAAGAAATGACATATCATCATTATTTAGGACATCATTGTCAGTGCTCCCACTAATCTCCTTATATACACAAGAATCATATTTGTTTTGAATCAAATCATACACCATTATGATTACATCAAAACGATAGTTCCAAGAACCCAATGCTTACTTCAATCCATACATGGATTGAATAACCTGCAAACCTTGTTTGCTAGTTTTGATACGACAAAATCGTCAGGATGTTGTAAACATCCTCCAAAGAGGTTTCCGTTTAAGGAAAGCGATTTTGACGTTCAGCTGCCATATTTCACGAATGAAACATGTAGCATCGGCAAGCATTATCCAAATGGATTTTAACGTGGCAACAGATAAAGATTTCGTTGTAATCAACACAATGTGATAATGATACCTTTTCGCTACAAGCCTAGCATAGTACGTTGGTATGTTGCATTCCTGTATGTCTTCCTTGAAGACTTATATAGTACCAATAGGCACAATGCCTTGTGGTACAACAACTAGTGTCCAAACGTAGTTGTTATATATGGAATCCATTTTGGACTCATGGCACTTTGCCATGATAGGGAGTCGATACCTTGTATCACTTCCTTATACGTAGTCAGTTCGTATTCCTCAATAAGATTGACATCTTTATGAGGTGAGATCAGAAACCCATACCCCAGGTTGTTTTCTGACTCTCTCCGACCTACGCGGTTCTTGTGTATTCGAAGATTACTGGTACAGTTTCATCCTTGATGAACTGTTTGTGTTCCATTAAGGACTAGGTGCCTTGAACAGTATTACTCCGATTTTCATCGAGTTTTCCTTAGGATAACCAATTATATTAGGCACTTATCCAATTTGGGTTCTAGTTTGGTATCATCCAAACGTATGCCTAGCATTCCCAAATCTTCAGGAGTGAGAAAACCCAGTTTCTGTCCTGTTTATATCTAATATGAAATCTGTCAATTGATTTTTATGGAACCTTATTCAAAATAAGTATTGAAGGAAAATGGTAGCTCAGAGCGACTCATGATTAACCTTATCATGTCCAACAAAATTCGGTTTCTCCGTTCGGACACACCGTCAAATTGACGTGTTCCAAGAGGAGTCCTCATTGAAAGAATACTATACTCTTTCAAGTATATGAGAAACTTATTGCTTAAGTATTTTCATCATGGTCAAACCGTGATGTTTTAATACTTTAGCCGATCTATTTGTCTACTTCGTGTCGAAACTCTAAAAGTTTCTGATTCATGCTTCATAAGAAACACATAACCATAACGAGATGCCACATCTGCAAAGGTCACGAAACATTTATTTCCATATTTAGCCTAGCTAGATATGGCCCACTTACGTCACTAAGAACGAGGGCTAATAGATCGTGGCATTTATACTTCTACCAAGTAAAGGTGTTTTAGGCACTTTCCCTAATAAACTAGATTCGTAGACTTTATTTGAATGGAATCAAATCCGTCCTAGTATCCACTCTTCAAAAGTGTGGATATACGAGTCTTGTTTAATGTGTCCCACAACACTGCCACAAATAAGTCTTATCAGATCAAATCAGTTTGACTACTTGTTTGTCATGTTATATGTTTGAGATTTATTTATATTCAAAATATAAATACTGTTGTTCACATCTAATTTGTTTATCTCAATATCATCTTTATAAATAAAACACTTTAGTGTTCTAGAATATAAAGGTATACTCGCAACGAGTTATACACGATATAGAGATATTATTTCTAGTCAAACTAGTTATATTTTAACAGTTTCCTAATTTAAGTACATACCCGAAGGGTAGTTCCTAAACTTAGGTATCTACGGCTGAAACAGCGATTGTCGTCCCGTTTCCGATTCGTAGATTAATCTCAAATGATGTCAGTATCCTGTTCAAAACAGATTCTGAACATCAATACATATTTTTATGTACCACACAAGTATTCAAAATCTATTTTAATACTAGTAGTGAACATAATGTTTGACAAATATATTTGAAGTCAGAGCCTTGCTCGTCTTCAATTCCTTCATGTCTGCTTTGTCCATACGGCAGTCACGCTTCAATGACCCCGTTTGCCACAATTTAGGCAGACATCTTGTGATATGTCCTTTATATCTTCCTAGAAGATTAGAATGATTTTACCTTTGCCCTTTTCACATTCCAGAAGTCTTTGGCCAAGCCTTGGCCTTCTAGAATATCGAAGTAAGATGCGCCTTGCGCTACTTGTCTTATTGCAAACTTTGACTTTGTCTCCTTGAGAATAGTTATTAACTCTCCAAGAGTTGTTTATTGCAATTTAATACTTCTAAGATCTAAGAATAGATCTATGAAGATCCTTCAATTTCATTATCATACTTTAAGGATCTAATCCTTAGTTCTGATTAAGAATTAAGGAGTCATTATGACAAGTATAATGAATTAAGCACTAAAGTTATCATCACATTAATCTTCCAAAGATCATGCTCTACTATTTGCTTAACTCTGGGCTTAGGCCTAATATGTTATTTTATCAAATAAAGTAACTTATTAGTTTCCAGGACCATCCTGAAATTTATTCCCAATTTGAAAATTAAAGTCGTTTAAAAAACATTTTCACCCAGGATTATGTTTTAAACACTAATCTTTCAGTTTAACTTGATTCTAATAGTCCAACTATTTAATCAATGATTTCAGGTACTATTAATATAATGATTACTATAGTCCAACTATATAATCAAGTATACTTTTATTGGTTAAAATCAAATATACATTGATTACTATAATCCAATTATATAATCAAATATAAATGATCGGTACTATTTATTATAATGATTACTACAGTCCAACCATTTAATCAATTATAATTAATTGGTTAATCAATTATATTGATTACTATAATCCAATTATAAAATCAACCATTAATTGAATAGTTTGAATTACAGTCCAACTGTTTAATAAAACAACAATTAAATATTAGTCCAACTAAAATAATATATATTTGACGAATGATATTGATTGAGCGCGTATGGCAAGTAATTAAACGAATATTGCAAATTTAATTCTCGCCTCCCACTATTTTTTGGCGAGCCTCTAACCCTTTGTCGAGTACTCGGGAAACCCAGTTTCCTAGTGGGCTAGGATCCCGTTAAATAACACACAACCTTGACTTTGGCCAACAAGCTGTATGATATTTAACTAGGTAGATCTCAAAGATCAATTGGGTCCCATCCAATTCATAGATCCAGTAGGTGGACATCCAAGTCCGAAACATATATTTTATATATGCCAATATATCGAATATATTACCTAACTAACCTTTTTCCTCTGATCAACTAAGCCTTGGCTTTGGCACAACAAACTTAATGATCCCAGTTAAGCGGAACCCATTGACATGGAAAGCTTCGTAATCATGTCGATGGACAAGAAGTTATCTTGACTTTGGCCAACAAATCACAACTTGGACAAGACACCGATATGGAACAAAACTCTCATGATTCAAACACATTCCGCAATTGACAAGGTCTTGACTTTGGCCAACAAACCAATGCCAACTTTGGATCTTGAGTAAGAATCACTCAATGGAAGGAAAAACGCTTAATATATTGTGAGGGTTTTTCGCGTGCAAATTGGCAACTAATTTATTATCTTTGTTAAGGTCTCATCATCATACACACCCTTAAACATGCATTCTAAATACATAATAAAGCGCATATAAATAAATAAATTAATAATGATATGAGGATGGATATCTCACAAATTGTTCCTAGAACAAATCACACTTCCTTTCCTCTCCCCGGCTAGAACTATTCTAACTTCTACCCAATTACAAAATACAATAAAGAAACCTCATTACATTGAGGGGAATATGTGAGAAGAGAATACAATGAGAAAGGAGATAAAAGGCTGGACACGTAGGTCCAATTTAATAAATTCTAAACTTATTACAACAATTTCCAAAACTGCCCTTGCCCTTCTAATATCCATCCGATATACATTATTCATACAACACATTCATGTATTCATACAAATCATGTTATTCAATCAATTTAATCCAATTAATTAATCTTTGAATTAATGACCATATAATGTTCATACAACGATTTGATTTGCTTGAGTCAAACTCGTTAAGAAATAAATCAAAGTAAGTATTCTTGAATTATATTGAACTACAAAATTTAAATCCAATTTATTTGTATTCAATACTAATTCCAATTTAATTCCAAATTAAATATTACACTTACTTTTAAGCCTTAAAAACTTGGATTCCAAATCCAATCTTAATGGGTCTCAAAGGCCCAATAACATCCAATGTCATTTCAATTAAAGTCCAATGGGCTTTTAATTGATTCTTAAGGCATGGGCTTTGGCCATAATGGATCAAACCCAAAATGCCAAGGCCCAATAGGAATCACCCTATTGCCAAGAAATCAATTTAGGCCCATTAGGCCCAGTTAAATTCTTTAAAAGGCCAAGTGATATATTTGGACCTTATGGAATTGGTTTTGGGCCCAATTGGATCCAATCCAAAAGTCCAAAACCAAACTTAGTCAAACCAAGCCCATTAAGCCCAAATACACACTTTTTAGCCCATTACATAATTAAAGGCTTATTAACATAATTATAATATTCTAAATATCACAATTATTTTAATTAAAGTGTATTAGCCATGATTAATTAATTAAACTCAATATTTCCAAAATACCAATTAACTTAATTAATCATGCTTAATCCATAATTCATGCTCAACACAAATTGAAGCCAAAATACATCATTCATCATGCTCAACACAAATTGAATCCTAAAAATCATCATTTCATGCTCAACATGCTCTTTGATTTTACATAAACATTATTGACTTTGATTCTAATCTAATCAAACCAACAATCAACATTTAAATATGCATTTAAACACATCATTTCATGTTACAAAAAATCAAAAACTGCAGTGCACTGTACAGTGAAATTCGGCCACCTTAAGATTTTTTTAATTTTTGATCTAATCAATTTATTTCAAATCTAATCATGCACAACTCTAAGTTAACATAATCTAAGCATGCTCAAAGCATCAATTTGAAAAAATCATGCTCAAAACATAAAAGCCCCAAATTTTAGTCTCATGAACCCTAAAATTTTCATGCTTAAAATTGGCTCTTGATACCATTGTTAGTGTTCCTAGAACATGCCAAGGATCTAATAAGCATGAAAACATGTTCATAAATTCAAAATAAGTTGTGGAATTACTTACATTGAATGGATTTGAGCTTTTAAAATTTTGAGAAGAAGATCCAAGATCCAAGATGCAAGATGCTTCCTTTGTTGATTCCAAGCTTTGAGTGAAGATCTCCAAGATCCTTCCTTTGTTGATTCCAAGCTTTGAGTTGAAGATCTCCAGATCCTTCCTTTGTTGATTCCAAGCTTTAAGTGATGATTCCAACTCTTGAAGTAGTTTCCCTATCACCTTAGTTGATTTCTCCAAGTGCTAGCTTTGTTGATTTTGCCACAAAATCAAAGAGATGGAGAGATGAAGCTCACGCCCATTAGGAGATGTATTAGGGTTTGTATTTGTTCCAAGTGTTGTGTTACACATGTGTGAAGAGAGAGAGCTAGGGTTTTGTTAAAGGGTTTTTACCCTTTTCACGAAAACCATGTAGTTGGGGTAATTTGGTTTCACCTAAACCAAGTAGTTGGAAAGTAAGTGGTTTTGGCATAAATGCCAACCACTTCCAACCACCACTTCACATGTGTGACATGTGTGAAGGGGCCCCACCATTTTGAATTCAAAACTCAAAATGTCTCTACGAACATTTGCCGCGGCTCGGTTCCGTTTAATCTGATTAAACGAACTTTCGTCGCTAAATAATTAAATCTAATTTAATTAAATAACGATGCCTCGCAAATATATTACGAATGTTATTTACGAATTAATTCTAAATTAATTCGTTCGTTCGTATAAAAGTCCAACTTTAATTTCATAATGAAATCCAATTCATATTAATATATCCGATATATTAATTTTCGCCCATACGAATAAATTAAATAGAAAAATCAAATTTAACTATTAAATTTATTTTACCGATTAATTCCAAATTAATCATGTTCTCTCTCTTCCGAACACATTTAATCCTAGATTAAATAATACCTCAATTAATCCCAGATTAATTTTCTCCATCTTAATTAATCCTAGATTAATCTCTCTCTTAATTAATCCCAGATTAATTCTAATTAAATCAACTGTCATCGGTGAATCTTTGGGAAGCGACCCAAGAGATCTCTGGATATGTTGGCAGTAAATACGGTCATCGGATAATCCGAATACGTGCGTACGTTGTACCACGTGCTTACGATTTACAAGACATGGTTGGCTTCTAGCAAAGCACCATGTCTACCCAATTCTCCAGAAATATTCTTACTGGAATATATAATCTATGTCAGGCGTAGTATAAGTAGAATTGCGTATTACGATCCAGTATCGGATGTCACGTGCTAGGCCTGGGGGGGATCGTGTCTGCCCCGTACGAAGCACATGTCGGATGTCTAGTAACTAGTCTCTATTATCGGATATACATGACCTAGTCATAATATCCCGATGACTGCAGTACTTAAGAGCACTAGTACCGTATCCTACGTGACATCATCTCCACTATGACTGGAGTGACACTTCCATCTTGACATCACACCCAATACTCTACGATTCTCAATATACCCAGCATTAGCGTACACAGAACCGGTTAAAGCCCTGGACGACCAAAACTAAAGCATACCGATTGTCGCAAGTATTAGCGATGCAAGTCTCAGGTTAAGACCAAATACACCTACCCTGATTTCGGACTTCCATAGACACATAGTCATACTACCAATGGAATTCCGAGAGGTCTATCCAGAGCGAAGCTGTTTTCCGTACCATCGGTAAAACACAACCTCCTATTACACTTGCATGAGTATCCTATACCCAAATATATGAGAACTATGCCGTTATGATCATCACAAACACGCACAAGTGTAATACTAGTCTATTCCGCATTATCGATGTCCAGTCTCGATAATACTACGACTAGGGATATTTAATGATTAATCCTTCATGGACTGATACTGTCTCATATCATCTCAATCTAGGAACTAATCATAGGGACCTCCTATCATTTATACATCTAGGTGATCTAATCACAAATGATTAGAGTGCAATCTCTTTGTCACATAGTTAATTTGTACAACAACACCATGATCTGTACAAATAGTGACGCTATGGGTCATAATTGTCCAACAATGTCAAGATGGAAGTATCACTTACATTATAGTGGAGATGATGATCACGTATGATACAGAACTAGTACTCTTAAGTACTGCAGTCATCGAGATATTATGACTAGGTCATGTATATCCGATTATAGAGACTAGTTACCAGACATCTGATATGTGCTTCGTACGGGGCAGACACAATTCCAGTCCCAGGCCTTGCACGTGACGATCCGATACTGGATCGACATACACAATACCATGTATACTACGCCTGATATAGATCGCTTATTCCTGTAAGCATGTTTCTGGAGAATTGGGTAGTCCTGGCGCTTTGCTAGAAGCCAACATTGTCTTGTAAATCGGTAAAAATGTAGTGCTAGGTACATACGTATTCAGATAGTCCGATAACCGTATTTACTGCCAACATATCTGGGGATCTCATGGGTCACTTACTGAAGATTCATCGATGACGTATGACTCGCACTTTATTATTTTGGGATTAATTAGATGAGAGAGAAAATTAATATGGGATTAATTACTGAGATATTTTATCTGGGATTAAATATCATTTAAAGAGAGAGAATAATTAATTTGGAATTAATCGATAAAATAATATTTCAATATATTGTAAGAAATTAGATTTCGACGCGTAAATAAAATCCGATTTTAATTCGGGCGAACAGATTAATTTAGAATTAATTCGTTAGCGACGTAAATAGTAATTTTGCTATGCAAAATTATTTAATTAAATTTGATTTAATTACATCGTGACGGAAATTTGTTAATTCGGAATTAGCGAACCCGAGCCCGAGAGTGTTTGCGGTGCCGCTCGCATTTCTAATCGAGTGGGGCCCATAAGTCACATCAAGCGTCAAAACATTAGTCACATCAAGCGTCAAATCACATGTCACTTTGAATGATGTGATTTCTAGTCACTTTGAGTGACTTGACAACTTGTCACTTGATTCATGTGAATAGTTGATGTAGTGGTTGTAGGCTTTTATTGTCTTGACTTTTTGCTTTTGGTAAATCAATTAATTGATTTTGCAAAAATCAAGATTGTGTATTAGATACACAAACCAAACAAGATATCACAATCTCTCTCTCATTCTTCTCCTCTCTCTCACGCCCAAGGGGCAAACTTTCTTTCTCCATTTTTCCTTCACAACCGAGAACCATGGAGAAGAAATTGATGATTTTTTATGGCAAAAATCAAGAGTGCTAGCACACCATTTGAGTCTTACGAAGGTGATAGGGAAACCTACTTGTGAGCAAGGAATCAACACAAATCTTAGAGCTTGATGGAGATCACCATTGCAGATTTTTGGTGACCAAAACCATTGGACTGCCGAGACCTCCAATGAGGGAGAAAAGAATTTTTGATCTTCGTTGCATCGCTCAACCGCTCAATGTAAGTATTCCGTAACTTCTTTGATGTATTCGCACTTATGTTTCATCGCTTTATTCGATCCTCGGGACTGTAGAAACTCCAACAGGCCATGGCTGGCATGCGTTGCTTTGCTTCTGCGTGTTTGGCCCTTGTGTGGCCTTAGCCGTGGCTTAACTTGGCTTTTGCCGCTTTGCCTTGCTTGCACGTGCATTGTCATGCCCTTGCGTGGCCTTTGGCCGTGGAGTCCCACCGCTGGCTTTGCTTTCTTTGCCTTGAGCACGCTAACCTAGAGCCCTGGCTTGCTTGCTCGTGTTTGGACCTTGCACAAGGCCTTGACTTGATTTTGCGTGTTTGGCCCTTGGCTTCCCTTGGCTTTCGTCGCTCTGTCATGGACAAGCTTTTCCTTTACTTGCGTGTTGTGCCCTGCGTTAGCCATTGTCATGCACAACAGAGGTTAACTCGTGGAAAAATAGGCCCAATGGAGGCCACATGCCTTGTCATCATGCCCTGCGTTAGCCATTGTCACGCCCAATAGAGGCTAATTTGTGGCCTAAACGGGCTTGACGGTGGGTACATGCCTTGTCATGCCCTGCGTTAACGCACAATGGAGGTTAACTCGTGTGGAAAAATAGGCCCGACGGAGGCCACATGCCCTTTCATCATGCCCTGTGTTAGCCATTGTCACGCCCAATGAAGGCCAATTAGTGGACTAAACAGGCTTGACGGAGGACACATGCCTTGTCACGCCCCTGCGTTAGCCCCATTAAGGTCAATTCATTTCAAAAGTAGGCTTGACGAAGCCAAAGCCCTACGTTAACGCACAATAGAGGTTAACTCGAGGGAAAAATAGGCCCGACGGAGGCCACATGGCTAGTCATCTTGCCCTGCGTTAGCCATTGTCACGCCCAATGGAGATTAATTCGTGGCTTAAACAGGCTCGACGGAGGCCACACGCCTCATCATGCCTTGCGTTAGCTACTGTCGCGCGCCCCATGGAGTTTAATTCGTGGAAAAAAGTAGGCTTGACAGAGGCAACAATCCTTGCCTTAACGCACAATGGAGGTTAATTCGTGTGAAAAATAGGCTTGACGGAGGCCACATGCCCTGTGTTAGCCATTGTCACGCCTAACGAAGGCTATTTTCATGCCTAAAGGAGGTTAATAATGCCACATCTTCAGCCCAACAGAGGTTATATGTGGGTATAATTTGGCTTGGCTGTAGGCATAGTTTTGGGAAAAACAATGATTGCCGATGAATTTCATTTTTTTACCATGCGATTTCGGATTTTATGATTTCATAATTCATTTTGGGATTTTAAATACCATCGACATAGTTTCACCTCGTTCCGGACCTTTTTAATATTTTTCCGTAATTTCTAAACTTTTATTACTTATAAAATAAAAAATTATTTTTCGGAACTCCGAATAGACTTCCATTTCTTTCACACACATCCTTTCATTTTTATTACCCCCATGAAATAAATCAATCCCGAACACGAAAAATCAATTTTTGGCCAAAAAATGGGGGTGTTTCCCAGTAATGGCCTTGCTGTGGGGACAATATGGCTTTGTGGTGCTTGCTGGTGTGCACGGTTTCATGGGTGCACACACTAGTTGCCGATGAATTTTATTTTTTTACCGTGCCATTTCAATTTTTTTCGCACCATAATTCATTTTTGGGATTTAGAAACCCATCCTAATTTTTCTTCACGTTCCGACATATATTTCAATTTTACCGATTTTTCATTTTTCGTGATAAAAAAAATCATAATAAATCTTCCCGACCTCCCAATCAATTCTCGTTTTTTTCTCTCGATGCTTTTTATTTTTCTTAACTCCTATGCAAAAATCAGCCCAAAATTCAAAGTTTTACTATTTTTTCAAGGGGATATGACGGCTCAAGAATATGGTGTGTTTCATTGCGGCACTTGTGCAATGTATTTAAAACCTCTTTATGGGGGAAGGGGTTCACCCCCCTAGTGGGGGTAGCCATGCTAGTTGCTGCGGATGTTGAATGAAGTCCCCCACCCCCAAGCATATGTGGGCATCGTGGATAAGTGTTTGGGGGCGCATGGCACGGAGTCACCCGACCATGGCCCCTCGGGGTTGCAGAATCACGATTTTTCCCCTATCACTAGAAAATGGTAAGACCGAAGCACCATGTTTAAGCATGCAAAAGTGAAAACCTATGCAACAGGCATGACTTTTTTCGTCTTTACATGCACATGCAGCGGACATATGGGGCAATTACGAGAGGCGGTTGGCACGCACTTGCATGATAGTTGGCGTGCACATGCAAGGGAGTTGGCTTCACATGCTGAACACATGGGGCACTTGCAAGAAGAACTGCTAGTAACTGGCATGTTGGGGAACATGTGGTGGAATTCATTTAGTGCTTGTGTGTATGTGTGGGAACTTCCTATAGCAGTTGGGATGTAACTTCTGTGTGTGTGTGTGGCTGGTGCCCATTGGGCCAACACACCCTAGGGCAGTTGGGGTGTAACTGCCACAATATATTGTATTGTGAAGACATACATGAGAGAGGGGAGAACATAGACACGAGAAAATATTGAATGATCTTTGAGAAACCTTTGTATTTTTAGCATGATACATTGTAATTGCTTTGGTGAGTAATAATAAGGTTGGGCTTCGTCCTGTAAAGCGTGTGTGTTGTTTTTACTTGATGCAGTGCTTGAATGTATACTGATTGTGAGGGTGCGAGGACATTGCAAGTGATTGCTTGTGGCTTGTGTGCATGCTTACAGGAGAAGGCTGACTTAGTTAGGCGAACTTAGTGTCGTACTTGGCTAAAGAAACTGGGGTTTAAATTTAGCCGTGTGACAACTGGTATTAGAGCGTCATCTTGGGCTGATGGCTGGCAGATCTAACACCGAATTGAAGAAGCGGGTGGCCAAGTTGGACGCACTCGTTGGGGAGTCTAGCCGAGAGACTACTCCATCATTATTTTTGGTGATGGAACAATTGGCCGAATAAATTATAGGCCTTCGGTACAACCTTGACACACAATGGGCGGATGCGGAAGAATGCATCGTAATATTCACCAGAGACTGTGTAGCTTTAGTGGAGGCATGGAAAGGGTGTAGGGAAGAGATGATGGGGGAAATCGCTATTCTGAAGAGGGCATTGGGTCGAGGATAACCTGTTGGGGGTGAGAGTGCGACCAAACTGAAAGTTCCCAAACCAAAACCTTTTGGTGGTGCTCGAAATGCAAATGAGTTGGAGAACTTCTTTTGGGATATGGATCAGTACTTCAAGGCTGCTCATGTCGTAGAGGCAGAGAAAGTGATATCACTAGCATGTATTTGGCTGGTGATGCCAAATTGTGGTGGAGAACTTGGTTGGACAATGATGAGATAGCGAGGTGTCCCACAATAACCACATTGGAGGCGCTGAAGAAGGAGTTGAAGGATCAATTCCTCCCCACCAACACAACGTGGATTGCATGGGAAACTTTGAAAAGTTTTAAGCAAACTGGTTCCATTCGTGAGTATGTGAAGCTGTTTAGTTCCTTGATGTTGGACATAAGGAACATGTTAGAGGAAGACAAGCTTTTTAACTTCATGTCAGGATTGCAAACTTGGGCACAAAATGAATTGCGGAATAGGAAAAGAGAAGTATAATGACTCGGAAAAGGGGACAAGAAGAAGAACTAGGAGGGAATAGGCAAGTCACAAGATGATGGTAAGTTCAAGGAAGGGAACAACAACAACAATAAGGGTTGCTTCATCTGTGATGGTCCACATAGGGTGAAAGATTGCCCGAAAAAAATGTAAATTGAATGCTCTTGTGGCTGTAGAGACGGGCAATGAATGGGGAAGGGGACTCGACGGTGCCTAGCCGGATGAACCCCCTTAAGTTGGTGAATGCAATGCAGGAAGACAGATTTGATAATGGCTTGATATATGTCCAAGTTCTCATTAATGGGAACACATTGAGGGTAATTATGGACACTGGGGCTACACACAACTTTGTTGCGGTAGGAGTTTCCGAGGAGTTGGGCCTTGAATTGACTAAATCGGTGAGTAGTAATAAGGCTGTCAATTCAAAAGCAAAGAAAGTTCAAGGCACAGTCGCAGGTGTGGTGATACAGCTTCGCTAGTGGCATGGGTCTTGCACGTTGATGGCAGTACCTTTGGATGATTTTGAGTTGATTTTGGGGGAATCAGTTCTTCATTCAGGCCAAGGTAGCGGTGAGGCCTTACTTGGCGGGTCTTTTGATTGGTGATGAAGACCAACCATGATTCTTCCCTGTTGTTGGCAAAGTGTGCGGGAGTAAACGAGTTGAGGGACAACAAGTGTTGGTGTCAGCCTTACAAATTGATAGTGGGTTGAAACTTGGGGAAGAAACGTACTTGGCTGCACTTGTAGTAGTCAATGCGGGAAAGACAGTGCAGGTGCCTGATGTGGTTGCAGAATTATTGATGGAATACAAGGATGTAATGCCTCAGAGTTGCCAAAGTACCTCGAAGGCCTACTGACCATAAGATATAATTGGTCCCTGGTACTCGGCCGCCTGCCCAAGTACCTTATCGGATGAGTCTTTCGGAACTAGTTGAATTTCGCAGGTAATGATCCAGCCCTCTAAGGCTCCATATGGTGCACCCGTTCTATTCCAGAAGAAGCAAGATGGATCTTTACGAATGTGTGTGGATTACTGAGCATTGAACAAGGTGAAGATTAAGAACAAATACCTAATTCCGTTGGTGGCCGACTTATTTGATCGTCTGTCCAAGCCATTCTACTTCATGAAGTTAGACTTGCGGTCTGGGTATTGGCAAGTGCGAATTGCTGAAGGGGATAAGGGGAAGACTACTTGTGTGAAAATGTATGGGTCATATGAATTTTTAGTAATGGCTTTCGAACTTACTAATGCCCCAGCTACTTTTGTAATTTAATGAATGATGTGTTGTTTGAGTTTGTGGACCGATTTGTGGTAGTGTATCTGAATGACATAGTAATATATAGTGAGACTTTTGTTGATCACTTGCATTATTTGAGATTGGTGTTGGAGAAATTGAGACATCGTGCACTGTATGTTAAAATGGAAAAGTGTGAATTTGCACAATAGGAAGTGATGTTTCTGGGTCATCGGGTGAGACAATGGCAAGTTCGTTTGGACGAGAGAAAAGTCCAAGCCATTTGGGATTGGCCTAGTCCTTCTAAAGCTGCTGAGTTGCGGTCATTTTTGGGTTTGGCTAACTATTACCGCAAGTTCATCAAGGGGTATTCAAAGCGGGTGGCTCCCATGACTGATTTACTGAAAAAGGAACAAACTTGGGTTTGAAATGTGCAATGCCAGGAGGCATTTGAGGATTTGAAGGGGGCGGTAGTAGAAGAGCCTATTTTGCGCTTGCTGAACTTTGAGTTACCATTTGAGGTCCACATTGATGCTTCTGACCGAGCTATTGGGGGTGTATTGGTGCATAATTCACATTATGTTGCCTTTGAAAATAGAAAATTGAAGGATGCCAAACAGCGTTACTCAGCACATGAGAAGAAGATGACGACAGTTGTTCATTGCCTAAACACTTGGAGGTATTATTTGTTGGGTTCGCACTTCAGGGTAGTGACGGAAAATGTTGCCAATACCTTCTTCAAGACAAAGAAGAAGTTGTGTCCTAAGCAAGCAAGATGGCAAGAGATCCTTGCTGAATTTGATTTTGAGTGGGAACATCATCCTGGGAGGACAACCATGTTGCGGATGCCCTTAGTCGCAAAGTTATAGTAGAAACAGTAGCGGCAATCTCGGTTTTAGAAGTGATTTCCTAGATAGAATTAGGGAGGTATCACCATTGGATCAGGTTTATCAACGGCTTGTGGGGGAAGTTGCTGATGGTCAGGTCCCAAAATATTGGGTAGATGTTGGTTTACTTTATGCAAAGAGGGGAGGCCCTTTGTTTCGAGTTATGGGAACCTCAGGAGGGAGTTACTGAGAGAGACACACGATACTCAGTTGGCGGGACATCCGGGTGTTGAGAGAAAATTGGCTTTGCTGGCTCGGAGTTGGTATTGGCCAAGGATGGAACATGATATTGAGGCCAATGGGAGATCTTGCCTAGTGTGTCATTTGGACAAAACAGAAAGCAAGAGAGAGGTAGGGATGCTACAACCTCTGCCCATTCCAGAGCAATCATGGAAGAGTGTTTCCATGGACTTTATTAGGGAATTTCTAATAGTGCAAGGGTTTGGTTCAGTGCTGGTAGTGGTGGATTGGTTCTCCAAATATGCTGAGTTCATGGTAGCGCCACATGCCTGTCCTGCAGAGGAAACTGCAAGAATGTTCTTCCGAGATATAGTGAAACACTTTGGGCTACTGCAAGACATAGTGAGTGATATGGATGCACGGTTCACGGGTCGGTTCTGGACTGAGTTATTTTGATTGATGGGGTCAGACTTGAAATTCTCTACGACAAATCATCCTCAGATAGATGGTCAAATATAAAGGGTGAATGGGTTGTTGGAAGAATATTTGAGGCATTATGTGACTGGAGTTAGAAGAATTGGGTAGAGCTACTGGATATGGCTCAATTTTCATACAACTTGCACAAGAGCTCGTCAACGGGGATGAGTCCTTTTGTGATAGTGTTGGGGCAGCAGCCGCTGACTCCACACGAGGTAATCAAGCAATGGACTAGAGACAAGTGTCCTGCTACGTACAGATTTGTCTGAGAAAAACATGAGTTCCTGGAAGAGGCGAGGGATAGCCTCGAGAAGGTAGTGCGCCGAATGAGGAAGTATGCTGACCGAAAAAGGAGGCCGCTGGAATTTCAAGTGGGTGACAGAGTACTACTGAAATTGACTCCTCAAATTTGAAAGAAAATCAACAGCAAGACAGTGCACCGTGGTTAGTGGCAAAATTTGATGGTCCATTTGAAGTAGTGAAACGGGTTGGACAAGTAACTTATCGATTGAAGCTATCGAATAGGATAAAGATGCATCCTACATTCCATGTGAGTTTCCTAAAGCCATTTTACGAAGACAATGATGAGACTCGGGTTCAGAACAGTCGAGCTCAGCCAAGTATTCAGAAATAATTTGACAAGCAAATTGAGAAGATATTGGATCACAGGGTGATGGAGTGGAGTAAGAATCGAAGGACAGATTCTTGGTTCAGTGGAAGGGTTGTACTATAGCAAATGCAACTTGGGAACATAATACTACTTTATGGCAGTTTGAGAGGGTAGTCCAGGAATATCTTGGCTCAATTGCGATGAGGGATTCGCCTAGTTCAGGTGGGGGTGGTTTATCAGCCCCTTAGAAACATTACTCGAAAATGTGGGGGAACGAGTGGCTTGGTGGCAGCCAAGCACTCGCAATAAGCACATGGCTTGGGTGGGCTCTGTGTGTGTGGGCTGTTGGTGCTGTCACAAGGAAGTGTTGCTGAAACATGGGCAGTTGGTGCTGTCCGTAGGGAGTTGATGCCGTCTTGAGTGGGGCAGTTGCATGCACATGCAGCGGACATGCGGGGCAGTTGCGAGAGGCATTTGGCGCGCACTTGTATGGCTGTTGGTGTGCACATGCAAGGGAGTTGGCTTCATAAGCTGAACATATGGGGCAGTTGCGAGAAGAACTGCTACTTACTGGGTGTTGGGGAACATGTGGGGGAATTCATATAGTGCTTGTGTGTATGTGTGGGAACTTCCTATAGCAGTAGGGATGTAACTGTTGTGTGTGTGTGTGTGGCTGTGCCCATTGGGCCAGCACACGCTGTTAGTGTTCCTAGAACATGCCAATGATCTAATAAGCATGAAAACATGTTTATAAATTCAAAATAAGTTGCGAAATTACTTACATTGAATGGATTTGAGCTTTTAAAATTTGAGAAGAAGATCCAAGATCCAAGATGCTTCCTTTGTTGATTCCAAGATTTAAGTTGAAGATCTCGAAGATCCTTCCTTTGTTGATTCCAAGCTTTTGAAGTTGTTTCCCTATCACCTTAGTTGATTCCATGAAGTGCTAGCTTTGTTGATTTTGCCACAAAATCAAAGAGAAAGAATGCTACAAGTTCACGCCCATGATGGAGGCCTCTAGGGTTTCTTTTTCTTTCAAGTGTTGTATTACACAAGTGTGTCAAATGTGTAGAGAATTAACTTTGGTAAAAGGGTTTTACCCTTTTCACCCAAACTTGGTAGTTGGGTCTTGGTTTTCCAAAAACCAAAACCATGTAGTTGAAAAGCAAGTGGTATTGGCTTAAATGCAAACTACCCTCCCAACTACCACATTAAAGTGGGCCCCACATTTGAATTCAAAAATCAAATGTCTCTACAAACATTTGCCGCGGCTCGGTTCCGTTTAATCCAATTAAATGAACTTTTGTCGCTAAATAATTAAATATAATTTAATTAAATAATGATATCTCGCAAATATATTACGAACGTCGTTTACGAATTAATTCTAAATTAATCTGTTCGTTCGTATTAAAGTCCGACTTTAATTTCGTAAGGAAATCCAATTCATATTAATATATCCGATATATTAATTTTAGCCCATACGAATAAATTAAATAGAAAAATCAAATTTAACAATTAAATTTATTTTACCGATTAATTCCAAATTAATCGCGTTCTCTCTCTCTCGAACACATTTAATCCCAGATTAAATAATCCTATCTCTTAATTAATCCCAGATTAATTCTAATTTAAATCAACTGTCATCGGTGAATCTTTGGGAAGCGACCCAAGAGATCCCTAGATATGTTGGCAACAAATACGGTCATCGGATTATCCGAATACATGCGTACCCCGTACCACGTGCTTACCAATTTACAAGACATGGTTGGCTTCTAGCAAAGCACCGTGCCTACCCAATTCTCCAGAAAAATTCTTAGTAGAATATATAAACTATGTCAGGCGTAGTATACGTAGCATTGCGTATGTCGATCCAGTATCGAATGGTCACGTGTTAGGCCTGTGGCAGGAATTATGTCTGCCCCTTACGAAGCACATATCAGATGTCTGGTAACTAGTCTCTATAATCGGATATACATGACCTAGTCATAATATCCCGATGATTGCAGTACTTAAGAGCACTAGTACCATATCCTACGTGACATCATCTCCACTATGACTGGAGTGATACTTCCGTCTTGACATCACACCCAATACACTACAATTCTCAATATACCCAGCAGAGGCGTACACATAACCTGTTAAAGCCCTAGACGACCAAAACTAAAGCATACCGAGCATCGCAAGTATTAGCGAGCAAGTCTCAAGTTAAGACCAAATACACCTACCCTGATATCGGACTTCCATAGACACATAGTCATACTACCAATGGAATTCCGAGGGTCTATCCAGAGCGAAGCTGTTTTCCGTACCATCGCTAAAACACAACCTCATATACACTTGCATGAGTATCCATACCAAAATATATGAGAACTATGCCGTTATGATCTCACATAACGCGACAAGTGTAATACTAGTCTATCCAATTATCGAGGTCCAATCTCGAAATAATACGACTAGAGATATTTAATGATTAATTCTTCGGGACTGATTATGTCTCATATCATCTCAATCCAGGAACTATTCATAGGGACCTCCTACCATTATACATCTAGGTGATCTAATCCAAATGATAAGAGTGCAATCTCCTTGTCATATAGTTAATTTGTACAATCTCCAATACCATGATATGTGCAAATAGTGACGCTATGGGTCATAACTGTCCAAAATCTCCCCTTGGATATAGCTAGTCACTCGAGTGTCTTACACCCGAAACTATGGACAGTTCGCTCAAAACTGCTGAGGAAGACTTTCGTCGCGGATGATTTGTATGATTATCGTCTGAGCAATTTTTCAATCATCACATCGCCACGATGTTGTTGGTTTCTATTAAGGTCCCGGATCGATTATAAGCATGAAAAACATTGCGAATACATATCGACGAAGTTGCGGAATACTCACATCGATCGGTTGAGACGATTTGAAGACGAATGGAGCCAAAAACGCACACTGGTTTGGCGCCACTGCAGTGCAGAATTCTTCACTGTTTGGGCAGTTTGGATCTCATTTGAAGCTCCAAACTTCGTCGAATGGATCCCGCCTCATGGGTGAACCTCCCTAACACCTTCGCAAGTCCGTAAGTGTGCTAGCACTTGTGTTTTGCACAACAAAAACCACTCATTGCTTCCCATTAGCTCACGGCAGTGAGCTGTGAAGAAGAAGGAGATGAAAGCCCTTTGGGCGTGAGAGTGAGAGAGAATTGGAGAGGAAGTGTTATGGTTGACTTAGTAAATGAATTACCAAAATGCTTATATATTTTTCCAAAAAAAATAATAAGCATTTACCATTTTTATTTATCAAATAAAATCAAATGGAAATGGCATCTCAACCACCAAACACTATTCCACCAAAACACATCAACTATTCATTTCACTTTATCAAAGTTTGACATGTAGTCAATCAATCAATCAATCAATCACATCACTCAAAAGTGACATTTGATTTGACGCTTGATGTGACGAATGATTTGACGCTTGATGTGACTTGCGTTGCCGCACTCGAATTCGAAATACGAATGCGCTCGCAATCACACTCGGGCTCGGGTTCGCTAATTCCAAATTAGCGAATTTCCGTTGCGTCGTAATTAAATGATTACGCCTAGCGAATTCACTATTCACGTCGCTAACGAATTAATTCTAAATTAATTCGTTCGCCCGAATTAAAATCCAATTCAATTCCGCGTCGAAATCCAATTTCGTTTAATATATCGAATATATTAATTTACCGATTAATTCCAAATTAATCATTCTCTCTCTTTAGACGATATTTTATCCTAGATAAAATATCTCCGTAATTAATCCTAGATTAATTCTCTCTCTTCTATATAATCCCAGATTATTAATGAGTGCGAGTTATGCGTCATCGGTGCATTATCGGGAAGCGACCCATGAGATCCCCGGATAATTCGGCAGTAAATACGGTCGTCGGAATATCCGAATCACGTACGTACCAAGTACTACGTTCTACCGATTTACGAGACAAGATCGGCTTCTAGCAAAGCACGAAGTCTATCCAATTCTCCGGTCATATTCATCTAAGAATATTTAAGATCTATATCAAGCGTAGTATACCAAAAGTATCGTGTATATCGGCCCAGTATCGGATAGTCACGTGCTAGGGCTGGGGCTGGATAAGTGTCTGCCCCGTCCGAAGCACATATCGGATGTCTGGTAACTAGTCTCTATAATCGGATATACATGACCTTGTCATAATATCCCGATGGCCGGCCAGCACTTAAGAGCACTAATACCGTATCCTGCGTGACATCATCTCCACTATGACTGGAGTGATACTTCCGTCTTGACATCACACCCAATACTCTACGATTCTCAATATACCCAGCATTGGCGTACACAGAACCGGTTAGAGTCCTAGACGACCTCAACTAAAGTATATTGATTGTCGTAAGCATTAGCGGTGCAAGTCTCAGGTTAAGACCATACACACCTACCCTGATGTCGGACTCCCATAGACACATAGTCATAATACCAATGGGATTCCGAGGGGTCTATCCAGAGCGAAGCTGTTTCCCGTACCATCGGTGAAACACAACCTCCTATCGCACTTGCATGAGTATCCAATACCCAAATATATGAGAACTATGCCGTTGTGCCCTCACAACGCGCACAAGTGCAATACTAGCCTATTCCGCATTATCGATGTCCAGTCTCGATAATACTCCGGCTAGGGATATTTAATGATTAATCCTTCGTGGACTGATACTGTCTCATATCATCTCAATCCAGGAACTAATCATAGGGACCTCTCTTCATTTATATATCTAAGGTGATCTAATCACAAATGATGAGAGTGCAATTTCCTTGTCACATAGTTAATTTGTACAACAACACTATGATCTGTACAAATAGTGACGCTATGGGTCATATTATCCAACAATCTCCCACTTGGCACATAGCCAGTCACTCAAGTGTCCCACACCCGAACTATGTACGGTTCGCTCAAATTGCTGAGAAAAGGTTTTCGTCAGCGGATTTGCATGATTATCGTCTGACGCGATTTATACGATCATCACATCGCCACGATGTATGATCCGAACGAATCAGATGATATAGAAGTATATATCTGGATCGTCGATGAGACCTTTAATTCTTTAGCCTTGTGCTGACGCCTAGCTCAGCTGCTAACAGAACTATATCTAATCTAATTAGATTTATTATCGACCCAAATGGCTTCTATTGCTGCCTCAGCTGCAGCAATAATCCGCATTTGTTGTTTATTCGGCAACAGTATCTTGCTCGGAAGATTTCCAGCTCACTGTCCCGTTATTCAAACTTTATAGTACCGCAGTATTTAACTGTTTGGAAACTTGCGGTAGTGATCCCAGTCACTTCAAGTTCTCCTTCTCCATAGTTTAAGACAGCATCTTTAGTTCTCTAAGATACTAACAGATGTCCTTAACTTCAATCCAGTGACTATCACTTGGATTGACCCGATTGTGACTCCATATGCTCAAAGCGTATGAGACACCATATCAAGTACATTTTAAATGTACAATTTCCCAGAGAGTGTTAACAACTCCAAATCTATCCCAGTAGATCTTTATTCCTTGAATAAAGGTTGTTACTCTCCAGAATTCTACGGAGAATTTCTATGAAAGCCAAGCTTTCACCAATTGCTTTATGGGAATTTCATTATCAGTGCGCTCCCACTAACCTCCTTATATACACAAGAATCATTTCGTTTTGAATCAAATCATTAACCATTATGATTATTTCAAAACGACAGTTCCAAGAACCTTATGCTTGCTTCAATCCAAACATGGATCGAATAACCCGCAAACCTTGTTTGTCGGTTATACAAAATCGTCAGGATGTTGTAAGCATCCTCCAAGAGGTTTCCTTTTCAGGAAAGCGATTTTGATCATTAACTGACACATTTCATAAATGAAATATGCAGTATCATCAAGCATCATCATCATCAAAATGGATTTACCATGGCAACAGGTAAAAGGTTGAACCGTAATCAACACAATGTTGATAACGATACCTTTCCGTCAAAAGCCTAGCTTTGTACGTTGGTATGTTGCCATCCATGTATGTCTTCCTTGAAGACGTTTACAGTACCAATAGGCACAATGCCTTGCGGTACAACAACTAGTATCCAAACATAGTTGTTATACATGGAATCCATTTCGGACTCATGGCACTTTGCCATAATAGGGAGTCGATACCTTGTATCACTTCCTCGTAACGTAGTCGGTTGATATACCTCCATAAGATTTACATCTTAAGGGGTTACATCAGAAACCCATACCCCAGGTTGTTTTCTGATTCTCTCCGATCTACGCGGTTCTTGTGTATTCGAAGATTAATGGTTTAGTTTCATCTTGATGAACTATTTGTGTTCCATAACGGACTTCGTGCCTTGAACAGTATTACTCCGATTTTCATCGAGTATCACTATCCTCCCACGACCACTGCATATCGGTATTCCTCTTAGGAAAACCGCATGGTGAGCAACAATCATATTGTTCTCATGTGAGATATATAAGTACTATACTTATGGTTTCCCTAGGATAACCTATTATTGGCACTTATCCAATTTGGGTTCTAGTTTGGTATCATCCAAACGTTATGCCCGCATACCCAAATTATTAGGAATGAGAAACCCTGTTTCTTTCCTGTTCATATCCTATATGATATCTGTCAAACAGATTTATATGGAACCTTATTCTAAATAAGTTTTGCACTGTTAATACATATCCGTTGAAGGAAATGATAGCTCAGAGCGACTCGTGATAAACCTTATCATGTCCAACAAAATTCGGTTTTTCGTTCGGACACACCGTCTAACTGACGTGTCTCGGGAGGAGTCCTCATCTGAAAGAATACTATACTCTTTCATGTATATTTGAAACTTACTGCTTAAGTATTTTCCATTACGGTCTTACCGTGACGGCATAATACTATAGTCGATCTGTTTATCTACTTCGTGTCGAAACTCTAATAGTTTCCGATCTGTGTTCTTCAAAAGAAACACATAACCATAACGTGATGCCACATCCGTTAAGGTCACGAAATATTCATGTTCACATCTAGCCTAGCTAGATATGGGCCCACTAACTTCACCATGAATAGGGCTAACAGATCGGTGGCACTTACACTATTACCAAGTAAACAGTGTTTTAGGTACTTTACCTAACAAACTAGATTCGTAGACTTTATTTGAATAGTCAAATCAGTCCTAGTACCCACTCTTCAAAAGTGCGGATATACGAATCTGTTTAATTGTGTCCCAGACAACAATGCCACAAATAAGTCTCTATTGATCAAATCAATTTGAGCTATTTATTTGTCATTTTATATGTTTGAGATTTTAATTATATTCAAAATATAAATTCTGTTATTCACATCTAATGTGTTTATCTCAGTATCATCTATATAATGAAACACTTAGTGTTCTAGAATAGAATAAAGGTTTATCCACAATGGATTAAACACTGATATAGAGATAATGTCTCTAGTCAAACTAGTACATTATAACAGTTATTATAACAGTTCCTAATTTAAGTACACACCCGAAGGGTAGTTCCTAAACTTAGGTATCTACGGTCGAAACAGCGACTTTCGTCCCGTTTCCGATTCGCAGAGCAATCTCAGCTTGAAGTCAGTATCCTGCTCAAAGCAGATTCTGAACATCAATACATATATTTTATGTACCACACTAAGTATTTAAAATCTAATTTCAATACTAGTAGTGAACATAACTTTGACAACATTTTTAAAGTAAGAGCCTTGCCCTTTCTTTAATTCCTTCGTGTCTGCCATATCCAAATGGTAGTCACTTTGGGATATGTCAATTATCCTTTCAATATTTCAGGAACCTTAGGCCAAGCCTGGGGTTTTAGAATATCGAAACGATGTGCACCTCGTGCTACATGCCCAATTGCAAACTTTGACTTTTCACCTCTAGAATAGTCAATTAATTCTCCAAGAATTATTTATTGCAATTTAATACTTCTTAAATCTAAAACATAGATTTATGACAAGTATATTAAATTAAGCATTAAAGTCATCATCACATAAATCTTCCAAAGATTTTATGCTCTACTTATTTGCTTAATTTTGGGCTTAAGGTATAATAAGTTATTTTATCAAATAAAGTAACCTATTATTTATTCCCAATTTGAAAATTAAATCATTTAAAATATTTTAATCCCAGATTATATTTTAAATATCCAACTTTTCAATTTTATCTTGATTACAATAGTCCAACTATTTAATCAACGATTAGTGGTACTATATATATTATAATGATTATAATAGTCCAACTATATAATCAAATATAATCCAAATTAATTAACCTCAATTACATTGATTACTATAATCCAATTATAAAATCAACTGTAAACTGAAATTAATTAATTCAAATATATTGATTAATATAATCCAATTATATATAATCAACTATAATACAGTCCAACTGTATATTAAAACAACAATAAATATTAGTCCAACTAATACTTTTAATATATGACGAGTGATATTTGTTTGAGCGCGTATGGCGAGTAATTGAACGAATATTGCAAATTCAATTCTTGCCTCCCACTATTTTTCGTCGAGCCTCTAACCCTCTGTCGAGTACTCGGGAAACCGTGTTTCCTAGTGGGCTAGGATCCCGTTAAATATCACACAATCTTGACTTTGGCCAACAAATTGTATGATAATTAACTAGGTAGATCTCTAAGATCAATTGGATCTCATCCAACTCCTAGATCCGGTAGGTGGACATCCAAGTCCGAAACATATATCTTATATATGCCTATATATCCAATATATACCCTAACCTTTTTCCTCTGAATCAACTAGGCCTTGGCTTTGGCACAACAAACCTAATGATCCCAGTCAAGCGCGGACCCATTGACCATGGAAGCTTCGTAATCAATGTCGATGGACAAGAAGTGGTCTTGACTTTGGCCAACAAACCACAACTTGGACAAGACACCAATATGGAACAAAGCTTCGTGATTCAAACACATCTTCGACGGACAAGGGCTTGACTTTGGCCAACAACCCATGCCAATCTAGGATCTTGAGCAAGAATCACTCAATGGAAGGAAAAGACGCATGATATTTGATGAGGGCTTTTCGCGTGCAAATTGGCTACCAATTTAATTATCTTTGTTAAGGTCTCATCATCATACACCCTTAAACATGCATTCTAAATACATAATAAAGCGATATGAAAATAAATAATAATGATATGCGGATGGATACTTAACACATTGATCCTAGATCAAATCTCTCCCTTTCTCACTCAAGCTAGCACTTGTATTACTTCTACCCGTTACACTACACTTCTAAAGAAACCTCATTTACATTGAGGGGAATAGGTGAGAAGAGAATACAAAGAGAAAAGGTGATAAGGCTGGACACGCAGGTCCAATTTAATAAATCGAATTTATTACAACAATTTCCAAAATTGCCCCACCCGACTAATATCCATCCGATATACATTATTCATTCATCACAACCACGTATTCACACATAAGCATGCTATCAATCAATCTAATCAAATTAATTAATCTGATAATTATGTGATCATCCAATGTTCAAACAACGATTTGATTTTGCTCGAGTCAAACTCGTTTTTGCGAATAAGTACTCAAAGTACGAATTCATGAATTAAATTAAACTACATCATTAAATCCAATTTAACATGTATTTAATACTAATTCACTATTCAATTCCAAATTAAATATTACACTTTATTTAATAAACCTTAACGACTTAAATTCCAAATTTAATCGCTTCGGGCTCAAAGCCCGATTAACGTCCAACGTCAATTCAATTCAAGTCTAATGGGCTTTAATTAATTTCTTAAGGCGTGGGCTTCGGCAACCAAAGCCCAATCAAGGAGTAACCCATAAGCCCAGAAATCAATTTAGGCCCATTAGGCCCAATTAAACTTTAAAGGTTTATAAGTTGCATTTGGGCTTTATGGTAGTGGTTTGGGCCCAATTGGATCCAATCCATTTGGCCTAAATCCAACTTTGATACAACAAAGCCCAATAAGCCCAATTACAACATAATAAGCCCAAATCCAATTTAAGGCCTAAATAACTAAATTACATGAATCCAATTCCGCAATTTAATTACCTAAAGTGCATTACATGATTAATCACCCAAATCAATATTTCCAAAACATGAAATTAGTCCAATTAATCATGCTCATTATCATCATCACATGTCCAACACATAAATGAAAAAATCAAACCCATTACATGCTTTTAAGTCTCGGCCAAGGAGGGATTTTGTGTCCGATTTGGTTTCAATCCAATCGAACCCACAATCGACATTAAATCAACATCCAATTTGATTTCATACACATCCAATGTCACAAAATCAAAATCACCAAGACATTAGGGCATAGTCCAATTCGGCCAACATGATAATTTGGGGATTTATGTTCAATTCAAAATCCAATCCAATTAGTTTCAAATTAACATCATCCTACATGATTCTAAACTCATCAATGAATCAAAAATCAAAATCCAAGATTCCAAAATACCCATTACATTCGGCCAACAAAATTTTGGGGAAAAATATTCCAAATCAATTTCAACAAATTGGTCCAACAAAATGCAATTAACATCTTATAAGCATACTTAACAATCAATTCATTCAAATCATGCTCAATACACATTTACCCAATTTTAAGCCCTAAAATTTTCATGCTCAAACCTAGGCTCTTGATGCCATTGTTGGTTTCTATTAGGTCCCGGATCGATTATAAGCATGAAAACATTGCGAATACATATCGACGAAGTTGCGGAATACTCACATCGATCGGTTGAGACGATTTGAAGACGAATGGAGCCAAAAAAGCTCACTGGTTTGGCGCCACTGCAGTGCAGAATTCTTCACTGGTTTGGGCAGTTTGGATCATTTTGAAGCTCCAAACTTCGTCGAATGGATCCCACATCATGGGTGAACCTCCCTAACACCTTCGCAAGTCCGTAAGTGTGCTAGCACTTGTGTTTTGCCAACAAAAACCACTCATTGCTTCCCATTTAGCTCACGGCAGTGAGCTTGAAAGAAGAAGGAGATGAAGCCCTTTGGGCGTGAGATGGTGAGAGAGAATGGAGAGGAAGTGTTATGGTTGACTAGTAATGAATTACCAAAATGCTTATATATTTTTCCAAAAAAAATAAAAGCATTTACCATTTTTATTTATCAAATAAAATCAAATGGAAATGGCATCTAACCACCAACACTATCCACCAAAACACATCAACTATTCATTTCACTTTATAAAGTGACATGTAGTCTTTCAATCAATCAATCACATCAATCAATCACATCACTCAAAGTGACATTTGATTTGACGCTTGATGTGACGAATGATTTGACGCTTGATGTGACTTGCGTTGCCGCACTCGAATTCGAAATACGAATGCGCTCGCAATCACACTCGGGCTCGGGTTCGCTAATTCCAAATTAGCGAATTTTCCGTTGCGTCGTAATTAAATGATTACGCCTAGCGAATTCACTATTCACGTCGCTAACGAATTAATTCTAAATTAATTCGTTCGCCCGAATTAAAATCCAATTTCAATTCCGCGTCGAAATCCAATTTCGTTTAATATATCGAATATATTAATTTACCGATTAATTCCAAATTAATCATTCTCTCTCTTTAGACGATATTTTATCCTAGATAAAATATCTCCGTAATTAATCCTAGATTAATTTTCTCTCTCTTCTATATAATCCCAGATTATTAATGAGTGCGAGTTATGCGTCATCGGTGCATTATCGGGAAGCGACCCATGAGATCCCCGGATAATTCGGCAGTAAATACGGTCGTCGGAATATCCGAATCACGTACGTACCAAGTACTACGTTCTACCGATTTACGAGACAAGATCGGCTTCTAGCAAAGCACGAAGTCTATCCAATTCTCCGGTCATATTCATCTAAGAATATTAAGATCTATATCAAGCGTAGTATACCAAGTATCGTGTATATCGGCCCAGTATCGGATAGTCACGTGCTAGGGCTGGGGCTGGATAAGTGTCTGCCCCGTCCGAAGCACATATCGGATGTCTGGTAACTAGTCTCTATAATCGGATATACATGACCTTGTCATAATATCCCGATGGCCGGCCAGCACTTAAGAGCACTAATACCGTATCCTGCGTGACATCATCTCCACTATGACTGGAGTGATACTTCCGTCTTGACATCACACCCAATACTCTACGATTCTCAATATACCCAGCATTGGCGTACACAGAACCGGTTAGAGTCCTAGACGACCTCAACTAAAGTATATTGATTGTCGTAAGCATTAGCGGTGCAAGTCTCAGGTTAAGACCATACACACCTACCCTGATGTCGGACTCCCATAGACACATAGTCATAATACCAATGGGATTCCGAGGGGTCTATCCAGAGCGAAGCTGTTCCCGTACCATCGGTGAAACACAACCTCCTATCGCACTTGCATGAGTATCCAATACCCAAATATATGAGAACTATGCTGTTGTGCCCTCACAACGCGCACAAGTGCAATACTAGCCTATTCCGCATTATCGATGTCCAGTCTCGATAATACTCCGACTAGGGATATTTAATGATTAATCCTTCGTGGACTGATACTGTCTCATATCATCTCAATCCAGGAACTAATCATAGGGACCTCTCTTCATTTATATATCTAAGGTGATCTAATCACAAATGATGATGAGAGTGCAATTTCCTTGTCACATAGTTAATTTGTACAACAACACTATGATCTGTACAAATAGTGACGCTATGGGTCATATTATCCAACAGAATGTATGCTCAAACGAATCAGATGATAGTCGAATATAATCTGGATCGTTGATGAGAACATAATTCTTTAGCTTGTGTGACGCCTTGCTCAGCTGTAACAGAAAACTATATCTAATCTAATTGATTTATCGTCAGATCCAAATGGCTTCTATGCTGCATCAAGCAGCAGCAATAACCCGTTAATTTTTTGTTTATTCGCGTAACAAAATCTTGCTGGGAAGATTCCAGCTCCTGTTCTGTATTCAAACTGTAGTTAAGTACCGTTATGTTATCGGTAGGACTTGCAGTAGTGATCCCATCACTTCAAGTATCCATCTCCATAGTATAAGACATCATCCTTAGTTCTCTAAAATTACAACGGATGTTCTAATATCAATCCAGTGACTATCATTGGATTGACCTGTTGTGAATCCATATGCTCAAAGCATTGAGACACCAGATCGCATACATTTTTCTATGTACGAGTTCTCGCAGAGGTCAAAACCTTTAGATCTAACTCAGTAGATCTTTATTCCTAGAATAAAGTTGTTACTCCAAGAATCTACGGAGAATTTTAATGAAAGCCAGCTTTCACCGATTTAATATGTGATTATCATCTCCAAGAAATACATATTATCATTATCTATAGGACATTTCTGTCAGTGCGCTCCCACTACCTCCGTTATATAGAAAGAATCATTTCGTTTTTGAATAAATCATAAACCCCAATGATTACATCAAAACGTTAGTTCAAAAATAACGTAATGACATCAATCCCTTTATGGATCGAATAATCGCAAACCTCGTTTGCTAGTTTTGGTATGAAAAAACCGCCAGGATGTTGTAAACATCCTCCAAAAGGTTCCTTTTAAGGAAAGAGATTTTGACTTTCGGCTGCCATATTTCATAAATGAAACATGTAGAATCAGTAAGCATTATCCAAATGGATTATCCATGGCAATAGTTAAAAGGTTTCATTGTAATCGACACAATGTTGATAACGATACCTTTTCCCTACAAGCCTAGCTTAGTATGTTGGTATGTTGCCATCCATGTATGTCTTCCTTGAAGACTTATATAGTACCAATAGGCACAATGTCTTGCGGTACAAAAACTAGTGTCCAAACATAGTTGTTATACATGGAATCCATTTCGGACTCATGGCACTTTGCCATGATAGGGAGTCGATACCTTGTATCACTTCCTCATATATAGTCAGTTCGTATTCCTCAATAAGATTGACATCTTTATGAGGTGAGATCAGAAATCCATACCCCAGGTTGTTTTCTAACTCTCTCCTATCTACGCGATTCTTGTGTATTCGAAGATTACTGGTACAGTTTCATCCATGATGAACTGTTTGTGTTCCATTAAGGACTTGGTGTCTTAAACAGTATAACTCTGATTTTCATCGAGTTTTACTATCCTCCCACTTACTACTGCATATCGGTATTCCTCTTAGGAAAACCGCATGGTGAGCAACAATTACATTGTTCTCAAGTGAGTTGTATAGATACTATACTTTGGTTTCCCTAGGATAACCTACAATTGGCACTTATCCAATTTGGGTTCTTGTTTGGTATCATCCAAACATATGCTTAGCATTCCCAAATCAACAGGGATGAGAAAGCCCAGTTTCTTTCCTGTTAATATCTAATATGAAATCTGTCAAACAGATTTTCATGGAACCTTATTCAAAATAAGTATTGCACTGTTAATGCTTATCCCTAGAAGGAAAATGGTAGCTTAGAGCGACTCATGATTAACCTTATCATGTCCAACAAAATTTGGTTTCTCTGTTCGGACACACCGTCAAACTGACGTGTTCTGGGAGGAGTCCTCCTTGAAAGAATACTATACTCTTTCAAGTATATGAGAAACTTACTGCTTAAGTATTTTCATCATGGTCAAACCGTGATGTTTTTAATACTTTAGCCGATCTTTTTGTCTATTTCGTGTCGAAACTCTAAAAGTTTTCGATTTGTGTTTCAAAAGAAACACATAACCATAACGTGATGCCACATCCGTAAAGGTCACGAAACATTCATATCCATCTCTAGCCTAGCTAGACATGAGCCCACTTACGTCACTATGAACAAGGGCTAATAGATCGGTGGCACTTACACTTTTACCAAGTAAAGTTATTTTAGGCACTTTGCCCAATAAACTAGATTCGTAGACTTCATTTGAATGGAATCAAATCCGTCCTAGTATCCACTCTTCAAAGGTATAGATATACGAGTCTTGTTTAATGTGTCCCAGACAACACTGCCACAAATAAGTCTTATCTGATCAAATCAGTTTGAGCTATTTGTTCGTCATATTATATGTTTGAGATTTATTTATATTCAAAATATAAATACTGCTATTCACATCTAATGTGTTTATCTCAATATCATCTTTCTAAAATAAAACACTTTATTGTTATAGAATATAAAGGTATACTCGCAACGAGTTATACTCGATATAGAGATAATGTTTCTAGTCAAACTAGTTACATTATAACAGTTTCCTAATTTAAGTACACACCCGAAGGGTAGTTCCTAAACTTAGGTATCTACGGTAAACAACAACTTTCATCCCGTTTCCGATTCGCGTATCGATCTCATCTGAAGTCAGTATCATACTTATAAGCAGATGCTGCAAATCAGTACATATATATTTATGTACCAAATTTAGTATCTAAAATCCAATTTTAATACTATTAGTGAACATATTTACAACAAACATATTTGAAGTCAGAACCTTGTCCTGTCTTCAATTCCTTCATGTCTGCTTTGTCCATCCGGCAGTCATGCTTTATTGACCCCGTTTACCACAATTTAGGCAGACATATTGAGATATGTCCTTTATCTTCCTAGAAAATTATAATGATTATACCTTGCCCTTTTCATATTCCAGAAGTCTTTGGCCAAGCCTTGGCCTTCTAGAATATCGAAGTAAGGTGCGCCTTGCGCTACTTGCCATTTTATAAACTTTGGCTTTGGCTCCTTGAGCATAGCCATTAACTCTCCAAGGGTTATTAATTGCAATTTAATATTTCTAAGATCTAAGAATAGATCTATGAAGATCCTTCAATTTCATTATCATACTTTAAGGATCTAATCCTTAGTTCTGATTAAGAAATTAAGGAGTCATTATGGCAAGCATAATGGATTAAGCACTAAAGTTATCATCACATGAATCTTCCAAAGATCATGCTCTACTATTTACTTAACTCCGGGCTTAGGCCTAAGATGTTATTTTATCAAATAAAGTAACTTCTTAGTTTCAGGACTATCCTGAAATTTATTCCCAATTTGAAAATTAAAGTCGTTTAAACACATTTTCTCCAGGATAATTTTTTAAACATTAATCTTTCTATTTAATCTTGATTCTAATAGTCCAACTATTTTATCCGCGATTTCAGGTACAATCTAATGTAATAATTACTATAGTCTAACTATATAACTTATTACAATTTTATTGGTTAAAATCAAATATATATTGATTACTATAATCCAATTATATAATCATTATAAATGATCAGTAAAACCCAAATATATTGATTACTATAATCCAATTATATAATCAACTATGAATGAAGGGTAAAATTCAAATATATTGATTACTATAATCAAATTATATAATCAACTATAAATGAAGTAGTTTGAATACAGTCCAACTGTTTAATTAAAAAACAACAATAAATATTAATCTAACTAACATTTAATTTATTTGACGAATGATAATTTATTGAGCGCGTATGGCAAGTAACTAAACGAATATTGCAAATCTAATACTTGCCTCCCACTATTTTTCGGCGAGCCTCTAACCCTCTGTGGAGTACTCGGGAAACCTAGTTTCCTAGTGGGTTAGGATCTTGTTAAATAACACACAATCTTGACTTTGGCCAACAAACTGTATGAGACTTAACTAGATAGATCTCTAAGATCAATTGGATCTCATCCAATTCCTAGATCCAGTAGGTGGACATCCAAGTCCGAAACACATGTCTTATATATGCCAATATATCAAATACATTACCTAACCTTTTTCCTCTGAATCAACTAAGCCTTGGCTTGGGCACAACAAACTTAAGGATCCCAGTTAAGCGGAACCCATTGACATGGAAAGCTTCATAATCAATGTCGATGGACAAGAAGTGATCTTGACTTTGGCCAACAAATCACGACTTGGACAAGACACCGATATGGAACAAAACTCTCATGATTCAAATACATCCGCAATTGATAAAGGTCTTGCTTTGGCCAACAAACCAATGCCAACTTTGGATCTTGAGTAAGAATCACTCAACGGAAGGAAAAACGCTTAATATGTTTTGAGGGTTTTTCGCGTACAAATTGGCAACCAATTTATTATCTTTGATTATGTCTCATCATCATACACCCTTAAACATGCATTCGAAACACATAATAAAGCACGTATAAATAAATAATTTAATAATGATATGCGGATGGATATCTCACAAATTTTTCCTAGAACAAATCACTCCATTTCCTCTCCCCGGCTAGAACTATTCTAACTTCTACCCAATAACATAGTACAATAAAGAAACCTCATTTACATTGAGGGGAATTGGTGAGAAGAGAAATACAAAGAGAAATGAGATAAAAGGCTGGACACGCAGGTCAAATTTAAATAAATTCTAAATTTATTACAATTTCCAAAATTGCCCTCGCCCTTCTAATATCCATCTAATATACATTATTCATACAATACATTCACGTATTCATACAAATCATATTATTCAATCAATCTAATCCAATTAATTAATCTTTGAATAAATGATCATCCAATGTTCAAACAACGATTTGATTTGCCCGAGTCAAACTAAGAATAAATACTCAAAGTAAGTATTCTTGAATTATATTGAACTACAACTTTAAATCCAATTTATTTGTATTCAATACTAATTCCAATTTAATTCCAAATTAAATATATACACTTACTTATAAGCCTTAAAGACTTGGATTCCAAATCCAATCTTAATGGGTCTCAAAGGCCAATAACATCCAATGTCATTTCAATTAAAGTCCAATGGGCTTTTAATTGATTCTTAAGGCATGGGCTTTGGCCATATTATATCAAACCCAAAATGCCAAGGCCCAATATGAATCACCCTATTGCCAACAAATCATTTTAGGCCCAATCAAATTATTTAAAAGGGCCAAGTGATGTATTTGGACTTTATGGAATTGGTTTTGGGCCTAATTGGATCCAATCCAAAATTCCAAAACCAAACTTAGTCAAAACAAGCCCATTAAGCCCAAATACACACTTTTAGCCCATTACATAATTAAAGGCTTATTAACATAATTATAATATTCTAAATATCACAATTATTTTAATTAAAGTGTATTAGCCATGATTAATTAATTAAACTCAATATTTTCAAATTACCAATTAACTTAATTAATCATGTTTTATCCATCAATTCATGCTCAACACAAATTGAAGCCAAAACACATCATTTCATGCTCAACACAAATTGAATCCTAAATTCATCATTTTCATGCTCAACATGCTCTTTGATTATAACATAAACATTATTGACTTTGATTCTAATCCAATCAAACCAACAATCAACATTTAAACATGCATTTAAACACATTATTTCAGGTTACAAAAAAAAATATGCAGTCCATTGTTACAGTGAATTCGGCCAAGGTTGGATTTATTCAAAAATTTGATCCAATCAATATTTCTCAAATCTAATCATGCAAAACTCTAATTAACATAATCTAAGCATGCTCAAAGCATAAATTTGAAGAAATCATTCTAAAAACACAAAAGCCCCAAATTTTAGTCTCATGAACCCTAAAATTTTCATGCTTAAAATTGGCTCTCTGATGCCATTGTTAGTGTTCCTAGAACATGCCAAGGATCTAATAAGCATGAAAACATGTTCATAAATTCAAAATAAGTTATGGAATTACCTACATTGAATGGATTTGAGTTTTTAAAATTTTGAGAAGAAGATCCAAGATCTAAGATGCTTCCTTATTGATTCCAAGCTTTAAGTTGAAGATCTCCAAGATCATTCCTTTGTTGATTCCAAGCTTTTGAAGTTGTTTCCTTATCACCTTAGTTGATTCCATGAAGTGCTAGCTTTGTTGATTTTGCCACAAAATCAAAGAGAAATAATGCTACAAGTTCACGCCCATGATGGAGGCCTCTATGGTTTCTTTTTCTTTCAAGTGTTGTATTACACAAGTGTGTCAAGTGTGTAGAGAATTAGGTTTGGTAAAAAGGTTTTACCCTTTTCACCCAAACTTGGTAGTTGGGTCTTGGTTTCCCGAAAACCAAAACCATGTAGTTGAAAAGCAAGTGGTATTGGCTTAAATGCCAACTACCCTCCCAACTACCACATTAAAGTGGGCCCCACATTTGAATTCAAAATTCAAATATCTCTACTAACATTTACCGCGGCTCGGATCCGTTTAATCCAATTAAACGAAATTTCGTCGCTAAATAATTAAATCTAATTTAATTAAATAACGATGGCTCACAAATATATTACGAACGTCGTTTACGAAATAATTCTAAATTAATCTGTTCGTTCGTATTAAATTCCAAATTTAATTTCGTAATGAAATCCAATTCATATTAATATATCTGATATATTAATTTTAGCCATACGAATAAATTAAATAGAAAAATCAAATTTAACTATTAAATCTATTTTACCGATTAATTCCAAATTAATCGCGTTCTCTCTCTCGAACACATTTAATCCCAGATTAAATAATACCTCAATTAATCCAGATTAATCTTCTCCATCTTAATTAATCCCAGATTAATTCTCTCTCTTAATTAATCCCAGATTAATTCTAATTTAAATCAACTGTCATCGGTGAATCTTTGGGAAGCGACCCAAGAGATCCCTGGATATGTTGGCAGTAAATACAGTCATCAGATTATCCGAATACTTGCGTACCTCATACCACGTGCTTACCTATTTACAAGACATGGTTGGCTTCTAGCAAAGCACCGTGCCTACCCAATTCTCCAGAAATATTCTTACTGGAATATATAATCTATGTCAGGAGTAGTATACGTAGTATTGCGTATGTCGATCCAGTATCGAATGGTCACGTGCTAGGCCTGGGGCTGGAATTCTGTCTGCCCCATACGAAGCACATATCAGATGTCTGGTAACTAGCCTCTATAATCGGATATACATGACCTCGTCATAATATCCCGATGACTGCAGTACTTAAGAGCACTAGTATCATATCCTACGTGACATCATCTCCACTATGACTGGAGTGATACTTCCGTCTTGACATCACACCCAATACACTACGATTCTCAATATACCCAGCAGAGGCAAACACAGAACCTGTTAAAGCCCTGGACGACCAAAACTAAAGCATACTGATCATTGAAAGTATTAGTGATGGAAGTCTCAGGTTAAGACCAAATACACCTACCCTGATATCGGACTTCCATAGACACATAGTCATACTACCAATGGAATTCCGAGGGGTCTATCTAGAGAGAAGTTGTTTTTCGTACCATCGGTAAAACACAACCTCCTATTACACTTGCATGGGTATCCTATACCCAAATATATGAGAACTATGCCGTTATGATCTCACATAACGCGCACAAGTGTAATACTAGTCTATTCCGTAATATCGATGTCCAATCTCGATAATACTTCGACTAGGGATATTTAATGATTAATCCTTCGAGGACTGATACTGTCTCATATCATCTCAATCCAGGAACTAATCATATGGACCTCCTATCATTTATACATCTAGGTGATCTAATCACAAATGATAAGAGTGCAATCTCCTTGTCACATAGTTAATTTGTACAACAACACCATGATCTGTACAAATAGTGACGCTATGGGTCATAACTGTCCAACACACCCTACGGTAGTTGGGGTGAAATTTCCATAATATATTGTATTGTGAAGACATACATGAGAGAAGGGAGAGCATAGACACGAGAAAAGAGTGAATGTTCTTTGAGAACCCTTTGTATGTTTAGAACGATTCCTTGTAATTTCTTTGGTGAATAATAATAAGGTTGGGCTTCCTCCTCCAAAGCTTATGTGTTGTATTTACTTGATATAGTGCTTGCTTGTTTGGGTCTGTGAGGGTGTGAGGACATTGCGAGTGATTGATTGCGGCTTGTGTGGGTGCTTGCGGGAGAAGGCTGACTAAGTTGGTTGAACTTAGTGCCGCACTTGGCTAAAGAAACATGGGGTTCAAATTTAGACGTGTGACACCTACCATGGTGGTGACGGGTGACAGAGAATTAGGGTTCGATTCTGGAGAGGGAGGCTAAGAAACGGCTACCACATCCAAGGAAGGCAGCAGGTCCTCAAATTACCCAATCTTGACATGGGGAGGTAGTGACAATAAATAACAGTACAAGGCTCTTTGAGTCAGGTAATTGGAATGAGTACAATCTAAATCCCTTAACGAGGATCCATTGGAGGGCAAGTCTAGTGCCAACAACTGTGGTAATTCCAGCTCCAATAGCATATATTTAAGTTGTTACAGTCAAAAAAATCATAGTTGGACATTGGGTTGGGTCGGCCAGTTCGCCTCACGGTGTGCACCGGCCGGCTCGTCCCTTCTACCGGCGATGTGCTCCTCGCCTTAATTGGCCGGGACGTGCCACCGGTACTGTTACTTTGAAGAAATTAAAGTGCTCAAAGTAAGACTACGCTCTGGATACATCAGCATGGGATAACATCATATGATTTCTGTACTATTTTGTTGGCCTTCGGGATCGGAGTAATGATTAACAGAGACAGTCGGGGGCATTCATATTTCATAGTCAGAGGTGAAATTATTGGATTTATGAAAGATAAAAAACTATAAAAGCATTTGCCAATGATGTTTTCATTAATCAAGAATGAAAGTTGGGGGCTCGAAGACGATCAGATGCCGACCAGGGGATCAGCAGATGTTACTTTTAGGACTCCGCTATCACCTTATGAGAAATCAAAGTCTTTGGGTTTGGGTTCTGGGGGGATTATGGTCGCAAGGCTGAAACTTAAAGTAATTGACGGAAGGGCACCACCAGGAATAGAGCATGCGGCTTAATTTGACTCAACACGGGAAAACTTACCAGGTCCAGATATAGTAAGGATTGATAGACTGAGACCTCTTTCTTGATTCTATGGGTGGTGGTGCATGGCCGTTCTTAGTTGGTGGAACGATTTTTCTGGTTAATTTTGTTAATGAACGAGACCTCAACCTGCTAACTAGCTATGCGGAGGTATCCCTCCTTGGCCAGCTTCTTAGAGGGACTATGGCCGCTTAGGCCTAGGAAGTTTGATTCAATAACAGGTCTATGATGACCTTAGATATTCTAGACAGCACGTGCGCTACACTGATGTATTCAAAGAGTCTATAGCCTTGGCCGATAGGCCTGGGTAATCTTTTAAATTTCATCATGTTGGGGATAGATCATTGTAATTGTTGGTCTTCAACGAGGGATTCCTAGTAAGCGCGAGTCATTAGCTTGCGTTAACTACATCCATGTCCTTTGTACACACCGCCCATCGCTCTTACTGATTGAATGGTCTGAACCTTTTCATTTAGAGGAAGGAGAAGTCGTAACAACGTTTCCGTAGGTGAACCTGCGGAAGGATCATTGTCAAAACCTCAGTGAGAGTAGAAGGAATCGTGAACCTGTGAGCTTATGACTAATCCTCGTGCCATGACAAGCCCGCTACACACAGCGTGCGTACATGTGCGTACTGGTGCATTGGCTAGCCTAGGCACGGTGTGAGGCCCTTCCGGAGGGCATTGAGCTTCATGGTCGTGGGTACGCCGAAGCTTCTCTTCTGCGCAGCGCAGCCTGTAAGTCATAGTGCAAGGATTGTTGTAGGTGTTCCTCAGGCATGGTGTGATGCCTCCAAGGATATGGGTGGGGACTGAGCCACACGCTCTCGGATGTTCCGAAGCTTCCCTTGCACAGTTCGCTATGTGAGGGTGGCGGTAGGTGCACTTGGGGGCAAGGTGAGATGCCCCTTACCTACAGTCATCTCATTAATAGCTGGGCAAAGGTCGTGGGGACTGAGCCCCATGCTCTCGGGTGCTCCCAAGCTTCCATTGCTTGTGCTAGGGTAGCTTTAGGTGCTCCTAAGGGCATGGCTTGATGCCTCATTGTCTTTGGCCACCTCGTTGGTTACTGGGCCAAGGTCATGGGGATTGATCCCCATTCTATTAGGCGCTCCCAAACTTCCCTTGGCTGCGTGAGGGTGGTTGTAGGTGCTCTTGGGGGTAGGTGTGATGTTTCGGGGCTGTGGTTCTTTTGGCTTGGTCGTATCCAAGTGAACGGAATGGGGGTGTGAGTGGTGATTGGATGGCGCGGGTCGGTAGGCTTTGTGCTCGCGCATCGAACTGTCGGTGCCCCATCCACTTTAGTCTTTCCCCAAAAGCAGGTATGGGCTTGCGGGCGGCAAAGGTATCATGTGTTACTTACCCGTGGAAAGGAATTCGACGGTTTTGGTGTCCCCATTCGCCTTGTGCCATTCAGGTTACGGGGTGGATGCGAGGCGGGATGTCTGTTCCCCGTGTGTCGAGTGTGTTAATACTTGACCGCTGTGGCCCATGGGGTCTCGACCTGTGCTCTTGGATGCAGAATGTTGTGTGTGGGCGTGGGGTCTTGGCCTCTTCTTGTCCAAGCCACACGCAGTGTCCCTTAACATGAATGACCGCCGCGCCTGTCTAGATCGACCGACCGAGCCCCGATTGGGTGTTTTAAGGAGGACAGCTCATGCGGATGTCGGCGTCAGAGAGGAATGCTACCTGGTTGATCCTGCTAGTAGTCATATGCTTGTCTCATAGATTAAGCCAAGCATGTGTAAGTGTGAACTAATTCAGAATATGAAATTGCGAATGGCTCATTAAATCAGTTATAGTTTTTTGATGGTATCTGTTACTCGGATAACCGTAGTAATTCTAGAGCTAATACGTGTACCAAACCCCGACTTCTAGAAGGGATGCATTTATTAGTTAAACGGTCGACGCAGGCTTTGCCCGTTACTTGGAAGATTCATGATAACTTGACGAATCGCACGACCACCATGTCGGTGACGCATCATTCAAATTTTTGTCCTATCAACTGTCGATGGTAAGATAGAGGCCTACCTATGTGGTGACAGGTTATGGAGAATTAGGGTTCGTTTCAGAAGAGTGAGCCTGAGAAACGGCTACCACTTGCAAGGAATCCAGTAGGCGCGTAAATTACCCAATCCTGACACGGGGAGGTAGTGACAATAAATAAAAATACCAGGCTCTTTGAGTATAGTAATTGGAATGAGTACAATCTAAATCCCTTAACGAGGATCCATTGGTGGGCAAGTCTAGTGCCAGCAGCCGCAGTAATTCCAGCTCCAATAGCGTGTATTTAGAGGAAGGAGTCCACTGAACCTTATCATTTAGAGGAAGGAGAAATCGTAACAAGGTTTCCATAGGTGAACTGCGGAAGGATCATTGTCAAAACCTCTGCGAGAGCATAACGACCGGTGAACCTTTGATAAAAATCGTGGTGAGCGGCGGCTTCGCGGTCGCACCCCTACGTCTCAGCAGGTGCGGGACTAGTCCCGTTCCCGGCGGGGTGAACAACAAACCCCCCGCGTGGTCTACGCCAAGGAAATCTAATGAGAGAGCAAGCTGAAGAACGTAGCAAAATGCGATACTTGGTTTGAATTGCAGAATCCCTGAACCATCGAGTCTTTGAACGTAAGTTGCCCCTCAAGCCTTTAGGACGAGGGCAAGTCTGCCTGGGTTTCACGCAAAATTGCCCCACCCCACCCCCTCCGGGGGCCTGGCGGTGCGGGCGGATAATGGCCTTCAAGTGCTCCCCACTCTTGACTGGCCCAAAATTTGAGTCCCTAACAACCGGATCTGCGACGATCGGTGGTAAAAACAAACATCTTGAGCTCACGTCTCGTGCCCGACCCCCTGTTTCGTGACTCATGGACCCTTAAAACCTGCACAAGCAGCGCTCGCATCGCGACCCCATGTCAGGCGGGATTACCCGCTGATAAGTGCATAAAAATGTATTTTAAACATCACTTATTCGAGTTTATTGTTCGATAGTTAATTATATATTTTATATTTTATTATATAATATTTATCATTACATTAATTTACAAAAGTTTTTAATGTTAGGATTTATATAGTATATTTTCAATATAATTTTTACCGTAATATTATTTTAGCAAATATTTAATTATTTAAATTATTTTACCGATCTCTTACTTATTTTGGAGGATGAAAAAATATGGGCCCAAAACGTTTCACTAAATTTGTCATCATGGGCGCATAATTGAAGAATTTAAAAACAAAGGGCGTAGCCACGTGAGAGTCAGAGAACAAAGAGAGAAACATGGGTTGCACTTAGAGATATTATGGGCATAAAAATCAAAGGCTGTTACATATATATTATTATTGTGTAATACAAATATTATGGCAAGTGAACACAAAAGAAACAACAAGGGAGAGAGATAAAAAAAAAAAAAAGAATAAAAAATGAAGATAATCCATGCGGAAGAGAAAAAATAACAAAGAGCAATGAAAGCTGCATGGCAGCGCATGGGTGTGCAGTGGAGAGTAAAGGGCAAAAGCTGCTCATAATTATGGAGACTCCAGAGCTGCTGGTGGAAGCAAGTGGTGCGCAAGAAAAATAAATAAAAGAAAGAAGGACGTGGCTGCAGAGGGGAGCTTGGGGGGGAAGCTGCCGAGTGCAAAATAACACAAAGAAAAGAAAACCCTGTGCGCCGAGAGGAGAACAGGGAGGGAACCACCAGAACTGCGCACGGAGGAGAGGAAGACAGAAGCAGCTCGTCCAGGCATGAAGAAAGAGGGCAGTTCAGCGAGAGCAGAGAGAAGGAGAGCAGTGTCACCAAGTCCAACACTGCCGAGAAGAAGAAAACCTGAGGCTGCCGAGTGAGAATCAAAAATCAATAAGGGCTGTTGTGCGCATAGAATAAAAAGGGAACCCTAAAAGCAGTGGGGTGTGAAGCTTCTTCAGTGGAGGGCGTAATTAAAACAAAAAAAAAAAAGAAAGAAGACCGGCGTGAAGAGGGAGGCAGCGCATGTACCAGGGAGACGAAGGGTCACAATAAATTTTTTCATGCAAAAGCCGAAAGCAATTCAGGGAGCAGAAATAATGATCCATTCGATGTCCCTCCAATCCATCTCGCCTATTACTTCCATCGGCATGCGGAACTAATCTCCCGCTGAGTTTAAGCATATCAATAAGCGGAGGAAAAGAAACTTACCAGGATTCCCCTAGTAACGGCGAGTGAATTGGGAAGAGCCCAGCTTGAAAATCGGTCGCCCAAGGCATTCGAATTGTAGTTTGGAGAAGCTTCCTCAGCGGCGGACCGGGCCCAAGTCCCCTGGAAAGGGGCGCCGGAGAGGGTGAGAGCCCCGTCTCGCCCGGACCCTGTCGCACCATAAGGCGCTGTCTGGGAATGCAGCCCAAATCGGGTGGAAAATTTCGTCCAAGGCTAAATACGGGCGAGAGACAGATAGCAAACAAGTACCACGAGGGAAAGATGAAAAAGACTTTGAAAATAGAGTCAAAGAGTGCTTGAAATTGTAAGAAGGGAAACGGATGGGGGCCGGCGATGTGGCTCGGTCGGATGCGGAACGGTGAGAGCCAGTCTGCCAATCGATTCGGGGCACGGACCGATGCGGATTGCGTGGCAGCCCAAGCTCAGGCCCTCGATAAGCATATGGAGACGTCACCGCCGCGATCGTGGCTGGCAGCGAGCGCACTCGGCCTGCCTTGTGCACATGCGGGCTCTTGGCATCGGCCAACGGGCTCCCCATTCGGCCCGTCTTAAAACACGGACTAAGGAGTCTGACATGTGTGCGAGTCAACGGGCCAGTAAACCCGTAAGACGTAAGGAAGCTGATTGGCGGGATCCCTCACGGGCGCACCGCCGACCGACCTTGATCTTCTGAGCAGGTTTCGAGTGTGAGCATGAATGTCAGGACCCGAAAGATGGTGAACTATGCCTGAGCGGGGCAAAGCCAAAGGAAACTCTGGTGGAGGCCCGCAGCGATACTGACATGCAAATTGTTCATCTGACTTGGGTATAGGGGTGAAAGACTAATCGAACCATCTAGTAGCTGGTTCACTCCGATGTTTCCCTTCGGATAGCTGGAGCTCGGAAACGATTTCTATCGGGTAAAGCCAATGATTAGAGGCATCGGGGCGCAACGCCCTCGGCCTATTCTCAAACTTTAAATAGTTAGGACGGCGCGGCTGCTTTATTGAGTCGCACCACAAAATCAAGTGCTCCAAGTGGGCCATTTTTCGTAAGTAGAACTGGCGATGCGGGACGAACCAGAAGTCGGGCTACGGTGCCCAATTGCGCGTTAACCTAGAACCCTTAAATGGTGTTTGTCGATTAAGACAACATGACAGTGGTCATGGAAGTCGAAATCCGCTAAGGAGTGTGTAACAACTCTCCTGCCGAATCAACTAGCCCCAAAAATGGATGGCGCTGAAGCGCGCGACCTATACCAAGCGTTGGGGCAAGTGCCAGTCCCCGATGCGTAGGAGGATGTGACGGTCGCCTCAAACCCTGGGAGGGAGTTCGGGCGGAGCGGGCGTCAGTGCAGATCTGGTGGTAGTAGCAAATATTCAAATGAGAACTTTGAAGGCCGAGAAGGAGAAAGGTTCCATGTGAACGGCCCTTGGACATGGGTTAGTCAATCCTAAGTGAAGGGGGATGCCCGTCCGGCAGTGCATAAGCGCGAGATTCGAAATATAATCGGGATAAAATTTCTGAACCGGGACGCGATGGTTGTCGGCAATGTTAGGGAGTCCGGAGACGCCCACGGGGGCCTCAGGAAGAGTTATCTTTTCTCTTTAACGGCCAAACCAACCTGCAAAGAACGCTCAGCCGGAGGTAGGGTCTAGCGGCCGGAAGAGCACCATACGTCACGCGGTGTTCAGTGTGCCCCCGGCGGCCCTTGAAAATACGGAGGACAGAGTACCATCTGTGCCCGGTCATACTCATAACCACATCAGGGCTCCAAGGTGAACAGCCTCTAGTCGATGGAACAAGGAATGCAAGGGAAGTCAGAAAACTGGATCCGTAACTTCGGGAAAAGGATTGGCTCTGAGGACTGGACACGAGGGTCCCAGTCCCGAACCTGTCAACTATCAGTGGACTACTCGAGCTGGTGCGCGACGGGAGCAGGTCACCTCTTCGGAGGCCTTCCCTGGGCATCAAACAGTCGACTCAGTACTGGTACGGACAAGGGGAATCTGGCTGTTTAATTAAAACAAAGCATTGCGATGGTCCCTACGGATGCTCACGCAATGTGATTTCTGCCCAGTGCTCTGAATGTCAAAGTGAAGAAATTGAACCAAGCGCGGGTAAACTGCGGGAGTAACTATGACTCTCTTAAGGTAGCCAAATGGCTCGTCATCTAATTAGTGATGCGCATGAATGGATTACGAGATTCCCACTGTCCCTGTCTACTATCTAGCGAAACCAAAGCAATGAACGGGCTTGGCAGAATCAACGGGAAAAGAAGACCCTGTTGAGCTTGACTATAGTCCGACTTTGTGAAAAGACTTGAGAGGTGTAGTATAAGTGGGTGGCGAAACGGCGAAAATGAAATACCACTACTTTTAACATTATTTTACTTATTCTGTGATCGAAGCAGGGCAGTGCCCCTCTTTTTGGACCCAAGGCCCCTCCGGGCAGAAGACATTGTCAGGTGGGGAGTTTGGTAGGGGCGGCACATCTGTTAAAAGATAACGCAGGTGTCCTAAAATGAGCTCAACGAGAGCAGAAATCTCGTGTGGAACAAAAGGATAAAAGCTCGTTTGATTCTGATTTTATAGTGCCATTTCGATTTTTTTGGCTCCATAATTCATTTTGGGATTTTAGAAACCCATCAACAAAGTTTCACCTCGTCCCCAGACCTTTTTAATATTTTTTTTCATATTTTCTAAACTTTCATTACTTATAAAATGAAAATTTGTTTTTCGGGACTCCGAATCGAGTCTCTCTTTCTTTCACACACATCCTTTCATTTTTATCTACCCCCGTGCAAAAAATCAACCCCAAACACGAAAAATCAATTTTTGGCCCCAAAATGGGGGTGTTACCCAGTGATGGCCTTACTGTGGGGGGCAACCTGGCTTGGTGGTGCTTGCTGGTGTGCACGGTTTCATGGGTGCACACACTAGTTGCCGATGACTTTCATTTTTTTACCATGCCATTTCTGTTTTTTCCACACCATAATTCATTTTGGGATTTTAGAAACTCATCCTAATTTTTTCTCCTCGTTCGGACATATATTTCTATTTTTCTCGATTTTTCATATTTTTCGTAATAAAAAATCATAATAAATCAACCTGACCTCCGAATCGATTCTCGTTTTTTTCTCTCGATCCATTTTATTTTTCTCTACTCCTATGTAAAAAATCAGCCCAAAATTCAAAGTTTTACTATTTTTTCAATGGGGGTGTGACGGCTCAAACATATGGTGTGTTCCCTTGCGGCACTTGTGCAATGTCTTTAAAACCTCTTTAGGGGGAATAGGTTCACCCCCTAGTGGGGTAGCCATGCTAGTTGCTGCGGATGTTGAATAAAGCCCCCACCCCTAAGCACATGTGGGCATCGTGGATAAGTGTTTGGGGCGCATGGTATGGAGTCGCCCGACCGTGGCCCCGAGTTTGCAGAATGACGGTTTTGCCCCTGTCACTAGAAAATGGTAAGACCGAAGCACCATGTTTAGGCATGACAAAGTGACCACCTATGCAACGGCCGGCATTTTTCGCCTTTATAGCACTGGCACTAGGTAACTGTCGCATCAGCCCCCGGGCATGGTTCGAGGCCTTTGTGCTTGGGCAAAAATGACGAAGGAACGGGAGGACTAATCCTCGTGCCATGACAAGCCCGCTGCACACAGCGTGGGCACACGTGCGTGTTGGTGCAATGGGCTTGCCTAGGCATGGTGGGAGGCCCTTCTAGAGAGGATTGAGCTCCATGGTCGTGGGTGTGCCGAAGCTTCTCTTGTGCGCAGCGCAGCTTATATGTCATAATGCAAGGGTTGTTGTAGGTGTTCCTCGGCCATTGTGTGATGACTCCAAGGATGAGGGTGGGGACCGAGCCCTATGCTCTCGGATAATCCGAAGCTTCCCTTGCACAGCTCGTTGTGCGAGGGTGGCGGTAGGTGCACCTGGAGGCATGATGTGATGCCTCCTTGCCTGCGGCCATCTCATTAGTTGCTGGGCCAAGTTCATAGGGATTGATCCCCATGCTCTCGGGCGCTCACAAGCTTCCATTGCTTGGCCAATGGTGGTTGTAGGTGCTCTTGGGGCATGGCTTGATGCCTCCTCATCTGTGGCCACCTCGTTGGTTGCTGGGTGACCGGAGCGTAAACACACACGTATAACGCAAGCGTATATATCGTTCAAGTAGTATAAAAAATATCGATCCCACGAGGACTTAATTACCTAAACTATAATTTTGTGAGGTCAAATGATTACTAGTATCTAACAGGTTGTTTAATTAATTTGAAATGGCGACGATTCTAAATTTAAAGACAAGTAATAAATTTGTTCGAAAGTAGATTTAAGAAAATTCAATAGTAAAAACTATCTAGGGTTGTGATTTTATTCCAATATTAATTAAAGATGAAGTGGTTATCTTATAGTTAGGTAAAATATTGATTTATTAACCTGGAACAATAAAATTATGTAAAAGCCTCTTTCGATGGTCAATTACAAATACCTAGTATAATCCACTTGAACCATATGTCTATGTCAAACCAAATTACCTAGATTCATTAAGATTAAGTTCCAATTATGGCTACCCCGCCCGACAGGTATTTTCCTATCCTGTAAGGAAATCTATTAAAGGGTTATTTATCCTCAAGGAAGATCGTGGGCAATTGAGTCTAAGGTCTTAAACTTAAAATCCCTATGTCTAGTTCATTTTAAGTTTACCTAATCAATTAATTATGGCCAGCCAGTTAATTAAAGAGCATTAAGATTAAGACTCAATAAACAAATATTTATTTTACTCAAACTATAATCTAACCCTTATAAACCCGTGATATTGGATTTCATCACAATCCTAGATAACTAAATTAGTTATGACACAAAAATAGGGCTAGTAAAAATTTAAAAGTAAAAGCCATAAAGTAACCAGTGCTGAAAAAGTAATTGCAGTAAAAAGTAAAAGCTTAAAAATAAAATAAATAAAATGCTAAGGTAAAAGGAATTATTTCTACTACTACTCATTTAGATATCTCCCAGTAAAATAATATTATAAACTTGTGATTATTACCAACCAGCCATATAGGTGGTAACCTGATTAAGTCAATTTAAGTCCACCCATCCATAAAAGCGGAACCAAAGTAAACCAGCCATAAAGGCGGAACCAAAGTAAACCAGCCATAAAGGCGGAACCAAATTAAACCAGCCATAATGCGGAAAAGGAATTTTATTACTGATGAGTGGATTTATATCATTTTTCCACTCATTTGACCTAATGTTTGTATTGTTTCTCGAGATTTATGAACGTTTTGATGTTTGTGTTTTGTTGTATTTTACAGATAAATAAAGTTGGATAGCACTGGGAGGCAATTTGGGCCAAACCCGGACAAAAAAAAACGTCAGCAGGGATATTTTGGTCTTTTGCGCGTCGCGACGCCAGGAGCTTCAGCGTCGCGACGCGGGGAACCCAAATTTTGCCTACAAAATTCAGATTCAGATTTCAGAATTCGAACACACCTTCTCTCTCTTCAATTCTCTCTAAATAGAGAGTTTCTCTCTCTTCTTTTAGTTTTTTTTTTGTTTTATTTTTTAATTTTTAGTTTTGTAAAATAATTTTAATCGTTTTGTAATAATAGTAATTTAATTTTTACTTTTTACTTTTTACAGTTTTTTCTATTTACCATGATGAAGTAACTTCCCCAGCTAGGGTGTAAGGTAATTCTTTTACTGTTACTATTTAGATTAATCTCCCTTAAAAAATAATATATTCACTATTTAAAATATTGACTTAATAAGGGATACCGCTATATTGGTCAGTTGGTAATTAATTTTTTAATCTGGTTTTTTAAACCTGAACTTATCAAGGATACCGCCAGATTGGTCGGTTGGTAAATTTAATTTTGCTTTCCGCCTTAATGGCTTGTTGGACTTAATTTGACTTAATCAGGATACCGCCAGAGAGAAGAACTCCCATCGACAAATCTGGCGGTATCCTGATTAAGTCAAATTTTAAATAGTAAATATATTATTTTTAAGGGGATTAATCTAAATAGTAATAGTAAAAGAATTACCTTCACCTAGCATAAGGAAGTTACCTCCTCATGATTGAATAGTAAAAAATGTAAAATAAAGAAAGTAAATTACTATTATTACAAATCGTAATTAAAAATTACAAGACTAAATTAAAAGAAACTTAGAGAGAGAAGAACTCCCTAATTACATCAAAGAAGTGAGAGAGAATGGTACAATGAAATCTGATATTTCGAGCTCTGTTTATAGGCGCGGATAAGGGTCCAGCGTCGCGACGCTGTAACAGTTCAGTGACGCGACGCCAGCTACAATCAATCGTGGCACAATGACGGCTTGACACGTGGGGAGGCGGCTAAGAGCTCAGATCATTATCCGATGACGTGGCACTGTTCATGACGTCATTGGTGACATCACGCTGATGTGTGGAGGGTGATTGTCGGCACCGTGAGATCTCGACACATGGCAACCGGGGCACATTAGCAAGTCCGTTGAGATGGCGACACGTGGCACGGCGCAAGATAGCCTGATCGGCGTATTTTAGCAACGGCGCACATTAGCAATTTTCTGATTGTTGGTCCACGTGTCCACGCGCGTACTTTAGCAAATCCGGCGCATGCTGGGCGTCGCGACGCGAAAGGCTTACAGCGTCGCGACACTGAAATGACGATTTTGCCTCTTTGTCCAGTTTTTCTGTTTTGCTCCAATTCACCTCCAGAATATCCTGAAACTTTATTTATCTACAAAATAACACAAAAACACATCAAAATTTCACAAAACCCAAGAAACTATACAAAATATTAGGTTAAATGAGTGGGAAATAGTGATGAGATTCACCACTCATCAACACCCAAACCTAACATTTGCTAGTCCTCGAGCAAAACATAAAACAAAATAACATGAAATAAAATTAACTAAGCCACTTTCGTAGGGATCACGGTTTGCATTTAGCGTATGCAACAAGCCTTTAAACCCCTAGGTGTCCCTAGTGGACGAGTGTAGTCTCGTGAGGGTTTACAGGAATGATACCCACAAACATTTTACAAAAGTAAAAAGGTAGTAAAACTAATGCACACAAAAGCAAAAAGACAAGTGAAAAGAGAATAAAGAAGTTAGTGACTAATCGGGTGAAACTTCTACTCCAAGTTACTAGTTGTTTTGTTTCTTTCTAAATTACTGAATAAGTAAATTCTCCGATTATTTTTACCATTGTCCATATACACAGCCAACAAAATATTAATCAACTCATTTTTGCCCACAACAGTCATAAGTGCAGTTGATAAGAGAGTAATATTTTGTCCTAAAGTTTTATCAGATTTCACACCTTGATGTAGCAATGGAATAATTTTTCTGATTTTTCTGATTTTTTCTTTGATTTTTATTTATTTTTTATTTATATACAATACCTTCCGTCTATGTACCGAGCTTTGGGTCGGTGGCTCCCAAACCAGTTGGCTTTAGGGCACCAGGTGTTAGACACACCCCTACGAACATAATTACTCAGACTTCAGATATAAATATATTTTTGCAGCATCTTTGATCCATGTAGCGAGCTTTGGGCCAGTGACTCCCAAACCAGTTGGTTTTTGGGCACTAGGTGTTAAAACACCCTTACAGACTTAATAACCCGGATCTCGGAAATTTTTTTTTATTACATCACTTTTGAATATGCTTCCTCCAATTAAACTAGAGCACTGAATATTACAAACTTTTCAATTACAGCTCTTGTCTGTATGTTACTATGTATATTGATAATACCTGCCAACAGAGCATATGAAGATTCATTTTAGTCAATTTTATGGAGAATTCACAAATTAAATAATTTAAAAGGAAATAAACAAAAATTAACTTGTTTCGAAATAGGTTTGAGATACGTCTCAGGAGTGGAAATTCCTTACTCGGCTATCTCTTACCAATTTTCACATTTTTAGTCAAAACAAAAACACAAAAAACACAAAATATTTTGTAATTTTTGAAAATGTTTTCAATTTTTTTGTATTTTTCGAAAAATTTTTGACTAAAAACCAACATACAAACTAAAAACAAGGTACTAATCAACTAATTCCCTCCCCCAAACCTAAATGAGACATTGTCCCCAATGTCTTAAAAAGTAGAAGAAGAGTTTAGAAGGTCGTACCTGGTTAGCTGAAAATCTACAGGAAATTAAAGGTTGAGATCCAGATTAATTCTACGTCTCTTACCACGATCGTCCTCGAACCAATTTATCTTTGAAAGAATAGGGTCAACTCGTGGTTCATAGGCTATGAGTTGGTCTATTAGATCCGGAGCAGTTCTGACAGTGAAGAGGAGTTCTTTCATAGGTTTTGACACGAACCCATTTCTCCGAACATCATCAAGAAACACACAAAGAAAATCATAAAATCCATCAACGTTGAGCAGTCCAATTAGTTTCTGGTGTATGTTCAGGTTCGCCCAAGATAACAGAATAAAAATTTCCTCCAATGTACCCAAGCCACCTGGCAAAGGAATAAAAGCATCAGCACGGTTAATCATTTCTACCAGTCGTTCAGACATACCTGGCACGATCAGTTCCTCTCCATTTGATGGTTCAATAAGATTTTCCTCTGCCAAGGGTTTTGGGATGATTCCAAAAACGTGACTGCCTCCTTCCTGTGCGGCCTTTGAAAAAAATCCCCATTAGTCCAAGATTGCCTCCTCCATATATTAAGTACCAACACTACTACCATAAAATACACAAATGTTTTCAACTCGTCTTCTTGAGGTGGCTTCCATTTTTTTTATTCTGGATATCTTCAAAAGTGCAATGATGAGTTGAATTTATAATACCTGAAAAGGGTGAATAAAAATAGCACAATGGTCTTCCAAAGGACGATTAGTAGCAAAATAGTAAAATAAATCTTGATATGGTCAAAAAGATCTGGATCCTGTCGGAGAAAATAACAAAACAATTCACAATTATTAGGAAAAGACAAAGAAATATAATATGTACAAGAATTTACAGCTTGATTAACGTCTATGCGTCATGGACAAGCTTCCCATCCAATTTTCTTATAAATTGGCAAACAGGGTCTTTTTGATTCAGATTCCCAAGACTTAACTGTTGTCTTTCTTTTTGAAATTGTGTATGTAATCTGCGAAAGTCTATGTGAACATATCCACTGGGATGCGTCTCAAGAGTCGAAGATATATCATCTAAAGACTCCTTATTCAAGCCATCCCTAATGAATTTAATTTTGTCTTCGCGATTAACAGACACCATTCCTAAAGAACGACAACGAGTATTGCAATTCCAACGTGCACATTTGTAACAAACACCCATTTGCTTAGCTCTTCGTTTCTTTACATAGGTGCTTCTTCCAAAACCAGGCAGATGTGAAATAAAATAATCAGAAGACTCACCTGCCAATCGGACCGTGCTTCAATTACCCAACGAATCTTATTGGGAACACCATAGATCGTCAGTAACCTCATCCGTTCCAAGTGAGCTTTGTAGACTTTCATCAGAGATTTTTGAGGGAGAGAAGGAAATTGCTTGTGAAGATTTGCGAGAACTTCTTCCATCTTGAAATGACTTAATCTGCAAAAAATAAACACACAAAATTAAATCACAACAAATCACAATATATACAAAAATTGCATGGGTTACCTCCTTGCGAGCGCTAAGTTTAAAGTCGTCAGCTAGACGTGACTGCTCGAACGTTTATGCTGGATCTGAAAGTGTGACACTTTCTTTTTGTCGCTCAAATGATTCTCCCAGTAGTGCTTGACACGCTGACTGTTAACTTTGAATGTGTTGTTGGTATTGGCATCCAGTAACTCAATAGCTCCATATGGTAAAACCTGAGTGATCACAAATTCCTCGAGTTGTACAACAACACCTGCTTCCTTGGTTCCAACTTTCTATGCACTATTTTTCGGTCATGCCATTTTTGGTCTTTTCCTTGTATAATTTGGCATTGTCATAAGCATGTAGGTTAAATTCCTCCAATTCATTGAGTTGATGAAGTCTTTTCTCTCCTGTAGCTTGTGAGTCAAGATTCAACTTCTTCAGTGCCCAGTACGCCTTGTGTTCAAGCTCAACTGGCAGATGGCATGCTTTCCCAAACACCAATCGATTTTGGGACATACCAATGGGTGTCTTGTAAGTTATTCGGTAGGCCCATAATGCATCATCCAATTTTATAGACCAGTCCCTCCTTGTTGATCCAACGGTCCTTTCTAGGATTCTCTTGATATTCCTGTTTGAAATCTCAACATGTCCATTTGACTGTGGATGGTAAGCAGTGGCAACCTTATGAGTAACTCCGTAATTGGATAGGAGCGCATCGAAGTATTTGTTGCAGAAATGAGAGCCACCGTCACTGATAATTGCCCGAAGTGTTCCGAACCGAGTGAAAATTTTCTTTTTCAGGAATTTGATCACCACTTTTGAATCATTGGATGGTAGTGCAATTGCTTCAACCCATTTGGAGACGTAGTCTACAGCAACCAGGATGTACAAGTTTCCAAATGATGGAATAAAGGGTCCCATGAAATCAATACCCCATACATCGAATATCTCCACTTCCAGAATGTTTTGCAACGGTCTTTCGTCTCTCCTGGAAATATTCCCCATTCTCTGGCACCTGTCACATTGAAAAGCAAAAAAATAAGCATCTTTAAAAAGTGTGGGCCAGAACAAACCTGATTGAAGAACTTTTGCTGCAGTTTTGTTTCCGCTGAAGTGTCCGCCGTATGGTGATGAATGACAGTGTTGCAGAACACTGTTGACTTCCTCATGTGGAACACACCGTCTCAATAATTGATCAGCACAACATTTAAACAGGTACGGTTCATCCCAGACATAGAGCTTGACTTCTTTGAAGAACTTCTTCCGTTGCTGAGTTGTCCATTCCAACGGCCATTTTCCTGACACAATGTAGTTGACATAGTCAGCATACCAAGGGACTTCCTGTTGTTTCATGGCAAACAGCTGTTCATCTGGAAAAGTTTCTCTGATTGATAATTCTTTGCCAGCTGTTTCTCTCCATTCTCGAGCCTCGATAAATGATCTGCCACCTGGTTTTCTGTTCCTTTCTTGTCTCGAATCTCCACGTCGAATTCTTGCAAAAGAAGTATCCAATGGATCAATCTGGGTTTGGCATCTTTCTTTGTGATCAGATATTTGATTTCTGAATGATCTGGGTAGACCACCACTTTGGACCCAACAGATAGGAGCAGAATTTGTCAAAAGCATACACAAATGCTAGCAACTCCTTTTCAGTGGTTGTGTAGTTGAGTTGAGCTTCATTCAGAGTTCTGCTGGAGTAGTAAATGGTGTGGAAAATCTTTGCTTTGCGTTGTCCCAAAACTGCACCTACAGCAAAATCACTAGCATCACACATTACCTCGAATGGAAGGGTCCAATCTGGTGCTACTATGATGGGGGCAGAAATCAGCTTCTGTTTTAAGATCTCGAAAGCTTCATGGCATTCTTTGGTGAAGTTGAAAGGCACATCCTTTTCCAGAAGATTGCAAAGAGGTTTGGCAATCTTGGAAAAGTCTTTGATAAATCTCCTGTAAAAACCTGCATGTCCAAGAAAACTCCGAATCCCTTTGACAGATGTTGGTGGAGGTAGTTTCTCAATTGTCTCGATCTTTGCTTTGTCTACATCGATTCCCTTTTGTAAGATCCGATGTCCAAGAACAATGCCTTCTTGCACCATGAAGTGGCATTTCTCCCAGTTGAGTACCAGGTTTGTATCTTCGCACTTTTGTAATACATGTTCCAAATTTTGCAAACAATGGTCAAAAGAATCTCCAAATATAGAAAAATCATCAATAAAAACCTCCATACTCTGCTCCAACATGTCTGAGAAGATGGCCATCATGCAACGCTGAAATGTAGCATGAGCATTACATAATCCAAATGGCATCCTGCGGAAAGCAAAAGTACCATAGGGACATGTAAAGGTAGTTTTCTCCTGGTCTTCTGGTGCGATGGCAATCTGATTGTACCATGAATATCCGTCCAGAAAGCAATAGAACTCATGTCCTGCCAGTCTTTCTAACATCTGGTCAATAAATTGTAGCGGAAAATGGTTATTCCTCGTGGCTTTGTTAAGTTTCCTATAGTCCATGCATACTCTCCATCCAGTCACCGTTCTTGTTGGAATCAGCTCGTTCTTTTCATTGGTGACCACAGTAATTCCTCCTTTCTTTGGCACACACTGCATAGGACTCACCCAAGTGCTATCTGAGATGGGGTAAATGATGTCAGCATCCAACCATTTGATGATTTCTTTCTTCATAACTTCCTTCACGATTGGATTGAGTCTCCGTTGATGCTCCACTGTGGGCTTGTATTCATCATTCATCAGAATCTTGTGCATGCAAAATGATGGACTAATGCCTCGAATGTCTGCTATTGTCCAGCCAATGGCTCTTTTGTGCTCTCGTAATACTCTCAGTATTTTTTCTTCTTGATCCAATGTTAGAGAAGAAGAAATAATAACAGGTAATTCAGAAGAGTTTCCAAGAAATGCATACCTGAGATGGCTCGGAAGTGACTTCAGCTCCAGTTGTGGTGGTTCTTCAAACGAAGACTTGATTCGATCTTTCTTTGGCAATTCCAAGCTTTCAACTGGTGGTGTTGCTTTGAATCGAAATGGTTTGTCAAGGTAGTTAATACATTCCAGGATTTCAGCATCTAGCTCGCTGTCAGTCATATTGGTGATGCAAGCTTCAAGTGTATCCGTGGGATTTGGCTCAGTATCCTGAATGATACTATCAATAACATCAACTCTGAATCATTCTTCTTCTTCCTTTTCATCACTCGGGAATTTCATAGCTTTGAAAACATTAAAGGTCACTTCTTGGTCCTGCACTTTCATGGTTAGTTCTCATTTTTGCACATCAATTACAGTTTTACCTGTAGCCAAAAAAGGTCTCCCAAGAATGATGGGTACTTCTTTGTCTTCTTCCATGTCAATGATGATGAAGTCTGCTGGAAGGATGAGTTTGTCAACTTTGACCAGCACATTTTCAACGACTCCTCTCGGAAATGCGAGCGTTCGATCAACAAGTTGCAAAGATACCGAGGTAGGCATTACTTCTCCAATTTACAGTTTCCTGTAAATAGAAAAAGGCATTAAATTAACACTGGCACCTAAGTCACATAAAGCCTTACCAATGTAATGTTCTCCAATTGTGCATGGAACTGTGAAACTACCAGGATCTTTCAACTTCGGGGGAAGCTTCCTCTGAATGATGGCGCTGCATTCTTCTGTTAATGCTATTGTCTCGTAATCTCCCAATCTCCGTTTTCGTGAAAGAATATCTTTCATGAATTTTACATAGCTGGGCATTTGTTCCAAGGCTTCTGCAAATGGTATGTCAATGTGCAGATTTTTGAAAATCTCCAAGAAACGAGCAAACTGTTTGTCCAGTTTGTTTTTCTGAAGACGCTGAGGAAAATGTGGTGGTGGAGTGATCTGTTCTTTTTCTTTTTCCTTTGCTTCTTTTTCCTCCATCTGTGGAACTGCTTCTTTTGGAACTTCTTCAATTGTTGCTTTGATTCCAACATCTTTGTTGATCTCAGTACCACTCTTTAAGGTAATGGCTTGACATTGCTCATTCCCTCGGTTCCTTGGATTTGAAATGACTTAATCTGCAAAAACTAAACACACAAAATTAAATCACAACAAATCACAGTATATACAAAAATTGCATGGGTTGCCTCCCTGCGAGCGCTAAGTTTAAAGTCTTCAGCTAGACGTGACTGCTCGAACGTTTATGCTGGATCTGAAAGTGTGACACTTTCTTTTTGTCGCTCAAATGATTCTCCCAGTAGTGCTTGACACGCTGACTGTTAACTTTGAATGTGTTGTTGGTATTGGCATCCAGTAAATCAACAGCTCCATATGGTAAAACCTGAGTGATCACAAATGGTCCGGACCACCTAGATTTCAACTTTCCATGGAAAAGTTTCAATCTTGGTTCCAACTGTCTGTGCACTATTTTTCGGTCATGCCATTTTTTGGTCTTTTCCTTGTATAATTTGGCAATGTCATAAGCGTGTAGGCGAAATTCCTCCAATTCATTGAGTTGGTGAAGTCTTTTCTCTCCTACAGCTTTTGAGTCAAGATTGAACTTCTTCAGTGCCCAGTACGCCTTGTGTTCAACTCAACTGGCAGATGGCATGCTTTCCCAAACACCAATCGATATTGGGACATACCAATGGGTGTCTTGTAAGCTGTTCGGTAGGCCCATAATGCAACATCAAATTTTGTAGACCACTCCATTCTTGTTGATCCAACGGTCCTTTCTAGGATTCTCCTGATCTCCCTGTTTGAAACCTCAACTTGTCCATTTGACTGTGGATGGTAAGCAGTGGCAACCTTGTGAGTAACTCCGTATTTGGATAGGAACGCATCGAAGTATTTGTTACAGAAATGAGAGCCACCATCACTAATAATTGCCCGAGGTGTTCCGAACCGAGTGAAAAATGTTCTTTTTCAGGAATTTGATCACCACTTTTGAATCATTGGATGGGTTGCAATTGCTTCAACCCATTTGGAGACGTAGTCTACACAGCAACCAGGATGTACAGGTTTCCAAATGATGGAACAAATGGTCCCATGAAATCAATACCCCATACATCGAATATCTCCACTTCCATAATGTTTTGCAATGGTCCTTCGTTTCTCCTGGAAATATTCCCCATTCTCTGGCCCCTATCACATTGAAAAGCAAAAAGATAAGCATCTTTAAAAAGTGTGGGCCAGAACAAACCTGATTGAAGAACTTTTGCTGCAGTTTTGTTTCCGCTGAAGTGTCCGCCGCTATGGTGATGAATGACAGTGTTGCAGAACACTATTGACTTCCTCCTGTGGAACACACCGTGTCAATAATTGATCAGCACAACGTTTAAATAGGTACGGTTCATCCCAGACATAATGCTTGACTTCTTTGAAGAACTTCTTCCATTGCTGAGTTGTCCATTCCAACAGCCATTTTCCTGACACAATGTAGTTGACATAGTCAGCATACCAAGGGACTTCCTGTTGTTTCATGGCAAACAGCTGTTCATCTGGAAAAGTTTCTCTGATTGATAATTCTTTGCCAGCTGTTTCTCCATTCTCGAGCCTCGATAAATGATCTGCCACCTGGTTTTCTGTTCCTTTCCTGTCTCGAATCTCCACGTCGAATTCTTGCAAAAGAAGTATCCAACGGATCAATCTGGGTTTGGCATCTTTCTTTGTGATCAGATATTTGATTGCTGAATGATCTGTGTAGACCACCACTTTGGGACCCAACAGATAGGAGCAGAATTTGTCAAAAGCGTACACAACTGCTAGTAACTCCTTTTCAGTGGTTGTGTAGTTGAGTTGAGCTTCATTCAGAGTTTTGCTGGAGTAGTAAATGGTGTGGAAAATCTTTGCTTTGCGTTGTCCCAAAACTGCACCTACAGCAAAATCACTAGCATCACACATTACCTCGAATGGAAGGGTACAATCTGGTGCTACTATGATGGGGGCAGAAATCAGCTTCTGTTTTAAGATCTCGAAAGCTTCCTAGCATTCTTTGGTGAAGTTGAAAGGCACATCCTTTTCCAGAAGATTGCAAAGAGGTTTGGCAATCTTGGAAAAGTCTTTGATAAATCTCCTGTAAAAACCTGCATGTCCAAGAAAACTCCGAATCCCTTTGACAGATGTTGGTGGAGGTAGTTTCTCAATTGTCTCGATCTTTGCTTTGTCTACCTCGATTCACTTTTGTGAGATCTGGTGTCCAAGAACAATGCCTTCTTGCACCATGAAGTGGCATTTCACCCAGTTGAGTACCAGGTTTGTATCTTCGCACCTTTGTAATACCTGCTCCAAATTTTGCAAACAATGGTCAAGAAGAATCTCCAAACACAGAAAAATCATCCATAAAACCTCCATACTCTGCTCCAGCATGTCTGAGAAGATGGCCATCATGCAACGCTGAAATGTAGCAAAAGCATTACATAATCCAAATGGCTTCCTACGGAAAGCAAAAGTACCATAGGGACATGTAAAGGTAGTTTTCTCCTGGTCTTCTGGTGCGATGGCAATCTGATTGTACCCTGAATATCCGTCTAGAAAGCAATAGAACTCATGTCCTACCAGTCTGTCTAACATCTGGTCAATAAATGGTAGCGGAAAATGGTCATTCCTCATGGCTTTGTTAAGTTTCCTGTAGTCCATGCATACTCTTCATCCAGTCACCGTTCTTGTTGGAATCAGCTCGTTCTTTTCATTGGTGACCACAGTAATTCCTCATTTCTTTGGCACACACTGCATAAGACTCACCCAAGTGCTATCTGAGATGGGGTAAATGATGCCAACATCCAACCATTTGATGATTTCTTTCTTCACAACTTCCTTCATGATTGGATTGAGTCTCCGTTGATGCTCCACTGTGGGTTTGTATTCATCATTCATCAGAATCTTGTGCATGCAAAATGATGGACTAATGCCTCGAATGTCTGCTATAGTCCAACCAATGGCTCTTTTGTGCTCTCGTAATACTCTCAGTAGCTTTTCTTCCTGATCCAATGTTAGAGAAGAAGAAATAATAACATGTAATTCAGAAGAGTTTCAAAGAAATGCATACCTGAGATGGCTCGGAAGTGACTTCAGCTCCAGCTGTGGTGGTTCTTCAATTGAAGGCTTGATTCGATCTTTCTTTCGCAATTCCAAGCTTTCAACTGATGGTGTTGCTTTGAATCGAATGGTTTGTCAAGGTAGTTAATACATTCCAGGATTTCAGCATCTAGCTCGCTGTCAGTCATATTGGTGATGCAAGCTTCAAGTGTATCCGTGGGATTTGGCTCAGTATCCTGAATGATACTATCAATAACATCAACTCTGAAGCATTATTCTCTTCATTTCCATCACTCGAGAATTTCATAGCTTTGAAAACATTAAAGGTTACTTCTTGGTCCTGCACTTTCATGGTTAGTTCTCTTTTTTGCACATCAATTACAGTTTTACCTGTAGCCAAAAATGGTCTCCCAAGAATGATAGGTACTTCTTTGTCTTCTTCCATGTCAAGGATGATGAAGTCTGCTGGAAGGATGAGTTTTTCAACTTTGACCAGCACATTTTCAACGACTCCTCTCGGAAATGCGAGCGTTCGATCAGCAAGTTGCAAAGATACCGAGGTAGGCATTGCTTCTCCAATTTGCAGTTTCCTATAAATAGAAAAAAAGCATTAAATTAACACTGGCACCTAAGTCACATAAAGCCTTACCAATGTAATGTTCTCCAATTGTGCATGGAACTGTGAAACTGCCAGGATCTTTCAACTTCGGGGGAAGCTTCCTCTGAATGATGGCGCTGCATTCTTCTGTTAATGCTACTGTCTCGTAATCTCCCAATCTCCGTTTTCATGAAAGAATATCTTTCATGAATTTTACATAGCTGGGCATTTGTTCCAAGGCTTCTGCAAATGGTATGTTAATGTGCAGCTTTTTGAAAATCTTCAAGAAACGAGCAAACTGTTTGTCCAGTTTGTTTTTCTGAAGACGCTGAGGAAAGGTGGTGGTGGAGTGATCTGTTTTATTTTTTTTCCTTTGCTTCTTTTTCCTCCATCTGTGGAACTGCTTCTTTTGGAACTTCTTCAATTGTTGCCTTGATTCCAACATCTTTGTTGATCTCAGTACCACTCTTTAAGGTAATGGTTTGACATTGCTCATTCCCTCGGTTCCTTGGATTTGGTTCAGTGTTGCTGGGAAGATTTCCTGGTGGTCTGTAACTCTGAGCATTGGCCAGTTGTCCGATTTGATTCTCCAGTGCTTTGATGGAAGCTGATTGGATCTGAATCATAGCTTCATATTTTTAATTGAGCTAACATCTCTGCCATCACTGGTTCATTTGTCTGCTCCTGGCCTTTATTCTGTTGCTTGAATCCAGGTGGTGGATAATTCTTTTGCCCTGAATTGTTGCTCCATGAAAAATTAGGATGATTCCTCTACCCTGGGTTGTAGGTGTTGGAATATGGATTGTTCCCCTGTCTGTTGAAATTTTTGACATAATTCACCGTTTCTTCAAGTTGGTTTGGTTTTGGTGATCCTCCATATGGTGAACTTGTGGATCCAATGGTAAGAGTCTCCATGAATTTGCATATTTGATCCAGCTTGGTGTTGACTGTTGTATTGGCTCCACTTTCATAAATTCCTGCAATTCTTAGGATCATGCTCCTTTCAGTTGGCTATAATGAATTGTTGTTGGCCATTTCTTTGATTAGTTCTCAGGCTTGATCTTCTCATTTTGCCATTAAAGCTCCTCCAGCAGCAGCATCAATTGTGGTTCTCATTATTCCAGAAAGTCCATTATAGAATGTTTGGACTTGAAGCCATTTTGGAATCTCATGGTGTGGACATTTCTGGAGTAAATCTTTGTACCTTTCCCAAGCTTCGTAGAGAGTTTGTGAGTCTTTTTGCACAAAAGATGTGATGTCATTCCTCAGCTTTCCGGTTCTGGCTGGTGGAAAGTATTTTACAAGAAATTTGGTGGCTAAAGTGTTCCATTTTGTGATAGAACCTGCTGATAATGAATGTAGCCAAGCTTTAGCTCTGTCCTTCAAGGAATATGGGAAAACATGCAGTCTCATTGCCTCTTCAGCTTCTCGGTTGTAATTGAAAGTGCCGCAAACTTCTAGGAAGTTACTGATGTGGGCATTAGGATCTTTAGTTGCATTTCCTCCAAACTGAACTGTCTGCTGAATCATCTGAATGTAAGTTTTGATGTCACCTGCATTTGCTGGTAATGGAGGAAGTACAATACATGAAATGAGTCTGTCAACCACCGGAATGGTTCTGTCTCGAATGGGAATTGGTGGTGCAACCTCTAAAGGTTCAGGTTCCATGTTGACTAAAGCTTCTTGGGCTTCTCGTCTTTCCCTTCTCAATTGTATGATAGTTCTTTCAATTTCCGGGTCAAGCGGTCGGAGTTCAAAGCTTCTGGTTCGTCTCATTAAGTTTTTGAGAACCTGAAACACAAGAAAACAATAACAATAAGTAAAAAGAAAAATTAGATACAAATAACGAATCTAACTCGTAAAGTAATAATGAAAGATAAATAAGTCCCCGGCAACGGCGCCAAAAACTTGACTGGAGCGTAAACACACACGTATAACGCAAGCGTACGTATCGTTCAAGTAGTATAAAAAGTATCGATCCCACGAGGACTTAATACCTAAACTATTAATTTTGTGAGGTCAAATGATTACTAGTATCTAACAGGTTGTTTAATTAATTTGAAATGGCGATGATTCTAAATTTAAAGACAAGTAAATAAATTTGTTCGAAAGTAGATTTTAAGAAAATTCAATATTAAAAACTATCTAGGGTTGTGATTTATTCCAATATTAATTAAAGATGAAGTGGTTATCTTATAGTTGGGTAAAATATTGATTTATTAACCTGGAACACTAAATTATGTAAAAGCCTCTTCCGATGGTCAATTACAAATACCTAGTATAATCCAATTGAACCATATGTCTATGTCAACCAAATTACCTAGATTCATTAATAATAAGTTCCAATTATGGCTACCCCCGCCCGACAGGTATATTCCTATCCTGTAAGGAAATCTATTAAAGGGTTATCTATCCTCAAGGAAGATCGTGGGCTATTGAGTCTAAGGTCTTAAACTTAAAATCCCTATGTCTAGTTCATTTTAAGTTTACCTAATCAATTTAATTAATGGCCAGTTAATTAAAGAGCATTAAGATTAAGACTCAATAAACAAATATTTATTTTACTCAAACTATAATCTAACCCTTATAAACCTGTGATATTGGATTTCATCACAACCCTAGATAACTAACTTAGTTATGACACATAACTAGGGCTAGTGAAAACTTAAAAGTAAAAGCCATAAAGTAACAGTGCTGAAAAGTAATTGCAGTAAAGTAAAAGCTTAAAAATAAAATAAAATAAAATGCTAAGGTAAAAGGAATTATTTCTACTACTACTTATTTAGATATCTCCCAGTAAAATAATATATAAACTTGTGATTATTACCAACCAGCCATATAGGCGGTAACCTGATTAAGTCAATTTAAGTCCAATCAGCCATAAAGGCAGAACCAAAGTAAACCAGCCATAAAGGCGGAACCAAAGTAAACCAGCCATAAAGGCGGAACCAAAATAAACCAGCCATAAAGGCGGAAAAGGAATTTTATTACCAATCGACCAATCTGACGGTATCCTGATTAAGTCAAATTTTAAATAGTAAATATATTATTTTTAAGGGAGATTAATCTAAATAGTAATAGTAAAAGAATTACCTTTCACCCTAGCATAAGGAAGTTACCTCCTCATGATTGAATAGTAAAAACTGTAAAATAAAGAAAGTAAATTACTATTATTACAAAACGTAATTAAAAATTACAAAACTAAATTAAAAGAAACTTAGAGAGAGAAGAACTCCATAATTACATCAAAGAAGTGAGAGAGAATGGTACAATGAAATCTGAAATTTTGAGCTCTATTTATAGGCGTGGATAAGGGTCCAGCGTTGCGACGCCAGCTATAGTGAATCGTGGCACAATGACGGCTTGACACGTGGCGAGGCGGCTAAGAGCTCAGATCTTTATCCGATGACGTGGCATTGTTCATGACGTCATTGGTGACATCACGCTGACGTGTGGAGGGTGATTGTCGGCACCGTGAGATCTCGACACGTGGCCCGGCGCACACTAGCAAGTCTGTTGAGATGGCGACACGTGGCACAGCGTAAGATAGCCTGATCGGCGTATTTTAGCATACGGCACACGTTAGCAAATTTTCTGATTGGTCCACGTGTCCACGGCGTACTTTAGCAAATCCGGCGCATGCTGGGCATCGCGATGCGAAAGGCTTCAGCGTCACGACGCTGAAATGATGATTTTACCCTTTTTGTCCAGTTTTACCTATTTTGCTCCAATTCACCTCCAGAATGTCCTGAAACTTTATTTATCTACAAAATAACACAAAACACATCAAAATATTAACAAAACCCAAGAAACTATACAAAATATTAGGTTAAATGAGTGGGAAATAGTGATAGATTCACCACTCATCACTGGGCCAAGGTCGTGGGGATTGATCCTCATGCTCTCGGGCGCTCCCATGCTTCCCTTGCCTGTGCGACGGTGGTTCTAGGTGCTCTTGGGGCCATGGTGTGATTTCCCTCATCAGCGGCCACTTCGTTGGTCGTGGGGGCTGAGTCCCATGCCCATGGGTGTGTCTGAGCCCCCCTTGTGTGCAAGGGTTTTGTAGGTTCTCCCAAGGTATGGCTTGATGTCCCAGCGATGTCGATTCAATTTGTCCCTTGTTTTTTACTTTCTCGTCCGGCGGTGCTGGCGCGGCCTTGCTTGATGTTTTTGTAGCCTCATGGCAAATTCTTTGGGGTTACGGTTCATTTGGCTTGGTCGTAGCCAAGTGAACGGAACAAGAATGTGAGTGGTGATTGGATAGCGTAGGTTGGTTGGCGTGGTTCGGCAGGCTCTTACTCGTGCATCGAACTGTCGGTGCCTCATCCACTTCAGTCTTGCCTCAAGTGAAGCTCTTGGCTTGCAGGCGCCAAAGGTATCTTGTGTTACTTACCAGTAGATAGGAATTCGATGATTTTGGTGTCCCCATCTGCCTCGTGCCATTCGGGGTGCAGGGTGGACTCGAGGAGGGCTCTGTGTTCCCCACGTGTTGAGTGTGTTGACACTTGACCGCTGTGGCCCATAGGGTCTCGACCCGTGTTCTTGGATGCGGAATGTTGATGTGGGCATGGGTTCTCGGCCTCTTCTCATTCAAGCTACACGCAGTGTCCCTTAACATGAACGATCGTCGCGCCCGTCTTGATCGACCGACGAAGCCCCTGTTGGGGGTTTTCAGGAGGATGGCTCATGCGGATGTCGATGTCGGAGAGGAATACTACCTGGTTAATCCTGCCAGTGGTCATATGCTTGTCTCAAAGATTAAGCCATACATGTGTTAGTATGTACTAATTCAAAATATGAAACTACGAATGGCTCATTAAATCAGTTATAGTTTGTTTGATTGTATCTGCTACTCGGATAACCATAGTAATTCTATAGCTAATACGTGCACCAAAACCTGAATTCTGAAAGGGATGTATTTATTAGATAAGAGGTCGACGCGGGCTTTGCACATTGCTATGATAATTCATGATAACTCGACGGATCACATGGCCACCGTGCCGGTGACGCATCATTCAAATTTCCGCCCTATCAACTTTCGATTGTAAGATAGAGGCCTACCAGGGTGGTGACGGGTGACGGAGAATTAGGGTTCTATTTCGGAGACAAATTACCCAATCCTGACACGGGGAGGTAGTGACAATAAATAACAATACCGGGCTCTTTGAGTCTGGTAATTGGAATGAGTACAATCAAAATCCCTTAACGAGGATCCATTGAAGGGCATGTCTGGCTCCAGCAGCCGCAGTAATTCCAGCTCTAATGGCGTATATTTAAGTTGTTGCAGTTAAAAAGTTCATAGTTGGACCTTGGTTGGGTAGGCCGGTCCGCCTCATGGTGTGCACCGGCCGGCTCATCCCATCTGCCGGCGATGCGCTCCTGGCCTTAATTGGCCGGGTCGTGCCACCGGCGCTGTTACTTTGAAGAAATTAGAGTGCTCAAAACAAGCCTACACTCTGGATATATTTGCATGGGATAACATCATAGGATTTCGGTCAAATTCTGTTGGCTTTCGGGATCAGAGTAATGATTAACAGGGACAGTTGAGGGTATTCCTATTTCATAGTCCGAGGTGAAATTCTTGGATTTATGAAAGACGAACAACTACGAAAGCATTTGCCAAGCATGTTTTCATTAATCAAGAATGAAAGTTGGGGGCTCGAAGACGATCATATATTGTCCAAGTCTTAACCATAAATGATGCCGACCAGGGATCAACGGATGTTACTTTTAGCACTCCGCTGGCACCTTATGTGAAATCAAAGTCTTTGGGTTCCGGGGGGAGTATGGTCGCAAGGCTGAAACTTAAAGGAATTAATTCCTACTATTGTTATTAATTATTGAATATGTTTATTTACGAATATGTAATCAGAGGGATAAAAGATTGCTTGTTTTATTGGTTGGTTGAATGTGGTTTTCCTTAATTAAAATAAATAAAATAAACAAAAGAAAATACTAAGGAAAATAACAAAAGACTCAAAGATCTAGGGTTGTAACTCCACTCAATATTATTAAAAAGATGAATTAATTCTCTTATATATGTGTAATAAATTAGTTTGCTAACCTGGAACACAAAAATATGCAAAAGCCTCTGTCGATGGTCAGACGTAAATACCCAGTATAACCCAATTGAACCATATGTCTATGTCAACCAAATTACCTGGATTCATTAAGATCAAGTTCCAATAATGGCTACCCCCACCCGACATGTATATTCATATCCTGTAAGGAAATCTATTAAAGGGTCATCTATCCTCAAGGAAGATCGTAGGCAATTGAATCTATGGCTGAAAGCTAAAATCCCTATGTCTAGTTCATTTTAAGTTTACCAAATCAATCTTATTAATGGCCAATTAACAAGAAGCATTAAACTTAAGACTCAATAAACAAACTAATGAATTACCTATAAAAAGAAAATCAATTATTAAGTGTGGATATTGTGTTTCATCACTTCCCTAGAATAAAAATAAAACGATGGGGTTAGGGGATCCACTTTTACTATTCCTAATTTAGAAATCTCCCTTATTATAATATAGAATTTATCCGTGATATTACCAAACGACCATATAGGTGGTATCCTCATTAAGTAAGATTTTAATTAAGTCCAACTAGCCATAAAGGCGGTAACATTATTTGTCCATAATTATCTGTCACCTAAAGACCGGCCATATAGGCGGTATTATTTTATGTCAAATAAATAAAACCAGCCATTAAGGCTGTAATCCTTTTAATTTGAATTATAATTTCCATATTATAATTAAAGAAAATTAATCTAAATTAAAATAATAAAACTTCACCATTCCCTCTAGCGGAAATCTAACTACTAAACATAAAAGAAAAGAGAAGAAGAAGAATAACTACTACTATTACTGAAAATAAAAATGCATAAATTAAATACTGAAATTAAATACAAACAAGATGCAATTCTTAAATTCCTTACAAAAACCTAAAGGCTTACAAATGAAATGGCTTGGTATTTATAGAAAAACCTAAAGCCTTCCACCAATTTCTCCACTGATTGCTCCACCGATTGCTCCACCAAACATGGCATCAAACATGGCACCAAACATGGCATCAAATACGACACCAAACATTCAAGCATGTTTGGTGGAAGTTTGACAATTTTTTTTTATTTTATATTTTGTAAATGACTATAGTAGTTACACAAAATATATTGTATTATTAATCAATTTTGGCGATGAAAAATTCAGAATTCGAAAATATTTTGACTTTACAAGTTGTAGAACATCGAGTTTTCTTCAATCTGCAACTTGAATTAGCTCAATCGGATATCAGATGAAAAATTTATGGCCAAAATATGAAACTTGCGCAAAATTAGAATTTCGGACAGCACTTCGTGACGCGTAGAGTAAAATTTCGTTTTGGACCATTTTTCCTCTGGATTTTATCGTTTTAGCCACAAAGTTGATTCCATTAAGTCCCAATATTATTTTTATCTGCAAAATAAACAAAAATACATCAAAACATTCATAAAACTCGAGAAACTATAAAAAATATTAGGTTAAATGAGTGGGAAATAGTGATATAATTACCACTCATCAAGTTACGAGGCCCATAATATATCGATTTGCATCTACTCGAGTAAATCTAGTCCACTGTAGCATCCTGTAAAGCTCTCGGTGCGTCCCGACGTGAGAATCGCAATGTAACTGCGATTCCAGGGATGCAGTTTTGTGTGTTTTTAATACAATTTATGGTTCCAAGACTTTTCTATATAAACCCAACTTCTTCTTAAACCCTAAGGAGGAGGGAAAAAAAAAAAGAGAAACATAGAAGAAACACACAAAAGAGCCAAAAACACAATTCATAGAGAGGAAGAACGACGAAATTCAAAGAAATCATGATGTCTCTCCGTTCTATTTAGGCTACATATCTTTCTTCCATGCAGAACTAATCTCCTAGGCAAAGCTAAGGACAAACTCTTGTATTTTAATTTTTATATTTATGTTGTTGATTTCTTATGAACCTTTTAACATTTAATATTATTGATGGTTGTTATTTTCTATTATCTTTCGATTCTTGAATCCATAAATTATGTTTTGTCAAACACCCATATTGATCCAGTCATGCTTCTTCTATGTGTGATTTGCGAACTTAGTTGTGACAGGTAAAAGTTGTTTTATGTGTTGGTCTTCTGCTGTAGTATTGCCTGAGGGTATATTGTCGACGTTAGTTAGCTCGTAATGATAAATTTGTGTGCTGTTAACATAGAGAAAATAATCATTAATTACCCTAGAATTGATTATGAGTAGAATTGAATATCTTCCAATTGTTGGTTTGGGATGTGAAACCTTCAATTTTGTAATGAAAAGAATCAATAACTGAATACATGAGGTTGATACAAGAGGAATTCCTGATGCTTTGCTGTTTATCTCTACTGATAAAATCCTACAAACTTTTCTATAGTTTTTACCTTAATTATCAATTCATTCATTTTCTTTATTTAAAGTTACTGTTAACATTTTTGTTTGAGTAAATTAGTTTCATTGTAACCATCTCTCTAAGGAATCGACACCCCAGCTAATCTGCGATAACCGCAAGTCATATTTGGGCGTAATCAAAATTTGGCACCGTTGCCGGGGAGAGGGTTTACGAGCAAAAGGACTAGGTTTGCTTAGTCAACAACGAAGCGGTAACTTCGTTCCATTTTTTTTAATTATCATTATTTTATTTTATTCGCTTATTTATTTTCTTTCATTATTTTAATTTTTTATTTTTAATTAGATCTTTATATTTTTTTCTAGTCTTTTTACTTTAGTATTTATTTTAGTTATTTTATTTTTGTTTTAGTTTTAGTTAGATTTTAAGTTTTAGTTTATTCTTTTCATTTATTTATTTGATTATTTTAATTTTTTTATTTCTCGTATTATTTGATCTTAAATCACATGCCTAGACGTTGGGATAGATTTGGTAGATTTGTTAGGACTGAAGAAGAAATCTCAGATTCTGAGAACATATTTGAAAATCCTTTTTCTACACCATCCGCATCTAGCGCACATATCATGAGTGAATACGTGACCGGCGTAATCACACACGTATAACGCAAGCGTACGTATCGTTCAAGTAGTATAAAAAGTATCAATCAAACGAGGACTTAATACCCAGCTATTAATTTTATAAGGCCAAATTATTACTGATATCTAATGGATTGTTTGTTGATTGGGATGGTGACTTTAAAACTTTTAAAAATAAAGCAAGTAATAAAATTTGCGTGAAAGTAGATTGGAGAAAATACCAATTTATAAAACTATCTAGGGTTGTGAATCCTTCCAATATTATTTTAAAGATGAAGTGGTTTCTTACAGTTGGGTATTATATGGATTTACTAACTGGACAAGATTATAGTAAAGCTCTTCCGATGGTCCAATTACAATACCTAGTGTAACGTAATTAATCATATTTCCTATGTCAATTAAGTTATCTGAATCCTTAAGATTAAGTTCCAATTATGGCTACCCCCCGCCCGCTAGGTATTTCTATCCTTTAAGGAAATCTATAAAGGGTTATCCTGTTGGTTTCTATAATATGTCCCAAGGAAAGATTAAGCATTTATGAAATACAACAAAAATATATATATAAAGACGAAGTATGGCGGAATCATACTTACAATGCTTGTTGATGAAGAAAACAAACCAAATGGAAGCTCTCCAAGGTGGATGATTTCGGCCAAGGAAGACAAGAAGAAGGAAGCTCCAAGCTTTGTGTATTCCTTGCTCTATGATGGTTTCCCTATCACCTCTTTTGATCCCTTGAAGGTGCTAGCCTTGCATGTTCCAAACAACAACCCTTCTTCAATTTTTGGCAACCAAAATTGAAGAAGAAGGAGAGCAAAAACTGTTTCAGGTTTCGGCCAGATGAGAGAGAGAAGAGAGATTTTTCTTAATTGATTTTGATACCAAAAATCAATTTATATTTATGCCATAATATTTATTAAATAATAATAAATCTATGACACAAGCCATGCAAAGGCTTAGAGTGTCCAACACTCAAATTCCATGCATAACATTTGAGTGAATTACACACTATCACCATGCAATGCATCATCAATATAATAATACATATAATGACATGTGTCATGTGGGCCCCACACGTTTCCAAATGAAAGTGGGCCCACGTGCACTCACGCGTTCGGGTTCGATATTTCCGAAATACCGAACTTGCGTCGCGACGTTAATTAAATCGAATTTAAATAAATAATCGCTCCTAGCGAAATTATTATTTACGTCGCTTACGAATTAATTCTAAATTAACTCGTATGCCCGAATTAAAATCTAATTTTAATTTCGCGTCGAAATCGAATTCATCATATTATATATCGAATATAATAATTTTACTGATTAATTCCAAATTAATCGTTCTCTCTCTCTACTTTATATCCGAGATAAAGTTTCTCCGCAATTAATCCAAGATTAATTAAGTTCGAATCAAATATCATAGGTGAATCTTCAGGAAGCGACCCAAGAGATCTCCGGATATGTTGGCAGAATACGGTCGTCGGATAATCCGAACACGCACGTACCTCGTACTACGTTCTTACCGATTCACAAGACAAGGTTGGCTTCTAGCAAAGCGCCATGCCTACCCAATTCTCCAGAAATATTCTTATAGGAATATAAGATCTATATCAAGCGTAGTATACCGTAGTATTGCGTACATCGATCCAGTATCGGATGATCACATGCTAGGCCTGGGGCTGGAGATGTGTCTGCCCCGTACGAAACATATATCGGACATCAAGCAACTAGTCTCTTTAAATCGGACAATCCTGACCTTGTCATATTGTCCCGACGGTTGCAACCTTTTATAGAGTACTAGTTCTGTGTCCTGCGTGATCATCACCTCCATATGTCTGAAGCGATACTTCCATCTTGACATCACATCCAGTACACTACGATTCTCGATAAACCCAGAAGAGGTGTACACAGAACCGGTTAAGGTCCCCAACCACCAAACCAAAGTTTACCGATTGTCGCAAGTACTAGCGATGTAAGTCTCAGGTTAAGACCATATACACCTACCCTGATGCGGCCTCCCATAGACACGCAGACATACTACCAATGGGATTCCGCGGGGTCTATCCAGAGCGAAGCTGTTTTCCGTACCATCGGTAAAACAACCCTCCTATCGCACTTGCATAAGTATCCAATACTTAAATATATGAGAACTATGCCGTTGTGCCCTCACAACGTGCACAAGCGCAATACTAGTCTATTCCGCATTATCGATGTCCAGTCTCGATAATACTACGACTAGGGATATTTAATGATTAAACCTTTGGGACTGATACTGTCTCATATCATTCTCAGTCCAGGTACTAATCATATGGACTTTCGCCATTTATAATCAAAGTAATATAATTTACAAAACGGCAAAAGGCAATTTCATTATCACATAGTTAATTTTGTACAATAATACAATATCATTTACAAACAGTGACGCTATGGGACATAATGTCTAACAATCTCCCACTTGGCCTATAGCCAGTCACTCAAGCATCTAATACCCGAACTATGTATGTGTCGTTCAAAAACTTGCTGTAGAACAGCTTTCGTCAGCGGATCTGCAATGTTGTCATCTGATGTGACCTTCTCGACTTTTACATCGCCACGATGTATAATCTCCCGAATCAGATGATAACGTCGAAGAACATGCTTGGACCGTTGATGAGACCTTGGTTCCTTAGCCTGTGCTATAGCCCCGTTATTGTCACAATACAATGGAACGGGCTCAGCTGCTAACGGAACTACTCCTAATCCGATTAGGAACTTTCGGATCCAAACTGCCTCCTTTGCTGCTTCAGATGCAGCGATGTACTCCGCTTCTGTTGTTGAATCGGCAACAGTATCTTGCTTGGAAGATTTCCAGCTCACTGCTCCGTTATTCAAGCAAAAAATGTACCCGGATTGCGACTTGTAGTCATCCTTGTCGGTTTGGAAACTTGCATCGGTATACCCAGATACCGCAAGTTCTCCACCTCCATAAATTAAGAAAGCATCCTTAGTTCGTTTAAGATACTTAAGGATATTCTTAACTGCTATCCAGTGACCTTCACCTGGATCGGCCTGATAGCGACTGCACATGCTCAAAGCATATGAGACATCAGGTCGTGTACATATCATGGCATACATGATCGATCCGACTGCCGAGGCGAACGGTATCCGACTCATGTGGTCTCTCTCTTCCTGAGTCTTAGGACACATGTCCTTAGACAGAGAGGTACCACGTACCATTGGAACCAATCCCCTCTTGGATTGTTCCATGTTGAATCGCTTCAACACTTTATCAATGTATGTACTCTGGGAGAGTCCAAGCAGCTTTCTAGATCTATCCCTGTAGATCTTTATTCCAAGAATAAAGGCTGCTTCTCCCAGATCTTTCATGGAGAATTTTAATGAAAGCCAAGCTTTCACCGACGTTAGCATGGGAATGTCATTGCCTATAAGCAATACGTCGTCGACATAAAGGACAATAAAAGTAAGTGCTCTCCCACTAACCTTCTTGTATACACAAGGGTCATCTGCGTTTTGCACGAAATCATATTCTTTATGATCTCATCAAACGCTGATTCCATGACCGTGATGCTTGCTTCAATCCATAAATGGATCGATTTAACTTACAAACCTTGTTTGCAAGTCTAGGTACGATAAAACCGTCAGGCTGTTGCATAAAAACATCCTCCAAAAGGTTTCCGTTAAGGAAAGCGGTTTTAACGTCCATCTGCCATATCTCGAAGTCGAAATATGCAGCTATTGCAAGCATTATCCGAATGGATTTAATCATGGCAACGGGTGAGAAGGTTTCGTCATAATCAATACCATATTGTTGACGATACCCCTTCGCTACAAGCCTAGCCTTGTACGTTTGTACGTTGCCATCCATGTCGGTCTTCTTCTTGAAGATCCATCTGCATCCAATAGGCTTTACGCCTTCTGGTGCATCAACCAGTGTCCAAACTTGGTTGGCGTACATGGAATCCATCTCGGACTTCATGGCTTCTTGCCATAAAGCGGAATCGATATTTTGTATCGCTTCCTCATACGTAGCCGGCTCATTATCCTCAATAAGATTAATATCTATATGAGGTGAGATCAGGAACCCATACCTCTCAGGTACTGTTCTGACTCTCTCCGACCTACGCGGTCCTTGTGTATGTGAAGTTTGTGGTACAGACTCATCCCGGACGGTCTGTTCTTGTTCCGTCGTTGATTCATTGCCAGGAACAGTATCACTACGATCTTCATCGAGTTCTACTTTCCTCCCACTTACCACTGCATTTAGGAATTCCTTCTCAAGGAAAACCGCATGTAGAGCAACAAATACTTTGTTCTCTTGTGGGTAATAGAAGTAATATCCTTTGGTTTCCCTAGGATATCCAACGAAAAGGCATTTATCAGATTTGGGTTCAAGTTTGGTACCTTCCAAACGTTTAACATATGCCCAGCATCCCCAAATCTTTAGGAAAGAGAAACCTGGTTTCCTTCCTGTCCATATCTCATATGGAGTCTGTTCAACAGACTTCGACGGTACCTTATTCAAAATAAGTATAGCACTGTTTAATGCGTATCCCCAGAAGGATATTGGTAGCTCAGTGCGACTCATCATTGACCTTACCATGTCCAACAAGGTGCGGTTTCTCCGTTCGGACACACCGTTTAATTGCGGTGTTCCAGGAGGAGTCCACTGTGAAAGAATACCATATTCTTTCAAGTAATCTTGAAACTCATAACTTAAGTATTCGCCACCACGGTCTGACCGTAATGTCTTAATACTCTTCCCTGTTTGTTTCTCCACTTCGTGTCGAAACTCTTTGAATTTCTCAAAAGTTTCCGACTTGTGTCTCATAAGATACACATAACCGTAACGAGATGCATCATCTGTAAAGGTTACGAAGTAGTGAAATCCACCTCTAGCCTGGCTAGACATGGGCCCGCATACGTCAGTATGAACGAGAGCCAACAGTTCTGTGGCACGTTCACCTTTACCGCTAAAAGGTGATTTAGGCATTTTGCCTAAAAGACAAGATTCGCAGACGTCATATGAATTGGGATCAAATTCGTCCAAGTACCCACTCTTTGAAAGTGTGGATATGCGAGTCTTGTTGATGTGTCCTAGACGACAATGCCACATATAAGCTTCATCTTTTAGATTACTCCTTTTGAGCCTTTTGTTTGTCATTTTAGGAGATTCATTTATATTCAAAATATAAAGACCGTTATTTGCAACAGCTGTGCAAATTTCTGCATCATTTTTATATAAATAACACCCAGTGTTCCTGAATACAAAAGTGTAACCCTGCTGGGTTAACAAGGATACAGATATAATATTCCTAGTTAAACTAGGTACAAAATAAACAGTTCAAAAGTTTAAGTTCATGCCCTGAGGGCAGTACTAAAACAAAAGTCCCTACGGCCAAAACAGCAACTGGTGTTCCGTTTCCGACCCGTAGATCCATCTCCCCTGATGCCAGCACCCTGCTATCATGCAGATCCTGCACATCAGTACAAATATGAGCACCACAACCAGAATCAAAAATCCAATTTTTAAAACTAGAAGTATTCATATTTATCTCAATAACAAACATACCAGAGGCAATGGCCTTGCCAGCCTTGATATCCTCCCTCTGCACAATGCTCATTCGGCAGTCACGTTTCCAGTGACCCCTCTTGCCGCAGTTGAGGCAGATGTCGCGAGATTTGTCCTTTGGCTTCCTAGAAGCCACTGTCAACTTGCCTTCCCTTCTTCTTGAACTTCTTCTTCCTTGCACCTCCAATTGCCTTGGGGCCACCCTTTGGCGCATGAGAGGTCAATGCAAAATGCGCCTCGCGCTTGCTCCCCTTTAGGAGTTCCCTTTCGGACTCCTTCAGCACAGACAACAACTCTCCAAGAGTGTCGTCAGTATCCATCAACTTATAGTTGATGATGATTTGTTTCCAAGTATCAGGAAGTGACTGCAAGATCATATCTATAGTCAGCTCAGCCTCCAAGACTATTCCCATATTGGCCAACTCATCAATATCGGCGATCATTTGAGTCCCGTGGGCTTCAACTGATGCGCCGTCTGTCATCCGGGAGCGGAAGAGTTTCCTTACTAGCTCGTACCTCTTCATCCGCTTATTGGTGCGGTGAAGATCACGCAATCTTGCCATCATGTTATAGGGATCCAAGTCCCTATTCTGGCGTCTGAAATGCTGGGTCATTGCAGCTAGCATAACTGACTGAGCTTGGTCACAATCGTCACTATGAGTTTTCCATAACTCTAGCTCCAGTGGCTCAGTGGGTTTAGGCGGGAGAGGTCTCTGAATAGTATACAGTATCCTCTCAGCCCCAAGCACTATCTTGAGGTTCATTTCCCAGTCGGCAAAGTTTGTCCCTTTGAAGACATTATCACCCATGATTATGTCGCGGATATTACCTTTGCCAATCATCTTGACAACTATAGTCCAACTATAAAGTCAACGATGTTATGGGTACAGTCAAACTGTTACAAGTAAAATAACAATATATTAGTCCAACTAATTATTAAAATATTGACGAAATAATTTTGAAAGACGCGTAAGGCTAAGTATCTTTGAATGAAATTGCAAATTCAATAATAGCCTCCCACTATTTTCTTCAAGTTTCTAACCCTCTGTAGACAACTCGGGAAATCTAATTTCCTAGTGGGCTAGGATCCCGTTAAATAACACACAACCTTGACTTTGGCCAACAAGTTGTATGATATTTAACTAGGTAGATCTCGAAGATCAGTTGGATCCCATCCAATTCCTAGATCCTTAGGTGGACATCCAAGTCCGAAACATATATATCTAATACATATGTCAATGTATCCAATACATTTTCCTAACCATTTCCTCTGAATCAACTAAGCCTTGGCTTTGGCACAACAAACCTAATGATTCCAGTTAAGCGGGACCCATTGACAAGGAAAATTTCGTAATCAATGTCGATGGACAAGAAGTGATCTTGACTTTGGCCAACAAATCACAACTTGGACAGGACACCGATGTGGAACAAAACTCTCATGATTCAAACACATCCTCAATTGACAAAGGTCTTGACTTTGGCCAACAAACCAATGCCAATTTCGGATCTTGAGAAAGAATCATTCAACGGAAGGAAAATCGCTTAATATTGTTTGAGGGATTTTTCGCGTAATTGGCAACCAATTAATTTATCTTTGTTAGGTCTCATCATCATACACCCTTAAGCATGCTTCTAAAACATCATAAAGCGCGTAAAGTAAAGTAATAGTGATATGCGGATGGATATATAACAACTTGTTCCTAGAACAAATCACTCCCTTTCCTCTCCCCGTTAGCACTATTCTACTACTCTACCCAATTACATAATACAATAAGAGAACCTCATTTACATTGAGGGGAATTAGGTGAGAAGAGAATACAAAGAGATAAAGAGATAAGGCTGGACACGCAGGTCCAATTTATAAATTCCAAATTTACAATAATTTCTAAAATTACCCTTTCCCTTCTAATATCCATCCGATATACACTATTCATTCATCACATACATATATATTCAAACAAGACATGCTTTTACAACCAATCTAATCCAATTAATTAGTCTTTGTTAAAGTGATCATCCAATGTTCAAACAACGGTTTGATTTTGTGCGAGTCCAACTCGATTTAGAATAAGTACATAAGGTACGAATTCGCGAATTATATCGAACTACTAATTAAATCTAATTTAATTCGTATTCAATACTAATTCAATTATTTAATTCCAAATTAAATGTTTACACTTTTAATGTGCTTTAAAGACTTAGATTCTAAATCCAATTCTATTGGGTCTCAAAGCCCAACTAACATCCAATGTTTAATTTAATTCAAGTCAAATGGGCTTTCAATTGATTTATTAAGGCTTGGGCTTTGGTCAATGTGGGTCATACCCAATTACCAAGCCCAAATAAGGAATCACCCTTAAGTGCCATAAAACCAATTTCAAGCCCATAAGGCCCAATTAAATTATTAAAGCCCATTATATTATATTTGGACTTAATGGAGTGATTTAGGCCCAATTGGATCCAATCCATTTGGCCCAAATCTACTTGGTCCAACCAAGCCATTATGCCCAAATACAATATTAAAAGCCCAATTCACCAATTAAGCCCATTAATTAAATTTTAATATTCCAAACATTAAAGTCCAATTAATAAAGTGTAATACCAAGATTAATATATTAAACCAAATATTTCAAAAAATACCCATTTAATTTATTAATCATGTATTGTTCAAAATAAATGTCCAACATTAATTTTAACAAAAAAATCAACTCCTTTACATGTCTTAGTACATTCGGCCAAGGTGAGTTTTTTGTGTCGATTTGTTTTTCAATCCGATTGAATTACTAATCTACGTCCCATAGACGTTCTAAGTCATCCAATGATCTTAAACACAAAAAATCCAATCCACTCCAAGTAGCAACACATTCGGCCAAGGCATGAGTTTAGGGGAAAAATCATCCAATGCATTTTTCATAAAATTGATTCCATATAACATCATGTTATATACATGCAAGCATACTTATTAATCAAATTTCACAAGAACATGCTTATATCAATTTCTTCATGCCATTCGGCCAAGGTGAAGATATTGGGGAAAAATCATCCAATGCATTTTTCATAAAATTGATTCCATGTAATATCATTCTATATACATGCAAGCATACTTATTCATCAAATTTCACAAGAACATGCTTTTAATCAATTTACCACACACCCATTCGGCCAAGGTCAAAATTTTGGGGAAAAATCATCCAATGCATTTTTCATAAAATTGATTCCATGTAATATCATTTTACATACATGCAAGCATACTCATTCATCAAATTTCACAAGAACATGCTTCAACCAATTTTGTCAAATTTTAACCTAAAGTATTTCATGCTTAACCATGGCTCCATGATACCATTGTTGGATTCTATAATATGTCCCAAGGAAAGATTAAGCATTCATGAAATACAACAAAGAATATATATAAAAGACGAAGTATGGCGGAATCATACTTACAATGCTTTGTTGATGAAGAAAAACAAACCAAATGGAAGCTCCAAGTGGATGACTTTCGGCCAAGGAGACAAGAAGAAGGAAGCTCCAAGCTTTGTGTATTCCTTGCTCTATGATGGTTTCCCTATCACCTCTTTTGATCCCTTGAAGGTGCTAGCCTGCATGTTCCAACAACAACCCTTCTTCAAGTTTTTGGCAACCAAAATTGAAGAGAAGGAGAGCAAAAACTGTTTCAGTTTTCGGCCAAGAGTGAGAGAGAGAAAGAGATTTTTCTTAATTGATTTTGATACCAAAAATCAATTTATATTTATGCCATAATATTTATTAATAATAATAAATCTATGACACAACCATGCAAAGGCTTAGAGTGTCAACACTCAAATTCCATGCATAACATTTGAGTGAATTACACACTATCACCATGCAATGCATCATCAATATAATAATACATATAATGACATGTGTCATGTGGGCCCCACACGTTTCCAAATGAAAGTGGGCCCACGTGCACTCACGCGTTCGGGTTCGATATTTCCGAAATACCGAACTTGCGTCGCGACGTTAATTAAATCGAATTTAAATAAATAATCGCTCCTAGCGAAATTATTATTTACGTCGCTTACGAATTAATTCTAAATTAACTCGTATGCCCGAATTAAAATCTAATTTTAATTTCGCGTCGAAATCGAATTTCAATTATTATATCGAATATAATAATTTTACTGATTAATTCAAAATTAATCGTTCTCTCTCTCTACTAAGCACTTTATCCGAGATAAAGTTTCTCCGCAATTAATAATCCAAGATTAATTAAGTTCGAATCAAATATCATAGGTGAATCTTCAGGAAGCGACCCAAGAGATCTCCGGATATGTTGGCAGTGAATACGGTCGTCGGATAATCCGAACACGCACGTACCTCGTACTACGTTCTTACCGATTCACAAGACAAGGTTGGCTTCTAGCAAAGCGCCATGCCTACCCAATTCTCCAGAAATATTCTTATAGGAATATAAGATCTATATCAAGCGTAGTATAACCGTAGTATTGCGTACATCGATCCAGTATCGGATGATCACATGCTAGGCCTGGGGCTGGAGATGTGTCTGCCCCGTACGAAACATATATCGGACATCAAGCAACTAGTCTCTTTAAATCGGACAATCCTGACCTTGTCATATTGTCCCGACGGTTGCAACCTTTTATAGAGTACTAGTTCTGTGTCCTGCGTGATCATCACCTCCATATGTCTGAAGCGATACTTCCATCTTGACATCACATCCAGTACACTACGATTCTCGATAAACCCAGAAGAGGTGTACACAGAACCGGTTAAGGTCCCCAACCACCAAAACCAAAGTTTACCGATTGTCGCAAGTACTAGCGATGTAAGTCTCAGGTTAAGACCATATACACCTACCCTGATGCGGCCTCCCATAGACACGCAGACATACTACCAATGGGATTCCGCGGGGTCTATCCAGAGCGAAGCTGTTTTCCGTACCATCGGTAAAACACAACCTCCTATCGCACTTGCATAAGTATCCAATACTTAAACATATGAGAACTATGCCGTTGCCCTCACAACGTGCACAAGCGCAATACTAGTCTATTCCGCATTATCGATGTCCAGTCTCGATAATACTACGACTAGGGATATTTAATGATTAAACCTTGGGGACTGATACTGTCTCATATCATTCTCAGTCCAGGTACTAATCATATGGACTTTCGCCATTTATAACTCAAAGTAAATAATATTACAAAACGGCAAAAGGCAATTTCATTATCACATAGTTAATTTTGTACAATAATACAATATCATTTACAAGCAGTGACGCTATGGGACATAATGTCTAACAATCCATCCTCAAGGAAGATCGTGGGCTATTTAGTCTAGGGTGTTAAACCTAAAATCCCTTTTCCAAATTCATTTTAAGTTTTACCGAATCAATCTTATTAATGGCTAGTTAACAAGACGCACTAAGACTAAGGCTCAATAAATAAATCTTTATATTACCCAAACTATAATCTAACCCCTTATAATCGGTGATATTGAAATTCATCACAACGCCAAATAACGGACATAGTTACGACACATACCTAAGGCTAATAGAAGCTTAAATAAAATAAAGACATAAAGTAAATGCTGAAAAATTAAATAAAGTAAATGCTGGAAATTAAAAGTACAATAAAAGAAAATGTTAGGGGTTAGAGGATCCACTTTTAATATTTCAAAATTAGAAATCTCTCTTATTCTCAATGTTTACCGATTAATTAACCAGACCACAAAGGCGGTAATTTCATTTGTCCAAAGTCCAACGGACCATATAGGTGGTAATAAAATCATATAAACGAGCCATATAGGTGGTAAAAATGTTAGCACATAAACCGACCATATAGGCGGAAACTAAGTTCAAAAATATAAAACCATCCATATAGGCGGTAAATAAGGTTGTCACCTAAACCGGCCATATAGGCGAAAACTAATTAATCCAAATTTTAATTAAAATAAGGGAGATTAATCTAATTTATCATATTAAAAGTCTTACCTCTTCACCCCAGCAGAATGAGATTACCACCTCATGCTGTAAAAGAAAACACACAAAATTTTATTAAACAAATTAAAAGAAAATACAAGAAAACTTAAATAATATACAAGAAACTTTCCTTTAGATTTTCATGGAGAAACTCCTCCAAAGAAAGCATGAAAAATTTCTATGTTAAGCTTGGTATTTATAGTAAAATCTAAAGGCTTCCACCAATTTCTCCACAAATTGCTCCACGAATAGCTCCACCCAAACAAGGCACAAAACATGGCATCAAACATGGCACCAAACATGGCACCAAGCATGGAAGCATGTTTCGTGGAAGTTTAACAATTTTTTACTTTTTTATTTTATTAATTTTATTTTATATTTTGAAAATGACTATAGTAAATACACAAAATACACTAGCTTATTCATCAATTTCGGCCTTCCAAACTTCAGAATTTGAAAATATTTAAATCTTCAAAGTTGTAGATCTTTGTGTCTTCTTTAATCTGCAACTTGAATCAGCTCAATCGGATATCAGATGAAAAGGTTTCATCATTTTAGCCCAGAGTTGATTCCATTAAATCCTAATACTTTATTTATCTGCAAAATACATAAAACACATCAAAATGTTCATCAAACTCCAGAAACTAAACAAAATAATAGGTAAAAAGGGCAGTAAATATTGATATATTTTCCGCTCATCACACCCCCAAACCTAACATTTTGCTAGTCCTCGAGCAAAACACAAAAGAACATAAAAATAAAATTAAGCTAAGCCATTTTCGTAGGGATCACGGTTGCATTTAGCATATGCAACAAGCCTTTAAACCCCTAGGTGTCCCTAGTGGACGAGTTGTAGTCTTGTGAGGGTTTACAGCAATGATACCCATAAACATTTTATAAAAGAAAAAAAGTAGTAAAACTATTGCACACAAAAGCAAAAAGACAAGAGAAAAGAGAATAAACAAGTTAGTGACTAAACAGGTGAAACTTCTACTACAAGTTAATAGTTGTTTTCTTTCTTTCTAAATTACCGAATAAGTAAATTCTCCAATTATTTTTACCGTTCTCCATATACACAACCAACAAAATATTAATAAACTCATTTTTGCCCACAACAGTCATAAGTGCAGTTGATAAGAGAGTAATATTTTTGTCTTAATGTTCTATCATATTTCACACCTTTTTGTAGCAATGGAATAATTTTTCTGATTTTTTTTTATCTTTTCTTTCTTTTTCTGATTTTTTTTTATTTATATACAATATCTTCCGTCTATGTAGCGAGCTTTGGGTCGGTGGCTCCCAAACCAGTTGGCTTTAGGGCACCAGGTGTTAAGACACCCTACGGACTTAATTACTCAAACTTTAGAGATATATATATATATATATATATACATATATATATATATATATTCAAAATATTCGATCCATGTAGCGAGCTTTGGGCCAGTGACTCCCAAACCAGTCGGTTTTAGGGCACTAGGTATTAAAGCACCCCTACAAACTTAATAACTCGGATCTCAGATGTTTTTTCCTCATTTTTTCTATTTTTTTTACTCCATTGCCATTTATAGATGCTTCCTCCAATTAAACTATAGCACTGAATATTACAAACTTTTAAATTACAACTCATGTCTGTATGTTACTATGCATATTGATAATATCTGCCAACTGAGCATATGACGATTCATTTTAGTCAGTTTTATAGAGAATTCACAAATTAAATAATTCAAAAGGAAATAAACAATAATTAACTTGTTTCGGAAATAGGTTTGAGATACGTATCAAGAGTGGAAACTCCTTACACATCTATCTCTCACCAATTTCTACTGATTAATCAAATTAAAAACATACAAAAATAAAATTTATTTTATTTTTGTAAAATTTTTCAATTTTTGTTTTGTATTTTTGAAAATTTTTTGACTAAATATAAAAACATAATAAAAATATAATAAAAATAAAATACTAATGAGACATTGTCCCCAATGTCTTAAAAAGTAGAAGATGGGTTTAGAAGATAGTACATGGTTAGCTGAAACACAGAAAACTAAAGGTTGAGATCCAGATTTATCTTATGCATCTCACCACGATCGTCCTCGGTCCATTTGATCTTGGAAAGGATATGGTCAATTGGTCGTTCAAAGGCTAAGATTTGATCAAGTAATTCCGGAGTAGTTCTGGCAGTGAAGAGGAGTTCTTTCATTGGTTTTGTCACGAACCCATTTCCCCAGGCATCATCAAAAACACACAAATAAAATCATAAAATCCCTCAACATTAAATAGCCCAATCGGTTTCTGGTGTATGTTTAAGTTTGTCCAAGACAACACTATAAAAATTTCTTCCAATGTGCCCAAGCCTCATGGCAAAGCAATATAAGCATCGGCATGGTTAATCATTTCCACCAGTCGCTCTGACATGCCTGGTACAATCAGTTCCTCTCCATTTGATGGTCCTATCAAATTTTCCTCCCCCAAAGGTTTTGGGATGATTCCTAAAACTAGACTACCTCCTTCCTATACGGCCTTCGAAATGATCCCCATTAGTCCAAGACTACCTCCACCGTATATCAAGTGCATATTCTTCTCAGCTATGACTCGACCCATTTCCTGAGTTGCCTCTATATAGTGTGGCTTAGTACCAACACTAGTGCAACAAAATATACAGATGTTTTCAACTCGTCTTTTTGAGGTGGCTTCCATTTTTTATTTATTTATTTCTTTCTCAAATCTTGATTTCTTCAAGAGTGCAATGATGAGTTGAATTTAAAGAAACTGAAAAGGGGTGAGTAATAATAGCACTAGTACCTGCCAAATGACAATTATTAGCTAAACAGTAAAATAAATCATGACAGTAAAAAAGATCTGGATCATGTCGGAGAAAATAACAAAACAAATCACAATTATTAGGAAAAGACAAAGAGATATAATATCTACATATATTTACAGCTTGATTGATGACTATGTGTCAAGGACAAGCTTCCCATCCAATTTTCTTATAAATTAGCAAATAGGGCCTTTTTGAGTCAGATTCCGAAGACTTAATTGTTGTCTTTCTCTTTTAAATTATGTATGTAATTTGCAAATGGCTATATGAACATATCCACTGAGATGCGTTTCAAGAGTCGAAGATATATCATCTAAAGACTCCTTACTCAAGCCATCCCTAATGAATTTAATTTTGTCTTCGTGATTATCAGACATCATTCATATGGAATGACAACGAGTATTGTAATTCTAGCGTGCACATTTGAAACAAACATCCATTTGCTTAGCTCTACGTTTCTTTGCATAGGTGCTTCTTCCAAATCCGGGCAAATAAGAAGTACATGAATCATAATACTCACTGCTAATCGGACCCGTGCTTCGATTACCCAATGAATGTCATTAGGAATACCTTTGATCATCAGTAGTCTCATCTGTTCCATGCGAGCTTTGTAAATTTTCATCAGAGATTTTTAAGGGAGAGATGGAAATTGTTTATGAAGATTTGCGAGAACTTCTTCCATCCTAAAATGACTTAACCTGCAAAAACTAAAAACACAAAATGAAATCACACAAAATCATAATATATACAGAAATTGCATGGGTTGCCTCTCTGCTAGCGCTATGTTTAACGTCGTCAGCTAGACGGGACTGCCCGAACGTTATGTTGGATCTGAAAGTGTGACACTTTCTTTTTGTCGATCAAATGATTCTCCCCAGTAGTGCTTGACACGCTGACACTTAACCTTGAATGTGTTGTTGGACTTGGGGTTGTAAATTTCAACAACTCCGTTGGGTAATACTTGACTAATCACAAAGGGACTTGACCATTTTGATTTCAGTTTTCCTGGGAAAAGTTTTAACCGTGAATCGTATAACAACACCTGCTGGTCTGGCTCCGATTGTCTACGCACTATTTTTTTATCATGCCATTTCTTCATCTATTCTTTGTACAATTTGGCATCCTCATAAGCCTGTAAGTGAAATTCCCCAAATTCATTTAGTTGGTGGATTCGTTTCTCTCCTGCGGCTTGTGCCTAATACGCCTTGTGTTCAAGCTCAACTGGCAGATGGCATGCTTTTCCATACACCATTTGATATGGGGACATACCAATATGTGTCTTATAAGCTGTTCGGTAAGCCATAATGTGTCATCCAGTTTTTTAGACCAGTCCTTCCTTGTGGATCCAACGGTTCTTCCCAAGATTCTTTTGATTTCCCTGTTTGAAACCTCAACCTGTCCATTTGACTGCAGATTTGGATAGAATTACATCGAAGTATCTGTTGTAGAAATGTGTACCACAATCATTGATAATTGCACAAGGTGTTCCGAAGCAGAGTTAAAATGTTCCTTTTCAGGAATTTGATCACCACTTTTGAATGATTTGATGGCAGCGCAATTGCTTTAATCCATTTGGAGACGTAGTCAACCACAACCAGTATGTACAGGTTTCCGAATGATGGAACAAAGGGTCCCATGAAGTCAATACCGCATACATCAAAAATTTCCACTTCCGGAATGTTTTGCAACGGTCCTTCATTTCTCCTCGAAATATTTCCCGTTCTCTGACACCTATCACATTGAAGAGCAAACAGATAAGCATCATTAAAAAGAGTGGGTCAGAACAAATCTGATTGAAGGACTTTAACTACAGTTTTGTCCCTACTAAAGTTTTCGCCATATGGTGATGAAAGACAGTGCTGTAAAACACTATTGACCTCCTCTTGTGGAACACACTGTCTCAATAATTGATCAGCACAATATTTGATCAGGTACGGCTCATCCCAAACATAGTGCTTGATTTCTTTAAAAAACTTCTTCGGTTGCCGAGTTGTCCATTCCAACGGCCATTTTCCTCACACAATGTAGTTGACATAGTCAGCATACCAAGGGACATCGTGCTCTTTCATGACAAACAGTTGTTCATCTGGAAAAGTTTCTTTGATTGACAGTTCTTTGCCAGCTGTTTCTCCATTCTCGAGCCTCGATAGATGATCTGCCACTTGATTTTGTGTCCCTTTCCTTTTTCGAATCTCCACGTCAAATTCTTGCAGTAGAAGTATGCAACGGATCAATCTGGGCTTGGCATCTTTCTTTACGATCAAGTATTTGATTGCTGAATGATTTGTATCGACCACCACTTTGGGACCCAGTAGATAGGAGCAGAATTTGTCAAAAGTGAACACAACTGCAAGTAGCTCCTTTTCAGTGGTTGTGTAGTTGAGTTGAGCTTCATTCTGAGTTCTGCTAAAATAATAAATGGCATGGAAATCTTTGCTTTGCGTTGTCCCAAAACTGCACCTACAGTAAAATCACTACCATCGCACAATACCTCAAATAGAAGGGTTCCGTCTGGTGCTACTATGATGGGGGTAGAAATCAGCTTCTGTTTTAAGATCTCAAAATCTTCATAGCATTCTTTGGCGAAGTTGAAAGGCACATCCTTATCTAGAAGATTCCATAGAGGTTTAGCAATCTTGGAAAAGTCTTTTATAAATCTCCTGTAAAAACCTGCATGTCTGAGAAAGCTCTGAATCCCTTTGACAGATATTGGTTGAGGTAGTTTTTCAATTGTCTTGATCTTTTCTTTGTCTACCTCGATCCCCTTTTGTGAGATCTGATGTCCCAAAATGATGCCTTCCTACACCAAGAAGTGGCAATTTTCCCAGTTGAGTACCAGGTTTGTATCTTAACACCTTTGTAACACTTGTTCCAGATTTTGCAAGCAATGGACAAAAGAATCTCCAAACACAGAAAAATTCATCAATGAAAACCTCCATACTCTGCTCTAGCATATATGCGAAGATGGCCATCATGTGACGCTGAAATATGGTAGGGGCATTACATAATCCAAATGGCATTTTACGGAAAGCAAAAGTACCATAAGGACATGTAAAAGTAGTATTCTCATGGTCTTATGGGGTGATGGAAATTTGATTGTATCCCAAATATCCGTCTTGAAAGCAATAGAATTCATGTCCCGCCAGTCTGTCTAGCATCTGATCAAAGAATGGCAATGAAAAATGATCCTTCATTGTTGCTTTGTTCAGCTTCCGGTAGTCCATGCATACTCTCCATCCAGTCACAGATCTTGTTGGAATCAGTTCTTTCTTTTTATTGGTGACCATAGTAATTCCTTTTTTCTTCGGTACTCATAACATAGGACTCACCCAACTGCTATCTGAGATGGGGTAAATGATGCCAGCATCCAACCATTTGATGATTTCTTTTCTTCACGATTTCCTTCATGAGTGGATTGAGTCTCCATCGATGCTCCACTGTGGGTTTTTACTAATCGTTCACCAAAATCTTATGCATGTAAAATGATAGACTAATGACTCAAATGTCTGCCATAGTCCAGCCAATGGCTTTCTTGTGCTCTCGCAACACTCTCAGCAAGTTTTCTTTCTGCTCCAATGTTAGTGACGAAGAAATAATAACAGGTAATTCATAATAGTTTCCAAGAAATGCATACCTGAGATGGTTCAGAAGTAATTTCAGCTCCAACTATGGTGGTTCTGCAATTGATGGTTTTATTCGCTCTGTCTTTGGTAGTTCCACGCTTTCAATTGGTAATGTAACTTTGAAACAAAACGGCTTTTCAAGATAGTTGATATATTCCAGAATTTCAGCATTTGACTCGCCATCAGTCATGTTGGTGATGCAAGCTTCTAATTTGTCAGTGGAAACTGTATCAGTATACTGGATGATACTATCAACAATATCAATTCTGAAGCATTCTTCCTCATTTTCATCACTCGGGAATTTCATGGCTTTGAAAACATTAAAGGTAACTTCTTGGTCTTGAACTTTCATGCTTAATTCTCCTTATTGAACATCGATGAAAGTTCTACATGTAGCCAAAAATGTTCTCCCAAGAATGATAGTGTAGGCACTACATTTTTGCATATTAGTCCCTATGATGAGTCTCATTTGGAGCCACTACCTTTTAAGTCACGGAAGTCACGAGAAACGGACGTCGAAAGGGGAAATTCAGAATAAACAAGGTCCACTGTTTTCGTTTGTGCTGCGTTCCTTAATTCGTTCGAACTCCAAACAGATTGCGAGCGTTCGTGCCGCGTTCTATGAGGCGTTCGAACGGTGTCGATAATTCTGGTTTTGCTGCTAGCCTCACATTAAGCCCAATTCGCCCAAACCTTGGCCCACATGCCCAAGCCCACTTAAAACACATATTCAACACATGGTGAAATCGAAATAAATCTAAAAATCACATAACAAATTAAATAAAACAAATAAAATCTAAATAATCACCTACTAAAATAATAAAATACTTACACAAATTAAAGAAATTGCATGCCTAATTAAAATCAATCAACAAATTAAATGCCTAAACCAAGCCAATCAAATATTCAACCTTCCTAATCTAAACCAAATCAAATCCTTGCTCTTAATGCCAAATCCCCTTCCTTGTGAGACAAGGTGAAGCCCTAGCCATTCTCTTTATAAACAACACCTCTCCAAGGCATTCCTCCCCTAGTGCACGCCCATTACAGAAAAAAAAGAAGAAAAGAATTTCCAACCCTTTTCCCCTAGCTCATTCACATAAGAAACACCCAAGATTATAAACACAACTCCCCCTCACTCTCAACAAAAAGATCACAAACCAAAGAACCCCCATCGCCTTGACCAAAACACACCCCGAACATCCCCTTCACCTCACCGAAAAACACATCCCAAACAGCCCTAAAACACGCATACGGCAGCCCTAAACACACACATAAAATAGCCCCCGAACCACACCATAACACCACCGAAAATAACGCCCAAAACAGTAGCCAAAACATCCCAAAAACAGTAACTAAAATACAACAGCAAAACAGTAGCAACGGCAGTGAATTGGAGTCAAAAGTAGCAGCAAAAGATGGAGAATGATGACTCAAAACAGTAAGACAACGAACGAGAGCAGTGAACCAGTGAACCGGAAGAGTTACGGAGCATCCACCCTTCCGACGATCGTGTACCGTACATCCGAGAGACGACATAAAAGGTTAGATCTGAGGGCACCTTGTATTTATTATCTTTCATTTTTATTTTACTTATTCTAATATATTTTTATTGCATGAGAGTCGTTTTGTTGAGGCATGATGTGAATTCCGGATGAACGGAATGCGTGTTTTCTTTTGTGGTATATCGGATGGAAACCCAGACGTAAATTCCGTAGCCGAATCCGAATGGACGGTAGTGCGGTCTGTACTCGAGACACAACTCCACGTACCACTTGAGTGATACATGTATTCCGTTTCATCCAAACTTGTATTTTAGCATGATGTAGTTAGCACGTTATTCATTTATTTAGCATGATTTAACCCTTAGTATGTTAATCTTTATGCATGATTTAGATATCCATGTAATTAGATATTTCGTTGTTGTGATCCTGTTTGAATGCGGTATCTAAAACCATATGAATTTATGCAATCTGCCAGTTACCGTTCGAACGCGTCATCGAACGCAACTCGAAAGCGAACCTTCTGTTTACCGTTCGAACGCGTTATCAAACGCTACTCGAACGCGCATGCATTTTGTATCACCAGGTCTGGTCCCGTTCGAATGAGTCATCAATGCTATATGAATGCGAACCTTTTGTTTACCGTTGGAACGCGTTTACGAACGCGCACACACTAAACTGAGTCTGTCTTATTATATTCATGCATAATTGTCTCTTGGTTGATCTCCCTTGCATTATGTAGCCGACCATGTTATTTGTATTCCTGCATTTATCCATTCGATGCATTCATGAGATAGTACCCAAGCATGATTAGGTCGTTCTTAGTTTTCCATATCATATGATTGAAATATGTTAATGAGATTGCCATGTGATGTTGCATGTTGTGATGAACTTGTTGATGTATGCATGTGAATTTAGAAGCATGATACTATTAGAAATAAGTGTTACTTAAACTTGATTAAATTATTACATAAATCCTTTCATTACAAGTGACATAACCGTACTCCCGACCAGGCCGCGAGCCCGGGATAGCATGCGTCGCCCAGTTTCCTGTGTTCCCACAGTCTGGCGACTCCACTGGGGATAGAGAATTGGCCCCGAAATATTGTCTTGTAATGTTTGGATTTATGTTTTAATTGACCATGTCTATAGTGGATAAAGTGAGGGTTTAATCAAGGGCACATTGAGGCTAGGTAATGGTTTGGTGTCTTCCTTCACTCACTACCTTTCTAGAAGGAAAAGCTGTGAAGACACCTATATGGCCATCTACTCGTAGCCTTTGTGATGGACTAATTTGGAGGACTCGTTGTTTATTCCTGACACCAAGCGATAAGAGCCTAAGAGGCTTGGGTACTTAAGTGAGCCTCGCTCCACCTTCCCTCTGGGGAATCTACAACGGGAAATCCATTTGACAGTCCGTCACACACCATAGCTCATTGGCACGTACCTTAGTGTATAAAAAAGGGTGCGCTCACTTGGTTGCTCGAACCCTTGAGTGGGGAGACCTAGTTGTGGGCCATTCTTCGCCGATGAGAGCCTTTGTCTACACTTTTGTGAACCCACCCATAGACCGTGATTGTATGGTTAAAGTAACAATTATTTCCTTGAGTATGAGCTTGTGGACCATCCTCATTTGGATGCAGTTGGACTATTGTCAGAAATGCGAACTTGCTGGGCCATTTAAACTGGGGCGAGTTCGTACCTTATGACCATTAGGCCCGAAGCTTCTGAAATGTTGATGGGCCATTCTGTAGAAATTATTATTTGCATTACCTTTCTTGTATGCTTGTGTTTGGGAACATTGTCATTTGGATCCATTCGGACCTTTTGTCATGAGATATGGGCTTGTTGGGCCATTTAAACTGGGACAAGAACGTACCTTATGACGATTGGGCCAAAGGCTTCTAAATATTGATGGGCCATTTTGTGTTTGCGTTCGGAACATTACCATTTGGATTTAGTTGGGCTCCTTGCCATGAGATGTGAACTCGTTGGGCCATTTAAACTGGGACGAGTTCACTCCTATGACAGTTAGCCCAAAAGCTTCTAAAATGATAATGGGCCGATTTGTTTGAAAATTTTAATTGATTTAGTATGTTATATATGTTACATACATCTCATGCACATCATGCATACATGAATCATGTTAACCCTTGTGTTCTAAAAGCCATCATAGATTCCCGTTGGGTTAGGAAAAAGGGAAGACTCACCAAAATATTGAGAACATACATGAGTGAATCAGATATTGAGGTATCTCGGATAGATCAGTTGGAAAATGGTTTCGCTAAGATTATTGAACAGTTGCAAGCCTTGACTACAGCCGTGACAAATATGGCTATGCCCTGTGCTGGGGGAAGTTCTGAGAATGTGAGGCGCGATGAGCCTCCGAATGGATTGGGGGATGATATCCCCACTTTTGATGATGACATAGCAGAGTATGCAACAGGCAAAGTGATTGGGTCTCAGGCAAAATTTCAGAAGCTTCGGGATCAGGTTGAAATAGTTACCCGCAAAATGAGGGGTAAACATGAAGAGTTGTTAGACTATGAGGCAATGACCTTCGGAGAACAGCTGCCAGCTCAGTTTAAAATGCCCGACATGGCCAAGTTTAATGGGAATGGAGACCCGAGAGTCCATATGCAGTAGTATGTCTCAGTCATGAGTTTAGTGGGCCTATCACAGCGCCAAGTCCAAAAGATTTTTGGGATGTCACTCGAGGGGGCACCTGCGGTTTTGTATCATAGCCTTGAGAAGAAGGTTAAGGAAGATTGGAGGGAACTAGCTGATGCTTTTCTGAAGCAGTATGTTACAGACTTAGAGATTGACTTGTCACTCCGAGATTTGGAGAACATTAAATAGAAGCCAGAAGAAAGCTTCAAAGAGTATGTGGATCGCTGGAGAAGCCAGCTTTTGAAAATGCAGACTCGGCCCTCAGAGAATGACCAAATCAAAATGATCATCAAGGGCACCAAGCCCTCTATTTATAGTAAGCTGAGGAGGATGACTTCAATGATTTCTGATTTTCGACAGTTGAGGGAAACTGTCATAGATATAGAAGAAGAAGAAGCTGAGAACAGAAAGTTCTATGGCCCAAATACGAGGACTTTTGGGGGGCATTCTGAGGCCAAGCCCGCTGTGGCCGAAGTCGCTGCCATCAGAAACAGACAATTCTCCAACCTTGGTAGACCTTTGTCGGAGGTATTTGAAAAGTTACAGGGTCAAGGACTCTTGAAACCCTTAGAAGGAAAACCACTTCCGCACCTCCACCACCACACATAAATGTGAGCCTGTATTGTCACTTCCACCAGCTACATGGCCATGACACCGACAACTGCACCCGCCTCAGGCATGAAATTCAAGATCTCATAGATTCCCATAAAATACCCAACCCATGAAAAGAAACCCTCAACCACCAAGCCTCTTACATGGATGACAGTGAAGAACCATAGGCCGAGGAAGAAGGCAGTGCTGCTGATGATGGAGATGTTCCTCCTAGTCTATTTGATCCAGTATTTTAAAAGACATTGATTTTGTTACTTGTTCGAACTCTTTTCCTCAACGATAATAAAGATGTTCATTTCGTTGAAACTCTTCTGCAATATGAGTATATTTGAGAAAAGTATTCAACCTTGGTACTATGGAATCCAGTGATGAACATGGGGAACCTTGGAAATAAGCAAAACAGAAAAGATAAGATAGACATTCAAAATTGGGAAATGGAGCAGTGAAACTATCAGACTTGGAAGGGAATTAGTTCACCGAGCTGATCAACATAGACAGATTGAAGCAGTAGTTTTCCTGAGGAAAAGAGGACTAAGCAGTCATCAAGCGAATTGACGGAAGACCTAACCCGACGGATAAGAACATTCATACATTCATACACGTAACACATTTTGCATCCTTTCGTGTTTGTTCTATTTTGTATTCACAGGTTTTGAAGAAGAAAAAGAAAAATGGCAAAGACAAGCCAAACAGAAGCAGTAACAGTATGATGTCAGCAGTCTTCAGGAATTAATCACGTGGGTGAGGCCCATATCAGCAGTATCAGTCTGGGGTCGAGGCCCATATCGGTAGCAGTTAGGGCCGATGCCCACTTCAATATCAACATTGCCGAGTATGGCATTCTAGGGGCGAGGCCCACATTACATCGGATCAGTTTCTGCCGGATATGGCATTCTGGGGGCGAGGCCCATATTACATCAGATCAGCACTGCCGGGTACGACACTCTGGGGGCGAGGCCCATAGTACATCAGATCAGCATTGCCGGGTATGGCATTCTGGGGGCGAGACCCGCATCACATCAGATCAGTACAGCTCGAGAATGAGCACGCCGAGAATGGCACTCCAAGAATGGAAACACAGTTCGGGAATGAACAAGCCGGGAATGGCACTCCAAGAATGGAAACACAGTTCGAGAATGAACAAGCCGGGAATGGCAATCCAAGAATGGAGCAGAGTTCAAGAATGAACAAGCTGGGAATAGCACTCCAAGAATGGAAGCACGGTTCGGGAATTGACCACCTTACAGCACGGTTCGGGAATGGACCACCTTACAGTAACAGTTCGGGAATGGACAACTCACAGTAATGGTTTGGGAATGGACCACCTCACAGTAACGGTTCGGGAATGGACCAACTCACAGTAAAGGTTCGGAAATAGACCAACTCACAGTAAAGGTTCGGGAATAGACCAACTCACATTAACGGCTCGGGAATGGACCACCTTATAGTAACAAGCCGGGAATGGACACCTTATGGTAATGGTTCGGGAATGGACCACATCACAACACGGTTCAGGAATGAACCAGGGGTCGCAGCACCTCACCACCCAAATCAACTCAACACGTGGAAAGTCAAGTGGCAGTTGGCGAGCCAGGTAAGTGAAAATGCATTGCATAACTTTGATAGGATTGTCACTGTTACACATTACAAAAGTCCCATCAAAGTGGGGGCGACTGTAGGCACTGCATTTTTGCATATTAGTCCCTATGATGAGTCTCATTTGGAGGCACTACCTTTTAAGTCACGGAAGTCACGAGAAACGGACGTCGGAAGGGGAAATTCAGAATAAACAAGGTTCACTGTTTTCGTTCATGCTGCGTTCCTTAATTCGTTCGAACTCCAAACAGATTGCGAGAGTTCGTGCCGCATTCTATGAGGCGTTCGAACGGTGTCAGTAATTCTGGTTTTGCTGCTAGCCTCAAATTAAGCCCAATTCGCCCAAACCTTGGCCCACATGCCCAAGCCCACTTAAAACACATATTCAACACATGGTGAAATCAAAACAAATCTAAAAATCACATAACAAATTAAATAAAACAAATAAAATCTAAATAATCAACTACCAAAATAATAAAATACTTACACAAATTAAAGAAATTGCATGCCTAATTAAAATCAATCAACAAATTAAATGCCTAAACCAAGCCAATCAAATATTCAACCTTCCTAATCTAAACCAAATCAAATCCTTTCTCTTAATGCCAAATCCCCTTCCTTGTGAGACAAGGTGAAGCCTTAGCCATTCTCTATATAAACAACACCTCTCCAAGGCATTCCTCCCCTAGTGCACGCCCATTATAGAAAAAAAGAAGAAAAGAATTTCCAACCCTTTTCCCCTAGCTCATTCACATAAGAAACACCCAAGCTTATAGACACAACTCTCCCTAACTCTCAACAAAAATATTACAAACCAAAGAACCCCCATCGCCTTGACCAAAACACACCCCGAACAGCCCCTTCACCTCACCGAAAAACACATCCCAAACAGCCCTAAAACACGCATACGGTAGTCCTAAACACACACATAAAATAGCCCCCGAACCATACCATAACACCACCGAAAATAACGCCCAAAACAGTAGCCACAACATCCCAAAAACAGTAACTAAATACAGCATCAAAATAGTAGCAACGGCAGTGAATTGGAGTCAAAAGCAGCAGCAAAAGACGGAGAACGACGACTCAAAACAGTAAGACAACGAACGAGAGCAGTGAACCAGTGAACCGAAAGAGTTGCGGAGCATCCACCCTTCCGACGATCGTGTACCGTACATCCGAGAGACGACATAAAAGGTTAGACCTGAGGGCACCTTGTATTTATTATCTTTCATTTGTATTTTACTTATTCTAATATATTCTTATTGCATGAGAGTCGTTTGGTTGAGGCATGATGTGAATTCCGGATGAACGGAATGCGTGTTCTCTTTTGTGGTATATCGGATGGAAACCCGGACGTAAATTCCGTAGCCGAATCCGAATGGATGGTAGTGCGGTCTGTACTTGGGACACAACTCCACGTACCACTTGAGGGATACATGTATTCCGTTTCATCCAAACTTGTATTTTAGCATGATGTAGTTAGCACATTATTCATTTATTTAGCATGATTTAACCCTTAGTATGTTAATCTTTATGCATGATTTAGATATCAATGTAATTAGATATGTCGTGGTTGTGATCCTGTTTGAATGCAGTATCTAAAACCATATGACTATATGCAATCTGCCAGTTACCGTTCGAACGCGTCATCGAACGCAACTCGAACGCGAACCTTCTGTTTACCGTTCGAACGCGTTATCAAACGCCACTCGAACGCGCATGCATTTTGTATCATCAGGTCTGGTCCCGTTCGTGTTGGATAATATGACCCATAGCGTCACTATTTGTACAGATCATAGTGATGTTGTACAAATTAACTATGTGACAAGGAAATTGCACTCTCATCATTTGTGATTAGATCACCTTAGATATATAAATGAAGAGAGGTCCATATGATTAGTTCCTGGATTGAGATGATATGAGACAGTATCAGTCCACGAAGGATTAATCATTAAATATCCCTAGTCGTAGTATTATCGAGACTGGACATCGATAATGCGGAATAGGCTAGTATCGTACTTGTGCGCGTTGTGAGGGCACAACGGCGTAGTTCTCATATACTTAAGTATTGTATACTTATGCAAGTGCGATAGGAGTTTGTGTTTCACCGATGGTACGGGAAATAGCTTCGCTCTGGATAGACCCCTCGAAATCCCATTGGTATTATGACTATGTGTCTATGGGAATCCGAATCATGGTAGGTGTATTTGGTCTTAACACGAGACTTGCACCGCTAATGCTTACGACAATCAATATACTTTAGTTGAGGTCGTCTAGGACTCTAACCGGTTCTATGTACGCCAAAGCTGAGTATATTGAGAATCGTAGAGTATTGGGTGTGATGTCAAGACGGAAGTATCACTCCAGTCATAGTGGAGATGATGTCACGCAGGATACGGTATTAGTACTCTGAGGTGCTGCAGCCATCGGGATATTATGACAAGGTCATGTATATCCGATTATAGAGACTAGTTACCACCACATCCGACATGTGCTTCGTACGGGGCAGAAACTTATCCAGCCCCAGGCCTAGCACGTGACTATCCGATACTGGGCCGATATGCACGATACTTGGTATACAACGCCTGATATAGATCCTTATATATTCCCGTAAGAATATTTCCGGAGAATTGGGTAGGCATGGCGTTTTACTAGAAGCTAACCTTGTCTTGTAAATCGGTAGGACGTGGTACTTGGTACGTACGTGTTCGGATACTCCGGCGACCGTATTTACTGCCAACATATCCGGGGATCTCATGGGTCGCTTCCCAAAGATTCACCGATGACGTATAACTCGCACTCTAAATTAATCTGGGATTAATTATAAGAGACAGAAAATTAATCTGGGATTAATTACAGAGATATTTTATCTGGGATAAAATATCAATTAAAGAGAGATAACGATTAATTTGGAATTAATCGAGAAGTTAATATATTTGATATATTAAACGAAATTAGATTTCGACGCGGAATTAAAATTAGATTTTAATTCGGGCGAGCGAATTAATTTAGAATTAATTCGTTAGCGACGTGAATAGTGACTTCGCTAGGCGTAATCATTTAATTACGATGCGACAGAAAATTCATTAATTTAGAATTAGCGAACCCGAGCCCGAGATTATTTGCGAGCGCATTCATATTTCGAATTCGAGTGCGGCAAATCAAATCAAGCATCAAATCGCTAGTCGCATCTAGCGTCACATCAAGCATCAAATCATGTCACTTTGAGTGATGTGACAATTTGATTGAGTGACAAGACTTGATGTGAGTTGTTGGAATGGTTGTTGGCTTTTATTTGTTTGACTTTATAAAGCCAAATTCACATGAAATGCTTGTGAAATTCAAATGAGTGTATAATACACACAAATTTGGAAACCAAACACAACTCTCTCTCTCCCATTTTCTTTCTTCTTGTTCGTTGCGCCCAAAGGGGCTGAAAAACTTACTGGTTTTTCAAGGAAAATCGTGAGCAGTAAGGGAAGCTCGGAGTGTGATTTTGTGGCAAAATCACAAGTGCTAGCACACTTACGAGACATGCGAAGGTGATAGGGAAGCTCACCCATGAGCCGGGAACCATTCGACGAAGCTTGGAGCTTGACGAAGGACCAAAAACGAAGTCAAAACAGTGAGCAAAAATCTGCACTGCAGTTCGCCAAAACCAGTGAGCGTTTTTGGAGTTTTGTTGCTTCCGCGTCGCACAACCGATCGATGTGAGTATTCCGCAACTTCTTTGATATGTATTTCACACTTTATCATGCTTGTTTGATGATCTTGGGACCTAGAATAAAACCAACAATGGCATCAAGAGCCTAGGTTCAAGCATGAAATTTTTAGGGCTAAAATTTGGGTAAACTTGTTTTGAGCATGATTTGAATGAATTGAATGTTTGAGTATGCTTATAACATGTTTAATTATGGATTGATTGGATCAATTTAATTAAATAATGATTGGATCAATTTTCCCCAATTGATGGAGCTTGGCCGAATGGTATAAGGCATTTGTAGATTTGGAATTTTTTGATTTTGATTCATTGGATGAGTTAGAATCATGTGATGATGTTAATTTGAAATTAATTGGATTGAATTTTGAATTGAACAAAATCCCTAATTTGCTTATGTTGGCCGAATTCAATAATGCCCTTTAAAGTCTTGGATTTTTGATTTTGATAATCGGATGTATTGGAAATCATTCGGGAAGTTAATTAGATGTCGATTGTGGAATTAATTGGATTAAATTCAAATCGGACAAAATTATCTCCCTTGGCCGAGACTTTAAGCATGGTTAATGGGTTTGATTTTTCATTTATGTGTTGGACATGTGATGATGATATGAACATGATTAATTAAGCTAATTTAATGTTTTGGAAATATTGATTTGGGTGATTAATCATGTAATGCACTTTAGGTAATTAAATTGCGGAATTGGATTCATGTAATTTAGTTATTTAGGCCTTAAATTGGATTTGGGCTTATTATGTTGTAAATGGGCTTATTGGGCTTTGTTGTACAATTGGGCCCAAAGCCATTGGATCCAATTGGGCCCAATACAACTTATAAACCTTTAATTTAAATTAATAATTGGGCCTAATGGGCCTAAATTGATTTATGGGCTTATGGGGTTACTCCTTGATTGGGCTTTGGTTGCCGAAGCCCACGCCTTAAAGAATTAATTAAAGCCCATTAGACTTGAATTGAATTGACGTTGGACGTTAATCGGGCTTTGAGACCCGACACGATTAAATTTGGAATTTAAGTCGTTAAAGGTATATTAAATAAAGTGTAATATTTAATTTGGAATTGAATAGTGAATTAGTATTAAATACATGTTAAATTGGATTTAATGATGTAGTTTAATTTAATTCAAGAATTCGTACTTTGAGTACTTATTGGCAAAAACGAGTTTGACTCGACCAAAATCAAATCGTTGTTTGAACATTGGATGATCACATAATTATCAGATTAATTAATTTGATTAGATTGATTGATAGCATGCTTATGTGTGAATACGTGGTTGTGATGAATGAATAATGTATATCGGATGGATATTAGTCGGGTGGGGCAATTTTGGAAATTGTTGTAATAAATTCGATTTATTAAATTGGACCTGCGTGTCCAGCCTTATCACCTCTATTCTCTTTGTATTCTCTTCTCACCTATTCCCCTCAATGTAAATGAGGTTTCTTTAGAAGTGTAGTGTAAGGGGTAGAAGTAATACAAGTGCTAGCTTGAGTGAGAAAGGGAGAGATTTGATCTAGGATCAATGTGTTAAGTATCCATCCGCATATCATTATTATTTTATTTCATACTCGCTTTATTATGTATTTAGAATGCATGTTTAAGGGTGTATGATGATGAGACCTTAACAAAGATAATGAAATTGGTAGCCAATTTGCACGCGAAAAGCCCTCATCAAATATCATGCGTCTTTTCCTTCCATTGAGTGATTCTTACTCAAGATCCTAGATTGGCATGGGTTGTTGGCCAAAGTCAAGCCCTTGTCCGTCGAAGATGTGTTTGAATCACGAGGCTTTGTTCCATATTGGTGTCTTGTCCAAGTTGTGGTTTGTTGGCCAAAGTCAAGACCACTTCTTGTCCATCGACATTGATTACGAAGCTTCCATGGTCAATGGGTCCACGCTTGACTGGGATCACTAGGTTTGTTGTGCCAAAGCCAAGGCCTAGTTGATTCAGAGGAAAAAGGTTAGGGTATATATTGGATATATAGGCATATATAAGATATATGTTTAGGACTTGGATGTCCACCTACTGGATCTAGGAGTTGGATTAGATCCAATTGATCTTAGAGATCTACCTAGTTAATTATCATACAATTTGTTGGCCAAAGTCAAGATTGTGTGATATTTAACGGGATCCTAGCCCACTAGGAAACACGGTTTCCCGAGTACTCGACAGAGGGTTAGAGGCTCGACGAAAAATAGTGGGAGGCAAGAATTGAATTTGCAATATTCGTTTCAATAACTCGCCATACGCGCTCATTCAAATATCACTCGTCATATAAATTAAATGTTAGTTGGACTAATATTTAAATTGTTGTTTTAATAAACAATTGGACTGTACTTATTATAGTTGATTATATATAATTGGATTATATTAATCAATATATTTTAATTAATTAATTTCATTTTACAGTTGATTTTATAATTGGATTATAGTAATTAATGTAATTGAGGTTAATTAATTTGGATTATATTTGATTATATAGTTGGACTATTATAATCATTATAATATATATAGTACCACTAATCGTTAATTAAATAGTTGGACTATTGTAATCAATATAAAATTGAAAAGTTGGATATTTAAAATATAATCTGGGATTAAAATATTTTAAATGATTTAATTTTCAAATTGCGAATAAATAATAGGTTACTTTATTTGATAAAATAACTTATTATACCTTAAGCCCAAAATTAAGCAATATAAGTAGAGCATAAAATCTTTGGAAGATTTATGTGATGATGACTTTAGTGCTTGATTTAATATACTTGTCATAAATCTAATTTTAGATTGAAGTAGTATTAAAATTGCAATTTATAATTCTTGGAGAATTAATTGACTATTCTAGAGGAGATAAAGTCAAAATTTGCAATTGGGCATGTAGCACGAGGTGCACATTGTTTCGATATTCAAAAAACCCAAGGCATGGCCTAAGGTTCCTGAAATATTGAAAAGGATAATTGATATATCCCAAAGTGGCTACCATTTGGATATGGCAGACACGAAGGAATTAAAGAAAGGGCAAGGCTCTTACTTTAAAAATGATTGTCAAAGTTATGTTCACTACTAGTATTGAAATTAGATTTTAAATACTTAGTGTGGTACATAAAATATATGTATTGATGTTCAGAATCTGCTTTGAGCAGGATACTGACTCCAAGCTGAGATTGCTCTGCGAATCGGAAACGGGACGGAAGTCGCTGTTTCGACATAGATACCTAAGTTTAGGAACTACCCTTCGGGTGTGTACTTAAATTAGGAACTGTTATAATGTAACTAGTTTGACTAGAGACATTATCTCTATATCAGTGTTTAATCCATTGTGGATAAACCTTTATATTCTAGAACACTAAGTGTTTCATTATATAAAGATGATACTGAGATAAACACATTAGATGTGAATAACAGAATTTATATTTTGAATATAATTAAAATCTCAAACATATAAAATGACAAATAAATAGCTCAAATTGATTTGATCAATAGAGACTTATTTGTGGCATTGTTGTTTGGGACACAATTAAACAAGACTCGTATATCCGCACTTTTGAAGAGTGGGTACTAGGACTGATTTGACTATTCAAATAAAGTCTACGAATCTAGTTTGTTAGGTAAAGTACCTAAAACACTGTTTACTTGGTAATAGTGTAAGTGCCACCGATCTGTTAGCCCTATTCATGGTGAAGTTAGTGGGCCAATATCTAGCTAGGCTAGATGTGAACATGAATGTTTCGTGACCTTAACGGATGTGGCATCACGTTATGGTTATGTGTTTCTTTCGAAAAACACAGATCGGAAACTTTTAGAGTTTCGACACGAAGTAGATAAACAGATCGACTATAGTATTATGTCGTCACGGTAATACCGTAATGAAAATACTTAAGTAGTAAGTTTCAAACATACATGAAAGAGTATAGTATTCTTTCAGATGAGGACTCCTCCCGAGACACGTCAGTTAGACGGTGTGTCCGAACGAAAACCGAATTTTGTTGGACATGATAAGGTTTATCACGAGTCGCTCTGAGCTATCATTTCCTTCAACATGATATGTATTAACAGTGCAAAACTTATTTAGAATAAGGTTCCATATAAATCTGTTTGACAGATATCATATTGGATATGAACAGGAAAGAAACATGGTTTCTCATTCCTAATAATTTGGGTATGCCGGGCATAACGTTTGGATGATACCAAACTAAGGACCCAAATTGGATAAGTGCCAAATATAGGTTATCCTAAGGGAAACCATAAGTATAGTACTTATAAATCTCGCATGAGAACAATATGATTGTTGCTCACCATGCGGTTTTCCAAAGAGGAATACCGATATGCAGTGGTCAGTAGGAGGATAGTGATACTCGATGAAAATCGGAGTAATACTATTCAAGGCACGAAGTCCATAATGAACACAAATAGTTCATCAAGGATGAAACTAACCATTAATCTTCAAATACACAAGAATCGCGTAGATCGGAGAGAATCAGAAAACAACCTGGGGTATGGGTTTCTGAAGTAACCCCTTAAAGATGTAAATCTTATGGAGGTATACCAACCGACTACGTACGAGGAAGTGATACAAGGTATCAACTCCCTTTTATGGCAAAGTGCCATAAGTCCGAAATGGATTCCATGTATAACAACTATGTTTGGATACTAGTTGTTGTACCGCAAGGCATTGTGCCTATTGGTACTGTAAACGTCTTCAAGGAAGACATACATGGATGGCAACATACCAACGTACAAAGCTAGGCTTGTGACGGAAAGGTATCGTTATCAACGTTATGTTAATAACGGTTCAACCTTTTACCTGTTGCCATAGTAAATCCATTTTGATGATGCTTATTGATACTGCATATTTCATTTATGAAATGTGTCAGTTAAAGATCAAAATCGCCTTCCTGAAAAGGAAACCTTTTGGAGGATGCTTACAACATCCTGACGATTTTGTATAACCGACAAACAAGGTTTGCGGGTTATTCGATCCATGTTTGGATTGAAGCAAGCATAAGGTTCTTGGAACTGACGTTTTGAAATAATCATAATGGTTTATGATTTGACTCAAAACGAAATAATTCTTGTGTATATAAGGAGGTTAGTGGGAGCGCACTGACAGTGAAATTCCCATAAAGCAATTGGTGAAAGCTTGGCTTTCATAGATATTCTCCGTAGAATTCTGGGAGTAACAACCTTTATTCAAGGAATAAAGATCTACTGGGATAGATTTGGAGTTGTTAACACTCTCTGGGAAATTGTACATTTAAAATGTACTTGATATGGTGTCTCATACGCTTTGAGCATATGGAGTCACAATCAGGACAATCCAAGTGATAGTCACTGGATTGAAGTTAAGGACATCTATTAGTATCTTAGAGAACTAAAGATGTTGTCTAAAACTATGGAGAAGGAGAACTTGAAGTGACTGGGATCACTGCTGCAAGTTTCCAAACAGTTTAATACTACGGTACTATAAAGTTTGAAAAACGGGACAGTGAGCTGGAAATCTTCCGAGCAAGATACTGTTGCCGAATAAACAACAAATGCGGATTATTGCTGCGGCTGAGGCAGCAATAGAAGCCATTTGGGTCGATAATAAATCTAATAATTAGATTAGATATAGTTCTGTTAGCAGCTGAGCTAAGCGTCAGCACAAGGCTAAAGAATTAAAGGTCTCATCGACGATCCAGATATACACTTCTATATTCATCTGATTCGTTCGGATCATACATCGTGGCGATGTGATGATCGTATAAATCGCGTCAGACGATAATCATGGAAATCCGCTGACGAAAAACCTTTTCTCAACAATTTGAGCGAACCGTACATAGTTCGGGTGTGGGACACTTGAGTGACTGGCTATGTGCCAAGTGGGAGATTGTTGGATAATATGACCCATAGCGTCACTATTTGTACAGATCATAGTGATGTTGTACAAATTAACTATGTGACAAGGAAATTGCACTCTCATCATTTGTGATTAGATCACCTTAGATATATAAATGAAGAGAGGTCCATATGATTAGTTCCTGGATTGAGATGATATGAGACAGTATCAGTCCACGAAGGATTAATCATTAAATATCCCTAGTCGTAGTATTATCGAGACTGGACATCGATAATGCAGAATAGGCTAGTATCGCACTTGTGCGCGTTGTGAGGGCACAACAGCGTAGTTCTCATATACTTAAGTATTGGATACTTATTCAAGTGCGATAGGAGGCTGTGTTTCACACCGATGGTACGGGAAATAGCTTCGCTCTGGATAGACCCCTCGGAATACCATTGGTATTATGACTATGTGTCTATGGGAATCCGAAATCAGGGTAGGTGTATTTGGTCTTAACCTGAGACTTGCACCGCTAATTCTTACGACAATCAATATACTTTAGTTGAGGTCATCTAGGACTCTAACCGGTTCTGTGTACGCCAAAGCTGAGTATATTGAGAATCGTAGAGTATTGGGTGTGATGTCAAGACGGAAGTATCACTCCAGTCATAGTGGAGATGATGTCACGCAGGATACGGTATTAGTACTCTGAGGTGCTGCAGCCATCGGGATATTATGACAAGGTCATGTATATCCGATTATAGAGACTAGTTACCAGACATCCGACATGTGCTTCGTACGGGGCAGACACTTATCCAGCCCTAGGCCTAGCACGTGACTATCCGATATTGGGCCGATATGCACGATACTTGGTATACTACGCCTGATATAGATCCTTATATATTCCTGTAAGAATATTTCCTGAGAATTGGGTAGGCATGGCGTTTTGCTAGAAGCTAACCTTGTCTTGTAAATCGGTAGGACGTGGTACTTGGTACGTACGTGTTCGGATACTCCGGCGACCGTATTTACTGCCAACATATCCGGGGATCTCATGGGTCGCTTCCCAAAGATTCACTGATGACGTATAACTCGCACTCTAAATTAATCTGGGATTAATTAGAAGAGAGAGAAAATTAATCTGGGATTAATTGCAGAGATATTTTATCTGGGATAAAATATCAATTAAAGAGAGATAACGATTAATTTGGAATTAATCGAGAAGTTAATATATTTGATATATTAAACGAAATTAGATTTCGACGCGGAATTAAAATTAGATTTTAATTCGGGCGAGCGAATTAATTTAGAATTAATTCGTTAGCGACGTGAATAGTGACTTCGCTAGGCGTAATCATTTAATTACGACGCGATGGAAAATTCGTTAATTTAGAATTAGCGAACCCGAGCCCGAGATTATTTGCGAGCGCATTCATATTTCGAATTCGAGTGCGGCAAATCAAATCAAGCGTCAAATCGCTAGTCGCATCTAACGTCACATCAAGCGTCAAATCATGTCACTTTGAGTGATGTGACAATTTGATTGAGTGACAAGACTTGATGTGAGTTGTTGGAATGGTTGTTGGCTTTTATTTGTTTGACTTTATAAAGCCAAATTCACATGAAATGCTTGTGAAATTCAAATGAGTGTATATAATACACAAATTTGGAAACCAAACACAACTCTCTCTCTCCCATTTTCTTTCTTCTTGTTCACGCCCAAAAGGGGCTGAAAAACTTACTGGTTTTTCAAGGAAAAATCGTGAGCAGTAAGGGAAGCTTGGAGTGTGATTTTGTGGCAAAATCACAAGTGCTAGCACACTTACGAGACATGCGAAGGTGATAGGGAAGCTCACCCATGAGCCGGGAACCATTCGACGAAGCTTGGAGCTTGACGAAGGACCAAAAACGAAGTCAAAACAGTGAGCAAAAATCTGCACTGCAATTCGCCAAAACCAGTGAGCGTTTTTGGAGTTTTGTTGCTTCCGCGTCGCACAACCGATCGATGTGAGTTTTCCGCAACTTCTTTGATATGTATTTCACACTTTATCATGCTTGTTTGATGATCTTGGGACCTAGAATAAAACCAACAGTTCGAATGCGTCATCAAACGCTACACGAACGCGAACCTTCTGTTTACCATTCGAACGCGTTTACGAACGCTACACAAACGCGCACACATTGAATTGAGTTTTTCTTATCATATTCATGCATAATTGCCTCTTGGTTGATCTCCTTTGCATTATGTAGCCGACCATGTTATTTGTATTCCTGCATTTATCCATTCGATGCATTCATGAGATAGTACCCAAGCATGATTAGGTCGTTCTTAGTTTTCCATATCATATGATTGAAATATGTTAATGAGATTAGGGGTGGGCAAAAAAACCGACCGAACCGAACCAAACCGCAAACCGAACCAAACCGGACCGAATTTACGGTTTTTTTCCTAACGGTTCGGTTTGCGGTTTGGATTGGCCCACCCCAAACGGTTTACGGTTCGGTTCAGGACCTAATCCGAACCGCACCTGTTAAACCGAACCGAACCGAACCGTTATAATTAAAAAAATATAAATTTTTATAAAAAATTTTGTATTTTTCTTTTAATTTTATTCTATGTTTTCTTTTTATTAGTATGTTAATACTTTTATTCTTAAATTTTTGTTAATATATTTATTTTTTAATATATTTATTCTTCAATTTATTTGTTTTATGGTAGCATATTATTCTTGAAAGTAATATGTTGGATTTGTCTCTTAATTAGAATGATGGTAGCATCATTATTTGAAGTGATTTTTAAAAAATATAAGAATTAATTGTGCCTAATTTTTCAATCCTTTATGGAGTGCGTATGTTCCTTGGAGTCACAACTTACATCCTAGCACTTCATACAATTTGTTGGATAAACTAGTTTTTTTTTTTTTTTTTTTTCTCACTTAAGTGGATGAAATTTTATTTTAAATATAATAATCCGTAAACCGAACCGAACCAATCCGTAAACCGCTGGTTTACAAAATTTTTAATCCAAACCAAACCGTTATTTAATGGTTTGGTTTGAGAGGTAAAAAATCCGAACCGTAAAATATGGTTTGGTTCGGTTTTTAGCAAAAACCGAACCAAACCGAACCGCGCCCACCCCTAAATGAGATTGCCATGTGATGTTGCATGTTGTGATGAACTTGTTGATGTATGCATGTGAATTTAGAAGCATGATACTATTGGAAATAAGTGTTACTTAAACTTGATTAAATTATTACATAAATCCTTTCATTACAAGTGACATAAGTAAGGGACCATTCCGAACCCAACGGTTTGAGGTCTTCCCTTGCGAGGGGTGAGTGTGGCCTTAAATCTTTGTCCCGGTTCACACCGGGTGGCGACTCCATTATTCTCCGATTTAGTCCCCCGTGGCTACTCCGTACTCCCGACCGGGCCGCGAGCCCGGGACCGCATGCGTCGCCCAGTTTCCTGTGTTCCCACAGATAGGCACATCTTTTTCTTCTTCTATGTCAAGGATAATGAAATCTGCTGGGAGAATGAGTTTGTCGACTTTGACCAGTACATCTTCAACGACTCCTCTCGAAAATGCGAGTGTTCGATCCGCATGTTGTAGTGAAACTGAGGTAAGCATTGCTTCTTCAATTTGCAGTTTCCTGTAAATAGAAAAATGCATTAAATTAATACTTGCACCTAAATCACATAAAGCCTTACTGATATAATGTCGTCTAATGGTGCATGGGACTGTAAAACTGCTAGGATCTTTCAACATCGGGGGAAGTTTCCTCTGAATGATGGCACTGCAATCTTCCGTCAATTCTACTGTCTCATAGTCTCCCAATCTCCGTTTTCTTAAAAGAATGTCTTTCATTAATTGACATAGTTGGGCATTTCTTCCAAGGCTTCTGGAAATGGGTTGTTGATGTGTAGCTTTTTGAACACCTCTAGGAATCGAGCAAACTGCTTGTCCAGTTTGTTTTTCTGAAGACACTGAGGAAATGGTGGGGCTGGAGTGATCTCTTATTTTTCTTCTTTTTCCTCTATCTATGGAACTGCATCTTTTAGAACTTCCTCAATTGTTGCTTTGATTCCAGCATCTATGTTGATTTCAGTAACGCTTTTCAAGGTAATAGCTTGACATCGCTCCTTCCCTCGGTTCCTTGTATTTGGTTCTGTATTGTTGGGAAGATTTCCTAGCGGTCTGTAACTTTGAGCATTGGCCAGTAGTCCAATTTGATTCTCTAGTGCTTTCATAGAAGCTTATTTGCTTTGATTGAATGTTGTTTTATCTTGAAACATAACATCATATTTTTCTTCTTGCATTTTGAACATATCTGCAAACCATTCTTTCATTTCTGGTTTTTTTTCATACTCCTGGCCTTTGTTCTGCTGGTGGAATCCAGGTGGTTAATTATTCTTTTGCCTTGAATTCTTGCTCCATGAAAAATTGGGATGATTCCTCTACCCTGGGTTGCAGGTGTTGGAATATTGATTGTTCCTCTGTCTGTTGAAATTATTGACATGGTTCACCGTCTCTTCTTACTGAACTGGTTTTGGTGCTCCTCCATATGGTGAACTTGTGGATCTGCCATTAACCTTCCTGTAAAGAATTTCCAGATTTTGGAAAATCATATCCAGCTTGGCATTTAGTGCTGTGTTGGCTCCAACTTCATAAATTCCTGCGATTCTTTGGATCATGTTCATTTCTATTGGCCACAAAGAATTTTTATCGGCCATTTCTTCAATTAAGTCCCAGGCCTGATCTTCTCATTTTGCCATTAGTGCTCCACCAGCAGCAGTATCAATTGTGGTTCTCATTATTCCAGAAAGTCCATTGTAGAAGGTTTGGACTTGTAGCCACATTGGAATTTCATGGTGAGGACATTTCCGAAGCAAATCCTTGAATCTTTCCAAAGTTTCGCAGAGGGATTCAGAATCTTGCTGCTCGAAGGATGTGATGTCATTCCTCAACTTTGCAGTTCTGGCTGGTGGAGAGTATTTTGCAAGGAATTTGGTGGCTAGAGTTTTCCAAGTTGTGATGGAACCTGCTGGTAGTGAATGTAGCCAAGTTTTTGCTCTGTCTTTCACGGAATATGGGAAAACTCACAGTATCATAGCTTATTCAGCTCCTCGGTTGTAATTGAAAGTGCCGCAAACTTCCAAGAAGTTGCTGATGTGGGCATTAGGATCTTCAATTGTATTCCCCCCAAACTGAACTGATTGCTGAATCATCTGAATGTAAGTTTTGATGTCACCCGCATTTGCTTGTAAGAGAGGAAGTACAATACAGGAAATAAGGCCATTTACCACCTGAATGGTTCTATCTCGAATGGGAATTGGTGCTGCAACCTCCAAAGGTTCAGGTTCCATGTTAACAATTTCTTCTTAGCCTTCTTGCCTTTCCCTTCTCAATTGTCTGATAGTTCTTTCAATCTCTGGGTCAAGTGGACGGACTTCAAAGCTTCTGGTTCGTCTCATGACGTGTTTGAGAACCTGAAACAAGTGAAAATAAAAACAATAAGTAAAAAGAAATTAGATGCAAGTAACGAATCTAACCTTAAAACTAATAATGAAAGATAACTAAGTCCCCGAAAACGGCGCCACAAACTTGACCGACGTAATCACACACGTATAACGCAAGCATACGTATCGTTCAAGTAGTATAAAAAGTATCGATCACACGAGGACTTCATACCTAGCTATTAATTTTATGAGGACAAATGATTACTTATATCTAATGGATTGTTTGTTTGATTGGGATGGTGACTTTAAAGTTTTAAAAATTAAAGCAAGTAAATAAAATTTACGTGAAAATAGATTGGAGAAAATAATAATTTATAAAACTATCCATGGTTGTGAATCCGTCCAATATTATTTAAAGATTAAGTGGTTATCTTACAATTGGGTAATATATTGATTCATTAACCTGGAATACGAAGTTATGTAAAAGCCTCTTCCGATGGTCAATTACAAATAGCCAGTGTAATCTAATTAATCATATTCCTATGTCAATTAAGTTATCTGAATTCATTAAGATTAAGTTCAAATTATGGCTACCCTCGCCTGACAGGTATATTCCTATCCTGTAAGGAAATCTATTAAAGGGTTATCTATCATCAAGGAAGATTGTGGGCTATTGAGTCTTGGGTCTTAAACCTAAAATCCCTTTTCCAAGTTCATTTTAAGTTTACCGAATCAATCTTATTAATGGCCAGTTAACAAGACGCACTAAGGCTATGGCTCAATAATTAAATCTTTACCTAAACTATAATCTAACCCCTTATAAACTGGTGATATTGAAATTCATCACAATCCCAGATAACGGCCTTAGTTACGACACATGCCTAAGGCTAATAAAAGCTTAAATAAAATAAAGACATAAAGTAAATGCTGAATAATTAAATAAAGTAAATGCTGGAAATTAAAAGTACAATAAAGAAAATGTTGGGGTTAGAGGATCCACTTTTAATATTTAAAAATTAGAAATCTCCCTTATTCTCAATGTTTACCGATTAATTAACCAGACCATAAAGGCGGTAATTTCATTTGTCCAAAGTCAAATCGACCATATAGGTGGTAATAAAATCATATAAACCAGCCATATAGGCGGTAACAAGGTTAGTGTAGGCATTGCATTTTGGCATATTAGCCCGATGATGAGTCTGGTATGGAGACACTACCTCCTTAGTTGTGAAAGCCGCGGGAAACGGACGTTGGAAGGGTAAAGTTGGAAATTAGCATTTTGTCAGATTTAACTCGCTTGTTTCACTTCGGGTTCGCTTGTTGGACCTCTGTTTTAAGACACACCAAACCCATTAAATCACAAATTAATAATTAAAACATTTAAAATAAATGTCACTAATTAAATTAAAACCAATTAAATTAAACTTAACTTAAATTAAATTAAATCACATTCACCAATTAAATTGAACTTGAAATTAAATTAAATTAAATTCCTAATTTAAATTAAAACACATTTCACAAATTAAATCACCTTCCAAAATTAAATTAAATCCTTTTCCTAAAATACATAAATCATAATCCTAATTTAATTAAATCACCTACCAATTTAAATAAATCATATCCTTTGCTAAAAAGAATTAATCAAATCACTTCCCTTAATTAAAAGATTTTCCCTATCACATACTAAATTAAAAATATCTCCTAATTAACACACAAATCATATTCCTTCTCCAACAAGGTAAACCCATCCCCTTACCTATAAAAAGAACCATTCACCCCCTTATCAAACCCTGGCCGGCTGATTCTCACAAAAAAACACACCAAATACCTTCAAACGCCACATCTGCGCACAAAACTACCAAACACATACTGCCATCAGCCCCCTTGCCCTTCACGCCACCTGCACGCATAAAGCCCCATTGCCTTTCACGCCACCTGCACGCATAAAGCCCCCTTGCCCTGCACGCCTTACACACCTTCAATGGATGACAGCCGAGAATAATGCACCAAAAACCAACAAGCAGCTCCCTCCACTATCAAATAATAACCCTTGCTTCAAACAACCCACTAACCAAACTGCCCCACTATCGCCCAATTCAACGCAAACAACAAGTCACCAGCCCCCACGTCCACGTCCCCACTACCACGCCTAAACCTAGCACCCAGCCTTCACGGCTACTCATCACGCTACACAAGTCTCCACTCAACCAAGCCTCATGCCAAGCACCATTCTTCACGCCCCTTTAACGCCACTTCCCCTCACATCACCCCACCAAAATAACCGACTAAACTACCCTCACATGACCCCACTCAACAAACGGCACTGAGACCTTCTCTCCAACACCCTTCACGTGTCCAAGCAGCCATCAGCCAGCTCATGCACCCTATCCCCACATTCACACTACGCCCAGCTCATGCACACTAGCCCCACGTTCACACTACGCCCAGCACGCCACTGCCCCTCACCTCACGCCCAGCACGCCACACGCCCCTGCCCTCTCACCTCACGTCCAGTACCCCACTGCCCCTGACTTCACGCCACACACTCACTCAATCCACGCCACTGCCCCTCACTTCACAGCCTCACGCACACACTCACTCTTCACAGCCCACTGTCGCACATCCAAGACTCCCAAAACTGCCCATTGCCGCACATCCAATACTCCCTAAAACTGTCCTGAAAACACACCCAAAAACTGCCCAAAGCAGTAACAAAAAACTGCCCCTGGAACCCTTCCAAAACTACAGTTCAAACCAGTCCAAATAACCGCCGAAACAGTCCCAAAACAACTCATTAAACCCTTAAAACAGTGAAAAAAATATACCAAAAACAGCAGCGAAACGGAGTAAAACACAGTAGCCCGAACAGCAAAACAATGCAGAAAGACGTTGTGTTAGTGGACCAAAAGAGTTGCGGATCATTCACCCTTCCAACGGCCGTGTAACGCCCTTTCGTCAGACGATAAAAGAGGTTAGACCTGAGGGCACCCTTTTATTCATTATCTTTCATTTATTTTATTTAATTTGAATATTATCGTATGAGAGTCGTTTGAGGCATGATGTGATTGTTGGATAAGCGGAATATATGTTCCCTTTTGTGGTATATAGGATGGAAACTCGGACGTAAATTCCGTAGCCGAATCCGAATGGACGGTAGTGCGGTTTGTACTCGGGATACAACGAAACGTACCACTTAAGAGACACGTATTTCGTCTCATCCAAACTTGTGTTTGAGCATGTTGTAGTTCGTAGGTTATTTATTTGTTATTAAAGCATGATTTGGCTTAGTTTATTATTTATTTTCAAAGTATGATTACATTATTTTAGGCATGATATTTTGTTTAGTTTATAATTATGTTTGAATTGTTATTTGTTTATTTTAGTTTAATGGTTCATTGTGTGATATTGTGTGATATTGTGTGTTTGCCGTTTAAAGACTTACTTTCAAGCATACAAACGTAGATTAGGAGTTAGCTAGATGAAAGCATGTTAGATCTAAGCACCCTTGGGCATGATTATTGAGTAGACTCGGTTGATTTATTGCACAAATTATATCATCACAAGTGACATAAGTAAGGGACCATTCCGAACCCAACGGTTTGAGGTCTTCCCTTGAGAGGGGTGAATGCGGCCTTAAATCTTTGTCCCGGTTCACACCCGGTGGCGACTCCATGTTATTTCTGTTGGATAATATGACCCATAGCGTCACTATTTGTACAGATCACGGTGTTGTTGTACAAATTAACTATGTGACAAGGAATTGCACTCTCATCATTTGTGATTAAATCACCATAAATATATAAATGAAGAGAGGTCCATATGATTAGTTCCTGGATTGAGAATGATATGAGACAGTATCAATCCCCGAAGGATTAATCATTAAATATCCCTAGCCGGAGTATTATCGAGACAGGACATCGATAATGCGGAATAGACTAGTATTGCACTTGTGCGCGTTGTGAGAGCACAACGGCATAGTTCTCATATATATAAGTATTGGATACTTATGCAAGTGCGATAGGAGGTCGTGTTTCACCGATGGTACGGGAAACAACATCGCTCTGGATAGACCCCTCGGAATCCCATTGGTATTATGACTATGTGTCTATCGGAGGCCGAAGTCAAGGTAGGTGTGTATAGTCTTAACTTGAGACTTACATCGCTAATACTTACGATAATCGATAGACTTTGGTCTTGGTGGTACAGGGCTTTAACCGGTTCTACGTACACCACTTCTGGGTTTATCAGAAAGTCGTAGTGTATTGGGTGTGATGTCAAGACGGAAGTATCACTTCAGTCATATTGGAGATGATGTCACGCAGGATACGGTACTAGTGCTCTTAAGTGTTGCGCAACCATCGGGATGTTATGACTAGGTCATGCATATCCGATTATAGAGTCTAGTTACCAGACATCCGACTGTGCTTCGGACGGGGCAGACACTTATCCAGCCCCAGCCCTAGCACGTGACTATCCGATACTGGGCCGATATACACAATACTACGGTATATACTACGCTTGATACAGATCTATATATTCCTGTAAGAATATTTCTGGAGAATTGGGTAGGCATGGTGTAGACAACAGAACTTGGGCGACGCTTTTCTAGGCTTGCGGCCTAGTTGAGAAGTGTGAAATAACATGGAGTCGCCACCCGGTGTGAACCGGGACAAAGATTTAAGGCCGCACTCACCCCTCGCAAGGGAATACCTCAAACCGTTGGGTTCGAAATGGTCCCTTACTTATGTCACTTGTGATGATATGATTTGTGCAATTAATCAACCTAGTCTACTCAATAATCATGCTCAGTGGTACTTAGATCTAACATGCTTTCATCCAAACAACTCCACGCAATATAACACAACGAGCATATTGAACCATTAAACCAAAGTAAACAAATAACTAATTAAACATAAACATAAACTAAACAAAGCATCACGCATAAAGAATAAAGAAACGACATGCCTAAATAACATAATCATGCTTCAAACATTAAATAATAAACTAAATTAAATCATGCTTAAAATAATAAACAAATAACCTAAAGACTATAGCATGCTCAAATAAAAATTTGGATGAGACGAGATACATGTATCTTAAGTGGTACGTGGCATTGTATCCCGAGTGCAGACCATATTACCGTCCATTCGGAATTGGCTATGGAATTTACGTCCGGGTTTCCATCCGATATATCACAAAAGGGAACACATATCCCGCTCATCCAACAATCACATCATGCTTCAAACGACTCTCATGCAATTATATATCAATATAAATAAAACAAAAATAAAGAAGATAAGTAAAAAGGTGCCCTCAGGTCTAACCTCTTTTGTCGTCTAAGAAAGGGCGTTACACGTCCGTTGGAAGGGTGAATGATCCGCTACTCTTTTAGTTCACGAACTCAACGTCTTTCCTCGCTGTTTTGCTGTTCGGGCTGCTGTTTCAAGTCCGTTTCGCTGCTGCTTCGCTGCTACGCTTCAGGTCACTGTCTTGGTGATTAGTGGACTGTTTTGAGTGATTTTGGTGGCTTAGGGGGTTGCGTTTTTAATGGTTTTTTAGGGAAACTTTATGGAGATTTTTGAGGGGTTTTCTAGGTGCTTTTAGGGCTGTTTTTCTGGCTAAAGTCGCAGCCAAAACTGACCAGAACAGAAGGTGAAGATGCGGCAGTTCAAGGTGCAGTGGGGACGTTTTTGGGGACTGTTTGGGGCTGCGAATGGGGCTGTGTTTGGAGAGTGTTTAGTGCGACTTTAGGGCTTTATTTGAGGCTTATTTTGGTGTGTTTTAGGGCTGTGAATGGTGGCTGAAATTCGGCAATGGAGGGTAGTGAAAGGGGCTTAGGCGTGAAGGGTGTTGGTGAAGGATGAAAGATGCGGCAATGGAGGGTGCTTAGGTTTAATGATTCGGCAATGGAGGCTTCAAGGAGGTTTTTGGACGTGCAAGGAGGCTTGAGAAAGTGTTTGGGACGTGCAAGGGGAAGTATGTGTGTTAGGTTTTGAATGGGGGTGAAGGCCTCTTTTTATAGGCAAATGAGAGAAGACTTTCCTAATCCGACTAGGAGTAGGATTTCTATTGATGGTGACATCTCCTTAATAAGGAATAAATCTCCTAATTTAAGATTGTGATTGGATTTGATTAGGAAAAGGATCTAGGAGATTTCCTCTAATTAGGAATGGATTTTATTTGATTTTAGCATGTGATAAATGTGCATTTACCTATTTAGAGAGGGTATGGGCGTGAATGTGGGTCTAATGGGCGTGGGTTTTGGTCCATGGGTAGGCTTGGGTATTTTGGGTTGATTTGGGTTTGGTAAGTGGTTTATGTGGGTTTTGGGCCTAAGATAAGCTTTGAAACGGAAGTCCAACAAGCCACCGAAGCCAAACAACGAGTTTAAATCCAACAAAAATTCCATTTTCCAACTTTACCCTTCCAACGTCCGTTTCCCGCGACTTTCATGACCAAAGAGGTAGTTGCCTCCATACGAGACTCATCATTGGGCTAATGTGTAAAAATGCAATGCCTACAGTCGCCCCCACTTTGATGGGACTTGTGCAGTGTGTGACAATGACAATCCTATCAAAGTACATGCAATGCATTTTCACTTACCTGGCTCACCAGCTGCCCCTGGTATGCCTTCTGTGCTGAGTTGATAGTGCTAACCCCATACCTAGGGTGTCGCGGTAGTCCACAATGCCAAACTTGGCGTGCTAAACCCCATACCTAGGGTGTCGCGGTAGTCCACGGTAGTCCACATAGTCCACATATTCCTCGATAATCCACATAGTCCACATACTCCACAGTAGTCCACGGTAGTCCACATAGTCCACATAGTCCACATATTCCTCGGTATTCCTCGGTAGTCCACATAGTCCACATACTCCACGGTAGTCCACATAGTCCACATACTCCACGGTAGGTCCACATTGTCCACATACTCCACGTAGTAGTCCACATAGTCCACATACTCCACGGTAGTCCACATAGTCCACATACTCCACGGTAGTCCACATAGTCCACATACTCCACGCTAGTCCACATACTCCTCGGTAGTCCACGGTAGTCCACATAGTCCACATACTCCTCGGTAGTCCACGGTAGTCCACATAGTCACACAAACTCCTCGGTAGTCCACGGTAGTCCACATACTCCTCGGTAGTCAACAGTAGTCCACATAGTCCACATGTCGTACCTGGTGTGCTAACCCCGTACCTAGGGCGTCGCTGTGGTCTGAATGCTAACCCCGTACCTAGGGTGTCGCTGATATGATGATGGTCCATTTCCGAACCATGCTCCATTTTCGGAGTGCCATTTTCGGCGAGTGATGAGATAATGGTCCATTTCCGAACCGTGCTCCATTTTCTGGAGTGTTATTGTGATATGGTGTGATGAGGTCCATTCTCGAACCCTCACCGCGTTGTGGTCCATTCCCGATCCGATCTCCATTCCCGGAGTGCCATCTCGGCGTGCTCATTCCCGAGCTAAACTGATGTGATGTAATGTGGGCCTCGCCCCCAGAATGCCATACCCGGCAATGCTGATCCGATGTAATGTGGGCCTCGCCCCCAGAATGCCATACCCGGTGTTGTGATATTTTTATATCGTACCGCAAGTGTACGGTGTCAAGTTTTAGTATAAATGAGTTTAGAGTGTCGAAACCCACAGGGATTGCGTTAACTCGCACTAAGTACTACAATTGATAATCCTAACTTTATTTAGAAAATAATAATAAAGATTTAATTAAATAAACAAAATATAAAATAATAAAATAGGAGGAACTAATACGATAGAGACTCTGGATCCTGATTTCACCTAGCTGTCACCTATGTATTTGTTATGCCAATTAACATTGTTCGGTATATTGTTTATAAGTCAAGACTCCGAAATTATTCACTCCCTCTCTCGAGTGCCGAGTGAAAAGATCATCAACTATAGACTTCGATCTCTCTATAAAATCCAATAGTTAACAACTCATTACGCTTTGTGATTCTATATTAACGACTTCAAAGGACTACAGATTCTCTCGAACTCTATAAAATCCTAGGTTATGTTCTCTAGATCTATTCAAAATCCCCTCTCTCGAGTGATAGATTCTAAACATTCATCATCTCAAATTGTGGCCAACAATCAAGAAGCATTAAACTCAAAAGAATATAAATAAATCAATAAAACTTCATAACAAAATCAGTAATTAAAATTAAGGTTCAAGCATCAGTTACATTATTCTCCAGAATTAAGGAGTAAATTCATGACAAAAGATAAAACAATAAATAATCAAGCCACGAATCTAATGGAAATCATTAGAGTTTTAAGAAAGAAATAAGAAGATAAAACCCGAATTGAATCTCTTCCTCTCCGGATGTCACAGCCTTAATCTCCTCTTGTCGCTCTTCAATCCTCTCTTGGATCTCTAAAAATATGTGTTTCTGTGTTTTGTGCTCTGTATTAGCCTCTCTTTGAGTGTTGGATGTAATGTTATATTTATAGTTGAGGCAGGGAGTCTTTGGGTAGCATTAGGATTATCAAAAACCCTAAAATTAATTTCCTGATATGCGCGTACTTTTCTTCTCCGCAGCGCCGCGGCGCCCAAATTGTCGGGAAATTGTATGGGTGAGGAGGCGCCGCGGCGCCTTTGTTTACTCAATGAATGGGCGCGCGGCGCTCATTGTTGCTTAATGAATGGGCGCCGCGGCGCCCATTGCTTTTGATGAATGGCGCCGTCGCCCGCCATTCTCCCTGGAACTTGTATGGGATTTTGGCGCCTCGGCGCCATTCTTCCCTGCTCGTCTGTGTCTTCCCTGAAGTTTCCAAAACACGTGCAATTATTCCCCGATCCATATATTAATGCTCCTATAAATAAAACATAAAATAAATTATAAATCATATTAAATATCTCGAATTGTAACAAAATAATAAGCTGAGAATGCCATAATAAGTGGTATAAAACCACACTTATCAAATACCCAAACTTAAGGTTTTGCTAGTCCCGAGCAAAAGATAAAATAAAAAACTATATTCAAATAAATAAATAAAAATTACTAAATTAACTAAGCCACTTTCGTAGGGATCACGATTGCATTTAGCATATGCAATAAGCCTTTAAACCCCTAGGCGACCCTAGTGGACGAGTTATAGTCTCGTGAGGGCTTACAGTGACGACACCCACAAACGTCATTCACACACAATCATGCAAAAATAAAAAAACAAAAAAATAGTCTCGATAGTTACGCATAAATATATCCTCAAAGAAAGCTTATAAATGAAATCAAAGAATTTTCAAAGTACGCAATTGCAACTCGAATCCAAATTTTCGAATAAATTATCTAAGCTAGACTCAGGTGTGTGTGTGTGTAAAGGTTCATTCACAGCTTTGATCTTAAGTAAGCTAACTCAATGATTTCGTTTAAAAATTAGAATCGATGGGTCAAACCAACCTAGATATCTCAATTATACTTTGTAATTGCCTTATTTGTGTTCGGTATGGTATGATTTTTCTTTTATTTTCTTGTCTCTTTTTTTTCTTTTCTCATTTTTGCATTTTTTTTTTCAACTCACCTACCCTTTAAGGTAGCATTTCTCCTCATGGTGGTCCTAATACTCGCCCATGGGTAGCTTCACGCTTATCGGTTATAAGTGGTTTATTTTCTTTCTTTAGAGACATTTTTCTTTTTCTTTTTTTTTAGCTATACCATACTTCATAACACTAGCAAATCAAGATAGATATCTAAGCAAACGGTCATTCATCGACATGCAATTTCTTCAACTAACCACCTTGTCAACTACTTAAGTTTTACTGCTAAAAACCTATTTTTAAGTGCTTACGAGTCTAACATAGATCAATTATTCAAGGCATCAGATAAAAGTAAATTAGGCACTTATCGTTTCTAAAATTTCACCCATAAACAAACAATATTATCACAAGATTTATGCTTTACTATCAAAGACTGAAACAAATTTATTTTTTTTTTTTTTTTGCAACATAAATTTAAACAACTAAATAAAAGTAAGCAACATGCACACACCCCCAAACTTAAAATTTGCATTGTCCTCAATGTAAGATAAATATAAAATTAAAGAACAAGAGTGAGGAACAACACTACCGTGCATGGAGTTGATCAGACTCTTGCTGGTTGGAATTTGGTTGCGCGGGCATTGTGTGTCTCGTGCTACCTGCATAAATAACATGCAAATAAATAAATAGCACACAATAAAATAAAATAAAATAAAATAAAATAAAAAGTAAAGAAAATAATGATAAAAGAAATGCAAGGGTTGCCTCCCCGCTAGCGCTAAGTTTAACGTCTTCAGCCAGACGCAACCACCCAAATGGTTATGGTGGCTTAAAAGTAGTGAACCGGGTAATCTCATCTGTTTTCTTCTTTGGTATCCACCGGTTCTTATGACATGAAAAAGATAGCTTGGCAGGCTGTGGTGATTTATCCATAGATGGTCCCCCAGGATATGTAGATTTCCCTTCAATTGGAAATTCTGGACTGCACATTCGGCAAAATTGGCTCGGTTTTCTTTTTAATCTTCCAGGAATTATCTCTAAGTTAGAACTGGCCTTTCTTTTCCTCTTTTTACGACCCTTTGGGAGTGGTTTCGAGTTTAGCTGCAGAGAATTTTCCTTTATACATGGTTGCATTATGCTCATAGGCTGTTGAAATACTGATTCACCATGTCTGGTTTCAACTCTCTTTTCTACTGTATCTATCATGTGACAGTCTGCATCACCTTGAGAACTCGGCATGGCTCTTAAAACACTGAAGGTGATTTCTTCATATTGACCTCTCATTATCAATTCACCTTTGTTCTCTTCTTCTGTTACTGTTTCCTCCTGAAATACCATTTCATTTTCTTTACTGCCTAAGTCCTGAGAGGTGTCTTTAAACTCTTTTCCGCTCCTACAGGTTATAATTTGACTTTGCTCATTGGGGTTGACTTCAGTATCACTCGGAAAATCCCATGTCTGTTGATTGGCCATGGAAGAAGCAAGCAACTCAATTTTTGCTTCTAAAGATTTCATATTTGCCTCTATATTGCCCATTCGTGTTTCGATATTATCCAGCATTGACTCATTCTTCTCAAACCTCTCTGAAGCTGTAGCTACAAACGTGATCATGAGGTCTTCTAAGGAAGGTTTCTGCTCAGCTTTTGGATAATTGAAGCCATGAGGAGGTTGCAAAATGTTCTCCATACCAGCATATGAAAAATTCGGATGATAATAAATAGGCATAGGACTGCCTCTATAGTTGTTGAAGTTCCGATTGTTCACATACTGTACTTGTTCAAATCCTGCTCCTCTGTTTGATAAAAGCATTTCATTAACATAAGCATCTTCAATAGACGGTTGGCCCATTTGATTTGTCAATGCTGCTAGATGATTTATGAGGGACGATACTTGAGCTATCAATGCACCAATAGGATCTGCCATTGCTTCTTTTTCAACTCTCCTCGTACGAAAAAAAATATAAAACAAAACAAAATAAAATACAATAAAAAAAAAAATAAAAACGAAAACAAAAAGAAAAATAAAAATAAAAATAAAACTTAAGATAAAAATAAAGAAGAATAAAAATAAAAAATAAAAATAAAAATCTAAATTAAAGCTAAGATTACTTGGTAGTAGTATCAATGTGAATTAAACAAACAATCCCCGGCAACGGCGCCAAAAACTTGTTGTGATATTTTTATATCGTACCGCAAGTGTACGGTGTCAAGTTTTAGTATAAATGAGTTTAGAGTGTCGAACCCACAGGGATTGCGTTAACTCGCACTAAGTACTACAATTGATAATCCTAACTTTATTTAGAAAATAAATAATAAAGATTTAATTAAATAAACAAAATATAAAATAATAAAATAGGAGGAACTAATACGATAGAGACTCTGGATCCTGATTTCACCTAGCTGTCACCTATGTATTTGTTATGCCAATTAACATTGTTCGGTTATATTGTTTATAAGTCAAGACTCCGAAATTATTCACTCCCTCTCTCGAGTGCCGAGTGAAAAGATCATCAACTATAGACTTCGATATCTCTATAAAAATCCAATAGTTAACAACTCATTACGCTTTGTGATTCTATATTAACGACTTCAAAGGACTACAGATTCTCTCGAACTCTATAAAATCCTAGGTTATGTTCTCTAGATCTATTCAAAATCCCCTCTCTCGAGTGATAGATTCTAAACATTCATCATCTCAAATTGTGGCCAACAATCAAGAAGCATTAAACTCAAAAGAATATAAATAAATCAATAAAACTTCATAACAAAATCAGTAATTAAAATTAAGGTTCAAGCATCAGTTACATTATTCTCCAGAATTAAGGAGTAAATTCATGACAAAAGATAAAACAATAAATAATCAAGCCACGAATCTAATGGAAATCATTAGAGTTTTAAGAAAGAAATAAGAAGATAAAACCCGAATTGAATCTCTTCCTCTCCGGATGTCACAGCCTTAATCTCCTCTTGTCGCTCTTCAATCCTCTCCTTGGATCTCTAAAAATATGTGTTTCTGTGTTTTGTGCTCTGTATTAGCCTCTCTTTGAGTGTTGGATGTAATGTTATTTTATAGTTGAGGCAGGGAGTCTTTGGGTAGCATTAGGATTATCAAAAACCCTAAAATTAATTTCCTGATATGCGCGTACTTTTCTTCTCCGCAGCGCCGCGGCGCCAAATTGTCGGGAAATTGTATGGGTGAGGAGGCGCCGCGGCGCCTTTGTTTACTCAATGAATGGGCGCCGCGGCGCTCATTGTTGCTTAATGAATGGGCGCCGCGGCGCCCATTGCTTTTGATGAATGGCGCCGTGGCGCCATTCTCCCTGGAACTTGTATGGGATTTTGGCGCCTCGGCGCCATTCTTCCCTGCTCGTCCTGTGTCTTCCCTGAAGTTTCCAAAACACGTGCAATTATTCCCCGATCCATATATTAATGCTCCTATAAATAAAACATAAAATAAATTATAAATCATATTAAATATCTCGAATTGTAACAAAATAATAAGCTGAGAATGCCATAATAAGTGGGTATAAACCACACTTATCACCCGGCAAGACTGATACTGATGTAATGTGGGCCTCGCCCCCATAATACCATACCCGACAAAACTGATACTGATAAAGATGTGGACCTCGCCTCCGGAGTGCCATACCCGGCAAGACTGATACTGATGCTAATACGGGCCTCGCCCCAAACTGATGCTGATGTGGGCCTCGCCCTAAACTGATGCTGATTCTTTATTTTGCACACTGTAGTGCCTCTCTTCGAGATAATCTTGATGGCTAAACATATTTTTGTCCTCAACGGATGCTTCATGTCAAAGCCAAAGAATCTTCAAAGTACTCAACATACTCAAACCCAATCCTCTGAATGGGTGACCTGAACTAGACTCCTAGTGTGTGTGTGTGTGCGCGCTAAGGCTCCTTCGCAGCTTATTCCTTAAGTCAGCCAACTCGATGATTTCGCTTCAGAGAATCGGATCAGTGGGTCTAACCAACCTGGATGTCTGGGTCACATTCTGTGATTACTGTAGCATACTCAACGTGATATGGTCTTCTTTTATTGCATCGTCTCTTTCTTTTCATCTTGGACTTTCATTCATTTTTTTTTCTTTTCTTTTCTTTTCTTGACACACCTACCCTTTAAGGTAGCATTTCTCCTAATGGTGGTCCTAATACTCGCCCATGGGTAGCTTCACGCTTATTGGTTATAGGCGGTCTATTTCTTTTCTTTTCATTGCAGAGACTTTTCTTTCTTTATTTCTCAACCATATCATGTATCGTAGCATAGGCAAATCAGTGTGGACATCCAGGCAAACGGTCATTCACCGATCCACCATCTCTTCAACTAGTCATCTCATCAACCGCTCAGGCTTCTACTGTTGAGATACCTTTATCAAGTGCTTCATGAGTCCAGCCGAGATCAATCCATTCAGAATACCGGATAAGAGCGCGTCTCGCGCTTCTCGCTTCTAAGGCTTCTCCCTACAGCACATAATGTCATCACCGGACATATGTTTAACCATCAAAGACTTCTCTCTCACTCTTTTTTTTTTTTTTTTTTTTTCACTCGCTTACTCTAAGGAATTTTTTCCGCCTTACTGCTGACCATGTGGGCTTAGCCCCCGGGATCCAGACCCGAAATTCAAACTCAAAATGGGCCTTAACCATCAGATTACCATCTGAATTTTAACACCGATGTGGACCTCAGCCCTAGGATTTCTTCCCAAATTCAATACAGTGCTTTCGCTGTTTCTGATTGGCTTGTCTTTGCCGCTTTCTCTTTCATTCTTCGATACCTGTGAATATAAAACAAAAACACAAAACACGCAAAAAAGGAGTGCAATAATGGGTTATATGTGTGCATGCATGCATGAGTTCTCTTTATCCCGTTGGGTTAGGTCTTCTGTGGGTGACTATTCAGTCTTCTGTCCCTCAAGCAAAATATAACTTCAATCTATAAACATTGACCGGCTCTGTGAACTTGTTCCCTTCCAAGTCGGACAGTCTCACTGCCCTCATTTTTCCAATTTCTAAATGGCTATACTGTCTTCTTTTTTTTTTCTTTTTTTTTTCTTCTTCTTCTTTTTATTCCCTTTTTTTTTCTTTTTTTTTCTCTTTTTTTTTTCTTTTTTCTTTTTTTTTTGAAGGCCCCCCAATGCTCTTTCTATCCTTGCCGTGAGGTTTTCTGTTTCTCGATTTCCTTTTCCTTGCTATCCATGTTTGCTAAACTCTTACTGACAAACCTTTTTTTCTTCTCTAACCCAACGGATATCTATGATGGCTTTTAAGACACGGGGTTAACATGATGCGTGTATGCATGAGATGCGTGAGATACGTGCAATGTATGTAATATATAAGCCCATTTAAGAATTTTTACACTAGTTGGCCCATTATCATTTTAAAGTATTCAATCATACTATTGCGCGGTGCAAACTTGTCCCAGTTGAAAAGGCCCAACAGGTTTACACTTTGCGATAACATGGCTAAACAACTTCAAATGATAAGAGGCCCAAACATAAAATGGCCCACCGACATTTTAGAAGCTTCTGGCCCAACTGTCAAAGGACATGAACTCGTCCTAGTTTAAATGGCCCAACAAGTTCACATCTTTTGACAAAAGGTCCAACTGGGTCCAAATGACGGCGGTCCAACACACAAACATAAAATAAATAACTACCGGTTCTTTCAAGGCTAAGTTTCACAAGTGGGTTCACGGGGCGCGGACAAAGGCTCTCGTTTGACGAAGGATTACCCACAACTAGGACTCCCCACTCAAGGGTTCAAGCGACCAAGTGAGTGCACCCTTTTTTATACCTTACGGTACGTGCCAACGAGTTACGGTGTGTGACTAACTGTCGAATGGATTTCCCGTTGTAGATTCCCCAGAGGGAAGGTGGAGCGAGGCTCTCTTAAGTACCCAAGCCCCTTAGGCTCTTATCGCTTGGTGTCAGGAATAAACAACGAGTCCTCCAAACTAGTATGTCACAACGAGCTACAAGTAATGATTTATCTAGGTGCCTTCACAGCTTTTCCCCGAAGGGTAGTGAGTGAAGGAAGACACCCAACCGTCACCTAGCTTCAACAAAGCCTTTGATTAACCCCCTCAACCCACTATAGAAATGGTCAACTAATGCACAAATTATACACATCACAAGACATGATTTCGAGGCCAATTCTCTAATATCCCCAGTGGAGTCGCCAAACTGTAGACAACAGAACTTGGGCGACGCTTTTCTAGGCTTGCGGCCTAGTTGAGAAGTGTGAAATAACATGGAGTCGCCACCCGGTGTGAACCGGGACAAAGATTTAAGGCCGCACTCACCCCTCGCAAGGGAAGACCTCAAACCGTTGGGTTCGGAATGGTCCCTTACTTATGTCACTTGTGATGATATGATTTGTGCAATTAATCAACCTAGTCTACTCAATAATCATGCTCAGTGGTACTTAGATCTAACATGCTTTCATCCAAACAACTCCACGCAATATAACACAACGAGCATATTGAACCATTAAACCAAAGTAAACAATAACTAATTAAACATAAACATAAACTAAACAAAGCATCACGCATAAAGAATAAAGAAACGACATGCCTAAATAACATAATCATGCTTCAAACATTAAATAATAAACTAAATTAAATCATGCTTAAAATAATAACAAATAACCTAAAGACTATAGCATGCTCAAATAAAAATTTGGATGAGACGAGATACATGTATCTTAAGTGGTACGTGGCATTGTATCCCGAGTGCAGACCATATTACCGTCCATTCGGAATCGGCTATGGAATTTACGTCCGGGTTTCCATCCGATATATCACAAAAGGGAACACATATCCCGCTCATCCAACAATCACATCATGCTTCAAACGACTCTCATGCAATTATATATCAATATAAATAAAACAAAAATAAAGAAGATAAGTAAAAAGGTGCCCTCAGGTCTAACCTCTTTTGTCGTCTAAGAAAGGGCGTTACACGTCCGTTGGAAGGGTGAATGATCCGCTACTCTTTTAGTTCACGAACTCAACGTCTTTCCTCGCTGTTTTGCTGTTCGGGCTGCTGTTTCAAGTCCGTTTCGCTGCTGCTTCGCTGCTACGCTTCAGGTCACTGTCTTGGTGATTTAGTGGACTGTTTTGAGTGATTTTGGTGGCTTAGGGGGTTGCGTTTTTAATGGTTTTTTAGGGAAACTTTATGGAGATTTTTGAGGGGTTTTCTAGGTGCTTTTAGGGCTGTTTTTCTGGCTAAAGTCGCAGCCAAAACTGACCAGAACAGAAGGTGAAGATGCGGCAGTTCAAGGTGCAGTGGGGACGTTTTTGGGGACTGTTTTGGGGCTGCGAATGGGGCTGTGTTTGGAGAGTGTTTAGTGCGACTTTAGGGCTTTATTTGAGGCTTATTTTGGTGTGTTTTAGGGCTGTGAATGGTGGCTGAAATTCGGCAATGGAGGGTAGTGAAAGGGGCTTAGGCGTGAAGGGTGTTGGTGAAGGATGAAAGATGCGGCAATGGAGGGTGCTTAGGTTTAATGATTCGGCAATGGAGGCTTCAAGGAGGTTTTTGGACGTGCAAGGAGGCTTGAGAAAGTGTTTGGGACGTGCAAGGGGAAGTATGTGTGTTAGGTTTTGAATGGGGGTGAAGGCCTCTTTTTATAGGCAAATGAGAGAAGACTTTCCTAATCCGACTAGGAGTAGGATTTCTATTGATGGTGACATCTCCTTAATAAGGAATAAATCTCCTAATTTAAGATTGTGATTGGATTTGATTAGGAAAAGGATCTAGGAGATTTCCTCTAATTAGGAATGGATTTTATTTGATTTTAGCATGTGATAAATGTGCATTTACCTATTTAGAGAGGGTATGGGTAGGGGTGGGCAAAAAAACCGACCGAACCGAACCAAACCGCAAACCGAACCAAACCGGACCGAATTTACGGTTTTTTTTCCTAACGGTTCGGTTTGCGGTTCGGATTGGCCACCCCAAACGGTTTACGGTTCGGTTCAGGACCTAATCCGAACCGCACCTGTTAAACCGAACCGAACCGTTATAATTAAAAAAATATAAATTTTATAAAAAATTTGTATTTTTCTTTTAATTTTATTCTATGTTTTCTTTTTATTAGTATGTTAATACTTTTATTCTTAATTTTTGTTAATATATTTATTTTTTAATACTTTTATTTTCAATTTATTTGTTTTATGGTAGCATATTATTCTTGAAAGTAAGATGTTGGATTTGTCTCTTAATTAGAATGATGGTAGCATCATTATTTGAAGTGATTTTTAAAAATACAAGAATTAATTGTGCCTCATTTTTCAATCCTTTATGGAGTGCGTATGTTCCTTGGAGTCACAACTTACATCCTAGCACTTCATACAATTTGTTGGATAGACTAGTTTTTTTTTTTTTTTTTTCTCACTTAAGTGGATGAAATATTATTTTAAATATAATAATCCGTAAACCGAACCGAACCAATCCGTAAACCGCTGGTTTACAAAATTTTTAATCCGAACCAAACCGTGATTTAATGGTTTGGTTTGAGAGGTAAAAAATCCGAACCGTAAAATATGGTTTGGTTCGGTTTTTAGCAAAAACCGAACCAAACCGAACCGCGCCCACCCCTAGGTATGGGCGTGAATGTGGGTCTAATGGGCGTGGGTTTTGGTCCATGGGTAGGCTTGGGTATTTTGGGTTTGATTTGGGTTTGGTAAGTGGTTTATGTGGGTTTTGGGCCTAAGATAAGCTTTGAAACGGAAGTCCAACAAGCCACCGAAGCCAAACAACGAGTTTAAATCCAACAAAAATTCCATTTTCCAACTTTACCCTTCCAACGTCCGTTTCCCGCGACTTTCATGACCAAAGAGGTAGTTGCCTCCATACGAGACTCATCATTGGGCTAATGTGTAAAATGCAATGCCTACACATGGCGCTTTGCTAGAAGCCACCTTGTCTTGTAAATCGGTATAACGTACGAGGTACTTACGTGTTCGGATACTTCGACGACCGTATTTACTACCTGCCACATATCCGGAGATCTCATGGGTCGCTTCCTGAAGATTCACCGATGATGTATAACTCGCACTTTAATTAATCTGGGATTAATTAGAAGAGAGAGAAAATTAATCTGGGATTAATTGCAGAGATATTTTATCTGGGATAAAATATTAATTAAAGAGAGAGAACGATTAATTTGGAATTAATCGATAAAATTAATATATTTGATATATTAATCGAAATTGGATTTCGACGCGGAATTAAAATTAGATTTTAATTCGGGCGAACGAATAATTTAGAATTAATTCGTTAGCGACGTGAATAGTGATTTCGCTAGGCGTAATCATTTAATTACGACGCGACGGAAAAGTCGTTAATTTGGAATTAGCGAATCCGAGCCCGAGAGTGATTGCGAGCGCATTCGCATTTCGAATTCGAGCGCGGAACGCGAGTCACATCAAGCGTCAAATCGCTAGTCGCATCAATCGTCAAGTCACTTGTCACTTTGAGTGATATGACATGACATATTGTCACTTTATTAAAGTGGATGGATTTGATGTGAATAGTTGATTTGAGTTGATGAAAAGCTTTTAAAAAGCTTGAAATGAAATATAACATTATTTATTTCTTGCTTTTTGACTTTTGTATTAAAAAGTAATATATGTTTATTTATTATTTACTTGGTAAATATATAAAACAAAAAGTAAAAGCTTTTCTCTCTCTCACATGCAAGACATACGGTCTTCCTCTTTTCCCTCTCTTTTCTTCTCCCTCTCCTTCACGGCTTCAAGCCGATTTTGCTTAAAAATTTTCTGGTTTCACCGAATCTGTGAGAAGCAAGGAAGAAGAGTAGTGCTAGCACACACCTTGGGTTATATTATGGTGATAGGGAAACGAATTTGTGAGCTTGGATTTATTTTTGGAGCTTGAAGCTTTGAGCTTCCATGGAGTCATCAATGGCCGAACATGGAGGAGACCACCACCACCAACGCCGAGCAGTCCACCTATGCGCAGCTCACTACCGAGTAGAGACGTGCAGTGCGTTTTTGGTCTTCGTAGCATCCAACCGATCAATGTGAGTTTATTCCGCACCTCCTTTGACATGTATTCACTCGTTTTTATGCATGATTTATGATCTTGGGACTTGATTGAAACTCTACAATGGTATCTTGAGCTATTGGATGCATAAAACGATTTAGGGTTCTTTAGCAAAATTTGGGGCTTTTTGATTTAAGCATGATTTTGACAAATTGTTTGTTTACGAATGCTTGTATATGATTAAATTAGAGTTATATGTAATCAATTTGAAGAAAAATTGATTGGATTGATTTTCCTCAATTTGCTTATTGTTGGCCAAAACTTTAATTTGGGTAAACTCAAAATTTGAGCATCAAATGATTAAATTGTTTAGTATAGTATGCTTGAATGAGGTTGAATTGATGTTGTGCATAATCAATTTCATGAAATTTGGTTGGATCCATTTTTCCCTAAATTTTGGGCATGACAAATTTGGGTAAACTTGATTTTGAGCATGTTTAATGAAATTGGATGATTTAGAATGCTTGAATGTTGTTTAATTGATGATTGATTAGATCAATTTGATGAAAAGTGTTTGGAACAATTTTTCCCCAATTTGCTTGTGATGGCCGAATTTGGCAAGTGCCCTATTGTCTTGGATTTTTGATTTTTTGTTCATTGGATGACTTAGAAATCATTTGGGGATGTTGAATTTATTTTTGATTGGGTTCAATTGGATTGAATTTGATTTGGGTATTTTTTCCCCTTATGGCCGAGACTTTAGCATGTATTAATTGGGTTTGATTTTGATCAAATTATGTTGGACATGGTTAATTGATGTTAAGCATGATAAATTGGATAAATTTCATGTTTTGGAAACTTTGATTTGGGCAATTAATAATGCTATACACTTTAGGTAATTTAATTGGAAAATTTGGAATTTTTGGAATTAAATTATTGGGCTTAAAATTGGATTTGGGCTTTTAAAGTTGTTATTGGGTTTATTGGACTTTGTTGTACAAAGTTGGTTTAGGCCAAAATTGGTTGGATCCAATTAGGCCCAAAACCGCTTCCAAAAGGCCCAAATGCGACTAATGAACCTTTAACGTTTAATTGGGCCTAATGGGCCTAAATTAATTTATGGGCTTATGGGGTAACTCCCGGATTGGACTTTGGTTGCGGGTTTGACCCGAGTTGACCAAAAGTCCACGCCTCAAGAAATTAATTAAAAGCCCATTAGACTTAATTAAATTAATATTGGATATTAATCGGGCTTTGAGACCCGTAACGATTAAATTTTGAATTTAAGTCGTAAAGGTTTATTTTATAAAGTGTAATATTTAATTTGGAATTAAATAATGAATTAGAATTAAATGCGTATTAAATTGGATTTAATTATGTAATTTAATTTAATTCATAGAAATCGTACTTTGAGTACGTGTTCGCAATACGAGTTTGACTCGAACAAAATCAAATCTTTGTTTGAACATTGGATGATCACTAATTATCAAGATTAATTAATTGGATTAGATTGATTGATAACATGCTTGTATGAATACGTGATTGTGATATTTGAATAATGTATATCGGATGGATATTAGCCGGGTGGGGCGATTTTGGAAATTGTAATAAATTTGATTTATTAATTGGACCTGCGTGTCCAGCCTTATCTCCTATTTCTTTGTATTCTCTTCTCACCTATTCCCCTCCATGTAAATGAGGTTTCTTTAGAAGTGTAGTGTAACGAGTAGAAGAAATATTTGTGCTAGCGGGAGAGAGAAAATGAAAGATTTGATCTAGGATCAATGTGTAAAATATCCATCCGCATATCATTATTATTTTCATATGCGCTTTATTATGTGTTTAGAATGCATGTTTTAGGGTGTATGATGATGAGACCTTAACAAAGATAATAAATTGGTTGCCAATTTGCACGCGAAAAACCCTCGTTAAATATCATGTGTTTTTCCTTCCATTGAGTGATTCTTACTCAAGATCCGAGATTGCCAGGGGTTGTTGGCCAAAGTCAAGCCCTTGTCCGTCAAAGATGTGTTTTAATCACGAGGCTTTGTTCCATATCGGTGTCGTGTCCAAGTTGTGGTTTGTTGGCCAAAGTCAAGACCACTTCTTGTCCATTGACATTGATTACGAAGCTTCCATGTCAATGGGTCCGCGCTTGACTGGGATCACTAGGTTTGTTGTGCCAAAGCCAAGGCCTAGTTGATTCAGAGGAAAAAGGTTAGGGTATACATTCGATGTATAGGCATATATAAGATATATGTTTGGGACTTGGATGTCCACCTACTGGATCTAGGAGTTGGATAAGATCCAATTGATCTTCGAGATCTACCTAGTTAATTATCATACAATTTTTTGGCCAAAGTCAAGATTGTGTGATATTTAACGGGATCCTAGCCCACTAGGAAACACGGTTCCCCGAGTACTCGACAGAGGGTTAGAGGCTCGACGAAAAATAGTGGGAGGCAAGAATTGAATTTGCAATATTCGTTCAATTACTCGCCATACGCGCTCATTTAAATTATTTCGTCATTAGATTAAATGTTAGTTAGACTAATATTTAAATTGTTGTTTTAATAAACAGTTGGACTGTATTATACTTGATTATATATAATTGGATTATATTAATCAATATATTTGAATTAATTAATTTCAGTTTACAGTTGATTTTATAATTGGATTATAGTAATCAATGTAATTGAGGTTAATTAATTGGATTATATTTGATTATATAGTTGGACTATTATAATCATTATATATATATAGTACCACTAATCGTTGATTAAATAGTTGGACTATTGTAATCAAGATAAAATTGAAAAGTTGGATATTTAAAATATAATCTGGGATTAAAATATTTTAAATAATTTAATTTTCAAATTGGGAATAAATAATAGGTTACTTTATTTGATAAAATAACTTATTATACTTTAAGCCCAAAATTAAGCAAAATAAGTAGAGCATAAAATCTTTGGAAGATTTATGTGATGATGACTTTAGTGCTTAATTTAATATACTTGTCATAAATCTAATTTTAGATTTAAGAAGTATTAAAATTGCAATTTATAATTCTTGGAGAATTAATTGACTATTCTAGAGGAGATAAAGTCAAAGTTTGCAATTGGGCATGTAGCACGAGGTGCACATCGTTTCGATATTCTAAAAACCCAAGGCTTGGCCTAAGGTTTCTGAAATATTGAAAAGGATAATTGACATATCCCAAAGTGACTACCATTTGGATATGGCAGACACGAAGGAATTAAAGAAAGGGCAAGACTCTTACTTTGAAAATGTTTGTCTTAGTTATGTTCACAGCTAGTATTGAAATTAGATTTTAAATACTTAGTGTGGTACATAAAATATATGTATTTTAAATTCTTTATTACTTAGTTTGAGCCTTTTGTTTGTTACATTATATGTTTGAGATTGATTTATATTCAAAATATAAAGACCATTATTAGCATCAGCAGAACATATCTCAAAGTTATCTTTATAAACAAAACACCCAGTGTTTCGGAATAGAATAGTGTACCCGCATTGGGTCAAACAAGATACAGAGATAATATTCCTAGTCAAACTAGGTACATAATAACAATCATTAAGTTCAAGTACATGCCCCGAGGGCAGCTCTAAAACAAAAGTGCCAACGGCCAAAACGGCGACTGGTGCCCCATTTCCAACGCGTAGATCAATCTCCCCTGAGGTCAGTCTCCTGCTAATTTACATATCCTGCACATCAGTACATATATGAGTACCACAACCTGAATCAAAAATCCAATTTTTAAAACTAGAAGTAGTCATGTTTATTTCTATAACAAACATACCTGAAGCCGGTGCCTTGCCCGCTTTAATCTCCTTCTGGAGCGCCTTGTACTCGCGGCAGTCACGCTTCCAGTGACCCCGCTTGCCACACTGTAGGCATACATCCTGAGACTTGTCCTTTGGCTTCCCAGAAGCCTTTGACGCCTTGCCCTTACCCTTTCCCTTATACTTCTTCTTCTTAACACCACCAGTTGCCTTAGGCCAAGCCTTGGCAGATAGTGATGTTTGAGCAAAATGCGCCTCGCGCTTGTTGCCCTTGAGAAGCTCCTTCTCAGCCTCCTTGAGAATTGATAATAACTCTCCAAGAGTATCATCAGTGTTCATCAAGTTATAGTTTATGATGAACTGTCTCCAGGTATCGGGGAGTGATTGTAGGACCATGTCCACAGTAATCTCAGCCTCCAAGACTATCCCCAGTTTGGCTAACTCATCAATGTCAGCAATAATCTGAACCACATGGGATTCAACAGACATGCCTTCTGACATGCGTGAGCGGAAGAGCTTCTTCACCAACTCATATCTCTCCATCCTCTTGTTAGAGCGGTGGAGATCGTGTAATCTTGCCATCATGTTATAAGGATCCAAGTCCCTATTTTGACGACGACGAAAATGCTGAGTCATAGAAGCAAGCATAATGGACTGAGCCGTGTCACAGTCATTGCTGTGAGTCTTCCAAAGCTCCAGCTCAAGTGGCTCAGTGGGCTTAGGCCCGAGAGGTGTCTGTATCGTATACAGTATCCTCTCTGCCCCAAGGACTATCCTTAGGTTCATTTCCCAATCCGAAAAGTTTGTGCCTTTAAAGACATTTTCTCCCATGATGATGTCACGGACATTCCCTTTTCCTGTCATCTTAACTACAATAGTCCAACTATTTAGTTAACGATAGATGGGTACAGTCAAGCTGTTACAAGAAAAATAACATTATATTAGTCCAACTAATCATTTTAATTTTTGACGAAATAAATTTGAAAGCGCGTAAAGCTAAGTATCTGAATGAAATTGCAAATTCAATACTAGCCTCCCACAATTTTTCGTCGAGCCTCTAACCCTCTGTCGAGTACTCGGGAAACATAGTTTCCTAGTGGGCTAGGATCCCGTTAAATAACATACAACCTTGACTTTGGCCAACAAGCTGTATGAAAGTTAACTAGGTAGATCTCGAAGATCAATTGGATCTCATCCAATTCCTAGATCCGGTAGGTGGATATCCAAATCCGAAACATATGTATATATGCCAATATGTCCAATATATTTTCCTAACCTTTTCCTCTGAATCAACTAAGCCTTGGCTTTGGCACAACAAGCTTAATGATTCCAGTTAAGCGGGACCCATTGACATGGAAAGCTTCGTAATCATTGTCGATGGACAAGAAGTGATCTTGACTTTGGCCAACAAATCATAACTTGGACAAGACACCGATATGGAACAAAACTCTCATGATTCAAACACATCCTCAATTGACAAAGGATTTGACTTTGGCCAACAAACCAATGCCAACTTTGGATCTTGAGTAAGAATCACTCAATGGAAGGAAAAACGCTTAATATGTTTTGAGGGTTTTTCGCGTAATTGGCAACCAATTAATTATCTTTAATTAGGTCTCATCATACACCCTTAAGCATGTTTCTAAAACATCATAAAGCGCGTAAAGTAAATTAATAGCGATATGCGGATGGATATTTAACAAATTGTTCCTAGAACAAATCACTCATTTTCCTCTCCCCGGCTAGAACTATTCTATTCCTACCCAATTACAAAATACAATAAAGAAACCTCATTTACATTGAGGGGAATAGGTGAGAAGAGAATTACAAGGAGTAAAGAGATAAAAGGCTGGACACGCAGGCCCAATTTAATAAATTCTAAATTTATTACAATTTCCAAAATTGCACTCACCCTTCTAATATCCATCCGATATACATTATTCATTCATCACATTCATGTAATCATACAAAGCATGTATTACAACCAATCTAATCTAATTAATTAGTCTTTAATTATGTGACCATACAATGTTCAAACAATGATTTGATTTGCAAGAGTCAAACTCATTTAAGAATAAATACTTTTAAGTAAGTATTCTTGAATTATATTGAACTACAGCTTTAAATCCAATTTATTTGTATTCAATACTAATTCCAATTTAATTCCAAATTAAATACATACACTTATTTATTTGCCTTAAAGACTTGGATTCCAAATCCAATCTTAATGGGTCTCAAAGGCCCAATAACATCCAATGTCATTTTAATTAAAGTCCAATGGGCTTTTAATTGATTCTTAAGGCATGGGCTTTGGCCATAATGGATCAAACCCAAAATGCCAAGGCCCAATAGGAATCACCCTATTGCCAACAAATCAATTTAGGCCCATTAGGCCCAATTAAAATATTTAAAGGGTCAAGTGATGTATTTGGACTTAATGGAGTTGGTTTTGGGCCCAAATGGATCAAATCCAAAAGTCCAAAACCAAACTTGGTCAAACCAAGCCCATTAGGCCCAAATACACACTTTTAGTCCAACTCATTTTAAAGGCATATATTAACATAATTATAATATTCCAAATATCACAATTATTTTAATTAAAGTGTATTAGCCATAATTAATTAATTAAACTCAATATTTCCAAAATATCAATTAACTTAATTAATCATGCTTAGTCCAATAATTCATGGTTAACACAAAATCAAGCCAAAATACATCATTGCATGCTTGACACAAATGAAACCTAAAATCATCATTTCATGCTCAACATGCACTTTGATTTTAACATGAACATTATTAACATTGATTCTAATCAAATTAAACCAACTATCAACATTTAAACATGCATCTAAACATATTATTTCATGTTACAAAAAATAAAATCTGCACAGTTACAGACCAGTAAGTTTCGGCCATGCTAACAAGTTTTTATTTTTTGATTCTTTTGATTTATTTCAAATCTAATCATGCATAACTCTAAGTCATCATGTTGTAAACATACTCAAAGCATCAATTTTAAAAAATCATGCTCAAAATATAAAAGCCCCAAATTTTAGGTCCAAGAACCCTAGAATTTTTTCATGCTTAAATTAGGCTCTGATACCATTGTTAGTGTTCCTAGAACATTATTAGGATCTAATAAGCATGAAAAACATTTCATATGATCATTATAAGGTGCGGAATAAACTTACAATGAGTGGATAGAGCTTTAAAACTTTTTGAGAAGTTGATCTCCAAGATCCAACCTTTTGATGATTCCAAGCTTTTGAGATGTTTCCCTATCACCTTTGTTGACTTGCTTAAGTGCTAGCTTGTTGATTTGATGAACAAAATCCAAGTGAAGAGAAGAAGATGGCTAACGCCCAAGTGCCTCCAAGAACTAGGGTTTTCATTTTTTAACTTGTGAATGATAATTGTGTAACAAGTGTAGAGATTTCCTTTTTGTTATTCACCTTTTGGTAAAACCCTTTTCACCTTTTACCCTAAAACTAGGTAGGTTTGGTAAATGGTTTACAAAAAGTGAAAACAAGGTGGTTGAGTGGTTGGTGGCTTGGCATAAATGCCAATTACCACCACCTACCACATATGTGAAGTGGGCCGCACATATTTGAATTCAAAATTCAAATATCTCTACGAACATTTGCCGCGGCTCGGTTCCATTTAATCCGATTAAACGAACTTCCGTCGTTAAATAATTAAATCTAATTTAATTAAATATCGATGCCTCGTAAATATATTACGATCGTCGTTTACGAATTAATTCTAAATTAACTCGTTCGTTCGTATTAAAGTCCGACTTTAATTTCGAGATGAAATCCAATTCGTATTAATATATCCGATATATTAATTTTAGCCCATTTAAATAAATTAAATAGAAAAATCAAATTTAACTATTAAATTTATTTTACCGATTAATTCCAAATTAATCGCGTTCTCTCTCTACTGAACACATTTAATCCCGGATTAAATAAAGCCCCAATTAATCCCAGGTTAATTTTCTCTCTCTCTAAATTAATCCCAAATTAATTATATTTTAAGTCAACTGTCATCGGTGAATCTTTGGGAAGCGACCCAAGAGATCTCTGGATATGTTGGCAGTAAATCCGGTTATCGGACTATCCGATAAATTGAGTACCTCGTACTAAGTGCTTACCGATTTACAAGACATGGTTGGCTTCTAGCAAAGCACCGTGCCTACCCAATTCTCCAGAAATATTCTTACTGGAATATATAATCTATGTCAGGCGTAGAATACGTCGTATTGCGTATTGCGATCCAGTATCTGATGATCACATGCTAGGTCTGGGGCTGGAGAAGTGTCTGCCCCGTACGAAGCATATATCGGATATCAAGCAACTAGTCTCTTTGAATCGGATAATCATGACCTTGTCATATTATCACGATGGTTGCAACACTATAGAGAACTAGTTCCGAATCTCTGCGTGATCATCATCTCCATATGTCTGAAGTGATACTCCCATCTTGACATCACATCCAATACACTACGATTCTCAATAAACCTAGAAGAGGCGCACACAGAACCTGTTAAAACCATGGACGACCAAAACGAAAGTTTACTGATTGTCGCAAGTACTAGCGATGTAAGTCTCAGGTTAAGACCAAATACACCTACCCTGAAGCGGACTCCCATAGACACATATACATACTACCAATGGGATTCCGCGGGGTCTATCCAGAGCGAAGCTGTTTTCCTTACCATCGGTAAAACACAACCTCCTATCGCACTTGCATAAGTATCCAATACTTAAACATATGAGAACTGTGCCGTTATGCCCTCACAACGCGCACAAGTGCAATACTAGTCTATTCCGTATTATCGATGTCCAGTCTCGATAATACTACGACTAGGGATATTTAATGATTAAACCTTTATGGATTGATACTGTCTCATATCATCTCAATCCGGAACTAATCATATGGACTTTTACCATTTATATATCAAAGTAATTACATTACAAAACGGTAAAAGGCAATTTCATTACTACATAGTTAATTTCGTACAAAAACACAATGTCTTTTACAAACAGTGACGCTATGGGTCATAACTGTCCAACATAGCGAACGTGAGCTGGGTTTAGACCATCGTGAGACAGGTTAATTTTACCTTAATGATGACTGCATCGTATTAGTAATTCAACCTAGCACGAGAGGAACCGTTGATTCGCACAATTGGTCTTCGCGCTTTGTAGAAATGCCAGTGGCGTGAAGCTACCATGTGCTGGATTATGATTGAACGCCTCTAAATCAGAATCTGGGCTAGAATGATGCATTTTTCTGCTGTCCATTTGCCGACCCGTAGTAGAGACCTTTTTGTCCCAGAGACACATGTCGTAGGCCAAGCCCTCGCGGTGGAAGAGCCGCGGTGGCTGCCTTGAAGTGCAATTCCCACTGAACGGTGAGTAGAATCCTTTGTAGATGACTTGAATACGTGACGTGGTATTGTAAGTGGCAGAGTGGTCTTGCTGCCACGATCCACTGAGATTTAGCCCTATGTCGCTCTGATTCATCCCTCCCCCTTACTTAGATATCGTCCCTCCCTATTTCTTCAAGTCTTCTTTTACCTGTAACTTTCGAGAGGTTAACGCCTTGGCATTGGCTTGCCTTGAGCGCGCCTTGGCCTTGGTTTGCATCGAGCGCGTCTTGGCCTTAGCTTGCTTGCGTGTGTTTGGAATTTGCATCGCCTTGGCTATGACTGCCTTGCGTTGCCTTGCTTCTGCGTGTTTGGCCCTTGCGTGGCCTTGGCCATGGCTTCACTTGGCTTTTGCGGCTTTGCCTTGCTTGTGCGTGCATTTTCATGACCTTACGTGGCCTTTGGCCATGGCTTTCCATCGATGGCTTTCCTTTCCTTTCCTTGAGCATGCCAAGCTAGAGCCTTGGCTTGCTTGTTCGTGTTTGGACCTCACAAAAGGCCTTGCCTTGATTTTGCTTGTTTGGCCCATCGATTCACTTGGCTTTCGTCGCTCTGTCATGGACAAGTTTTTCCTTTGCTTGCGTTATCGTGCCCTCCGTTAGCCATTGTCACGCACAACAAAGGTTAACTCATAGAAAAATAGGCCCGACGGAGGCCACATGCCTTGTCATCATGCCCGTCATTAGCCATTATCACGCCTAGTGGAGGCTAATTCGTGGGCTAAACAGGCTTGACATAGGGCACATGCCTTATCATGCCCTACGTTAACGCACAATGGAGGTTAACTAGTGGAAAATATGCCCGACGGAGGACACATGCCCAGTCATCACGCCATGCGTAAGCTATTGTCACGCCCAATGGAGGCTAATTCATGGGCTAAACAGGCTTGATGGAGGGCACATGCCTTGTTACGCCCTGCATTAGCCCTATGGAGGTCAATTAATGGCAAAATTATACTTGACGGAGGCCACAAGCCCTGCGTTAATGCACAATGGAGGTTAACTCGTGGGAAAAATTGGCTTGACGGAGGCCACATACCCTATCATCGTGCCCTACATTAGCCATTGTCACGCCCAATGGAGGTTAATTCGTGGGCTAAACAAGCTTGACGGAGGCAACACGCCTCGCCATGACCTGTTTCAGCCACTATCGCGCCCCATGGAGGTTAATTCGTGCATAAAAGTAAGCTTAATGGAGGCCACGTGCCCTGCGTTAACGGACAATGAAGGTTAATTCGTGGGAAAAATAGGCTTAACGAAGGCCACATGCCTTGTCATGCCATGCGTTAGCCATCGTCACGCCCAACGAAGGCTATTTTCACGCCTAAAGGAGGTTAATCATGCCCATCTTCAGTCCAACAGAGGTTATATGTGGGCAGAATTTGGCTTGGCTGTAGGCAAAGTTTCGGGAAAAATAATGATTGCCGCTGAATTTCATTTTTTCACCGTGCCATTTCGGATTTTATGATTTCATAATTCATTTTGGGATTTTAAAAACCCATCAATAAAGTTTCACCTCGTTCCGGACCTTTTTAATATTTTTCGGTAATTTCTAAACTTTTATTACTTATAAAATAAAAATGTATTTTTCGGGACTCCGAATGGTCTTCCGCTTTCTTTCATTTTTATTTACCCCCGTGTAAAAAATAAACCCCGAACACAGAAAATCAATTTTTTCCCAAAAATGTGGGTGTTGCCCAGTGCTAGCCTTGCTTTGGGGGCAATCTGGCTTGGTGCTGCTTGCTGGTGTGCACGGTGTCATGGGTGCACACACTAGTTGCCGATGAATTTCATCTTTTTACCGTGCCATTTTGATTTTTTTTTCGCACCATAATTCATTTTGGTATTTTAGAAACCCATCAACAAAGTTTCACCTTATTCCGGAACTTTCTAATATTTTTTCAAATTTTCTAAAATTTTATTACTTAAAAAAAAAAATTTATTTTTCGGGACTCTTAATTGAGTCTCACTTTCTTTCACACACATCCTTTTATTTTTATCTACCCCCATGCAAAAAATCAAGCCCAAACACGAAAAATAAATTTTTGGCCCCAAATGGGGGTGTTGCCTAGTGATGGCCTTGCTGTGGGGGGCAATCTAGCTTGGTGGTGCTTGCTAGTGTGCACGGTTTCATGGTTGCACACACTAGTTGCCGATGAATTTCATTTTATTATCGTGCCATTTCCGTTTTTTCCACACCATAATTCATTTTGGGATTTTAAAAACCCATCCAAATTTTTTCTCTTCGTTCCGACATATAGTTCTATTTTTCATATTTTTCGTAATACAAAAATCATAATAAATCAACCCAACCTTCGAATCGATTCCCGTTTTTTTCCCTCGATCCCTTTTATTTTTCTCAACTCCTATGCAAAAAATTAGCCGAAAATTTAAAGTTTTATTATTTTTTCAAGGGGGTGTGACGGCACAAGCATATGGTGTGTTTCCTTGCGGTACTTGTGCAATGTCTTTAAAACCTCTTTAGGGGGGAAGGGGTTCACCCCCTAGTGGGGGTAGCCATGCTAGTTGCTGTGGATATGGAATGAAACCCCCCACCCCCAAGCACATGTGGGCATCGTGGATAAGTGTTTGGGACAGATAGCACGGAGTCACCCGACCGTGGCACCCCGAGGTTGCTGAATGACAGTTTTGCCCCTATCACTGGAAAATGGAAAGACCGAAGCACCATGTTTGGGCATGCTAAAGGGACCACCTATGCAACGGGCACGACATTTTTTGCCTTTATAGCACTGGCGTTAGGTAACTACCGCAGCAACCCATGGGCATGGTTCGAGGCCTTTGTGCTTGGCCAGGGACGACGAAGGCATGTGAGGACTAATCCTCGTACCATGACAAGTTCGCTGCACACAACATGCGCACACATACATGCTGGTGCATTGGCTTGCCTAGGCAAGGTGTGAGGCCATTCCGGAGGGGATTGAGCTCCATGGCTGAAGGGTGTGCCGAAGCTTCTCTTATGTACAGCACATCTTGTAAGTCGTAGCGCGAGGGTTGTTGTAGGTGTTCCTCGGACATGGTGTGATGCCTCCAATGTCATGGGTGGGGACTGAGCCCTATGCTCTCGGATGTTCTGAAGCTTCCCTGGCACAGCTCGCTGTGTGAGGGTGGCGGTAGGTGCACCTGAGGGCTTGGTGTGATGCCCCTTGCCTGCGGCCATCTCATTATTTACTGGGACAAGGTCGTGGGGACTGAGCCCCATGCTCTGGCGCTTCCAAGCTTTCCTTGCTTGTGCGAGGGTGGTTGTAGGTGCTCCTAGGGGCATGGTTTGATGCCTCCTCGTCTATGGCCACCTCGTTGGTTGTTGGGCCAAGGTCATGGGATTTATTCCCATGCTCTAGGGTGCTCCCAAGCTTCCCTTGCCTGTGCGGGGGTGGCTGTAGGTGCTCTTGGGGGCATGGTATGATGTCCCTCGTCTGCGGCCACTTCATTGGTCGTGGGGGCTAAGCCTCATGCCCATGGGTGTGCCTGAGCTTCCCTTGTGCGTAAGGGCTTTATAGGTTCTCCCAAGGCATAGCGTGATGTCCAAGCGATGTCGATTCGATTTGTCCCTTGTTTTTTACTTTCGCGTCCGGTGGTATTGGCGCGTCCTTGCTCGATGTTACCACAGCCACGTGGCAAATGCTTCAGGGTTGCGGTTGTTTGGCTTGTTCGTAGCCAATTGAATGGAACGGGCGTGTGGCTGGTGATTGGATGGCGTGGGTCGGCAGGCTCAGTATTCGTGAATCAAACTATCGGTGCTCTATCCGCTTTAGTCTTGCCCCAAGCGCAATTCTTGGCTTGTGGGAGATAAAGGTATCCTGTGTTGCTAACCTACGTAAAGGAATTCGATGGTTTTGGTGTCCCCATCCTCATTGTGCCCTTCGGGGTGCGGGGTGGACGCGAGGTTGGCTCCGTATTCCCAGCATGTCGTGTGTGTTGACACTTGAAAAATCCAGAGGATCGAGTACTCATAACCACATCACGTCACCAAGGTGAACAGCCTCTGGTCGATGGAACAATGTAGGAAAGGGAAGTCGGCAAAATGGATCCGGAATTTCGAGAAAAGTATTGCCTCTGAGGACGACTGGGCACATGGGTCCCAATCCCGAACCCTTCTGCTGTCGGTGGACTGCTCGAGTTGCTCTCATAGTGAGAACGGGTCACCGCGTGTCGGCCAGGGGATGGACTGGGAACGACCTCTTCCGGGGCCTTCCCCTGGCGTCGAATAGTCGACTCAGAACTGGTACGGACAAGGGGAATCTGATTGTTTAATTAAAACAAAGCATTGTGATGGTCCCTGCGGATGCTCATACAATGTGACTTCTGTCCAGTACTCTGAATGTCAAAGTGAAGAAATTCAACCAAACACGGGTAAACGACGGGAGTAACTATGACTCTCTTAAGGTAGCAAAATGCCTCGTCATCTAATTAGTGACGCGTATGAATGGATTAACGAGATTCCCACTTTCACTGTCTACTATCCAGCAAAACTATAGGCAATGGAACAAGCTTGGCAAAATCAGTGTGGAAAGAAGACCCTGTTGAGCTTGACTTTAGTCCGACTTTGTGAAATGACTTGAGAGGTGTAGCAGGAATGGGATCCGGAAATGGCGAAAGTGAAATACCACTACTTATAACGTTATTTTACTTATTCTGTGAATCGAAAGCGGGGCACTGCCCCTCTTTTTGGACCTAAGGCCCTTCAGGGGGCCGATCCGGGCGGAAGACATTATCATATGGGGAGTTTGGCTGGGGCGGCACATCTGTTAAAAAATAACGCAGGTGTCCTAAGATGAGCTCAACGAGAACAGAAATCTCGTGTGGAACAAAAGGGTAAAAGCTCATTTGATTCTGATTTTTAGTACGAATATGAACCGTAAAAGCATGACCTATCAATCCTTTAGACCTTTGAAATTTGAAGCTAGAGGCGTCAAAAAAGTTACCACAGGGATAACTGGATTGTGGCAGCCAAGCCTTCATAGCGACTTTTCTTTTTTATCCTTCGATGTAGACTCTTCCTATCATTGTGAAGCATAATTCACCAAGTGTTGGATTGTTCACCCACCAATGGGGAACGTAAGCTGGGTTTAGACCGTCGTGAGACAGGTTAGTTTTAGCCTACTGATGACTGCGTCGTAATAGTAATTCAACCTAGTAGGAGAGGAACCGTTGATTCGCACAATTGGTCATCGCACTTGGTTGAAAAGCCAGTGGGGCGAAGCTATCGTGCGCTAGATTATGACTGAATCCCTCTAAGTCAGAATCCGTGCAAGAGTGATGCGTGTTCCTGCCGGCTGTTTACCGACCCGTAGTAGGGACCTTTTAGAGGGGATCCTGTCGCACCATGAGGCTGTGAGTTATTTATTTGGGAATGCAGCCCAAATCAGGCGGTAAATTCCGTCCAATGATAAATAAGGGAGAGACCGATAGCAAACAAGTAGCGCGAGGGAAAGATGAAAAGGACTTTGAAAAGAGAGTCAATGAATGCTTGAAATTTTTTGGAAGGAAGCGGATGAGGGCCAGTGATATGCCCCGGTCGGATGCGGAAAGGCAAGACCAAGTCCGCTGATTGGCTCGGGGAGGGGACCGATACAGATTGCAATGGCAGCTCACGCCCGGGCCCTCAATAAGCCCGTGGAGACGTGGCCGCCGCGATTGTGGCTGGCAGTACGTGCCCTCAACGTGCCTCGTACAACTACGAGCTCCTGGCATCAGTCTGCGGGCTCCCCATTTGGCCCGTCTTGAAACAAGTACCAAAGAGTCTGAGATGTGTGTGAGTCAATAGGCCAGTAAACCTGTAAGGCGTAAGGAATCTGATTGGCGGGATCATTCTAGGGTGCACCATAGACCGAACTTGTTCTTCTGAGAAGGGTTCGAGTGTAAGCATGTCTGTCGAGACCAGAAATATGGTGAACTATGCCTGAGGGAGGCGAAGCCAGAGGATACTCTGGTGGAGGCTCGCAGCGATATTGGCGTGGAAATCGTTCGTCTGACTAGGGTATAGGGGCGAAAGACTAATTGAACAGCCTAGTAGCTAGTTCCATCCGAAGTTTCCCCTAAGATAGCTAGAGCCTGGAAACGAGTTCTATGGGGTAAAGCCAATGATTAGAGGCATCGAGGGCACAACACCCTCGACCTATTCTCAAACATTAAATAAGTGGCTACTATGTTGAGCCATGCCATGAAATCGAGGGCTCCAAGTGGGCCATTTTTGGTAAGCAGAACTGACGATGCAGGATGAACTGGAAGCCGGGTTACGGTGCCCAACAGCGCGCTAACCTAGAACCCACAAAGGGTGTTGGTCATGGAAGTTAAAATCTGATAAGGAGTGTTTAACAACTCACCTACCGAATCCACTAGCCCCAAAAATGGATAGTGCTGAAGCGCATGATCTATAATCGGCCGTTGGGGTATTTTTCAGGTCCCGATGAGTAGGAGGGCATGGCGGTCGCCGTAAAACATGAGGCACGAGCCCCGGCGTAGCGATTGTCAGTGCAGATCCTGGTGGTTTTAGCAAATATTCAAATGCGAACTTTTAAGGCGAATAGCATAAAGGTTCCATGTGAACGGCACATACATATAGGTTAGTCGATCTTAAGAGACGGGGGAAGCCCGTCTAACAGTGCACGAGCGTGGGCTTCAAAAGGGATTTGGGTTAAAATTACTAAACCAGGGTGTGGCAGTTGACGGCGATGTTAGGGAATCCGGAGACACTGACGAGGCCCTTGGGAAGAGTTATCATTTCTGTTTAACGGCATGTCCACCCTGGAAATGGCTCAGCCAGAGATAGGGTCCGGTGGCCAGATGAGCACCGCATGTCGTGCGGTGTCCGTTACGCCCCCGGCGGCCCTTGAATATTCAGAGGACCGAGTACCGTCTGCGCTCGATCGTACTCATAACCGCATCAGGTATCCAAGGAGAATAGCCTATGGTCGATAGAACAATATAGATAAGGGAAGTCTGCAAAATAGATCCGTAACTTCAGGAAAAGGATTGGCTCTGAGTATTTGGCACGGGGGTCCCAATATCAAACCTGTCGGCTGTTGGCTATCAGCGGGATGTTCGAGCTGCTATAGCGGTGAGAGCGCATCGATTCTCATTTTTTTTCTCGATCCCTTTT